>CM031240.1:76760659-77198944 GCA_018340775.1 Taxus wallichiana var. yunnanensis
ACAAGACTGCAAAGGAAAGAATAAACATGAATTGAAAAGAATTCTGGAATGTAAGCATTTCATAGATTTTTCCAAAAGACAACATAGAATAACTCAAACTTGATCAAATTTATCAGCGGGGAATGTTTTGAAAACAATCTCAGAGATTGTTAATGGCTATACATATGTAACCAACTTAACATGATTTGAAATTTGATACAGAGAGAGTTACATGAGTTTCTCAAGTGGTCACTCAAAGAATGGGCTTCTTCCCATATTTTCCCGTGAGATTTTTAGTTTTCCAGGCTTTTTTAAACTCTTCCCACCCTTTACATGACAAATTCACACAACATATAGCATCCAATCTCCTTGAGCCTTCTTTCCCAAGAATAGAATATGCTAGAGGATCAAATTTGTTACAAAAATTCCTCATGATTATGAGATAGGGATGTTTAGCAGAACACGTCCAAAAAGTTGCCAGTTGTCTCAAAAAGAGATGAATCATTGCAAAATTCACATCATTATCCATTGTGGAGACACGTTTTTCATCTTCAAAGCATGCAGACCCCCTTCCTTTCATCATTTCATCTTTATCCCTCCAAAATTTGACTCTACAACTTTTGATCGATATTTCATGTTTTTGGACGGGTTAGGGAAAAATTCATTTCAAAAACATATATGATCCTCAAAACCAATTAAATTGGTCCTTACATGCACAAACGACACGAATTTGTCAAAAAATTGATGTAAATTGATGCAAAAACTGCATCTCCAAACTTCCTAGAGCGTTATAGGGCAAAAATGGCGCAGAGCAAAAATGATGCACAACTACCATAGATTCAACATTCAACTCTTAATCTGAGCCCTCCACATGGAGAAAAACCATTGGAGACAGGATTTGGAGGTGCCTTTTTCCACTTTGCATTTTTTAAAAGAAATGACCACGTGGTAAGATTTGATTTAGCACGGGCACGGGTTTCACATTTTTACCCTTTTGACCTTTTTATTCTGAGCGGCCATGTGGCACCATTCTATTGGATTCGGGCCTAAGAGCTTCATTTTACCTTTTAAACTTTTCAAGAAGAATTGGAAAAAAATTATATTTTTCCCCACACCTCCGCCTCATGAAAATGGGCCTAACACATGTCCCAAAGTGGGCCCCATTGGAATCGTGAGACCCGATTCTACACATTTCCACCTTTTTTGGAAAAAGAATTTTTTTCGAAATTATCCCCACTGCACCCACACCTCCGATTCTCGTCCCCGGCTCAATCACGCCACGTGTTCCTTTCGATTTGTTGTGGGCCCTAAGCATTTTCTTTGCTTTTTATCTTTTTCCAAAATGCCTTAAGGCACAAAAATACCTGCTACTTCTCATCCAATCAAAAGAGGACACGTCATCATTTTTGGGAAAAATTTAGAAATTTTCTCCGCCACTTGAATTCAGGCAGATTAGCACTTGGCGGGGCCATGGGGCAATTTGAAACTTTTAGCCAAAGTAGCTAAAAAAGAACAAGTTCTCAAAATGACCCGCCGCTCCTCCTCCAATCAAAACACGCCATGTAAGCAACATTAGAACCAATCAGAGTAAAGTGGAGCCATGGGACCAAATTCACCCTTTTTCCAAAAAAGCAAAAAGTGATAAGTTAAAACAATTTTCCATTGTCCCTCGGCCAATTAGAACAAGCCACGTTGTCGATGAATGCTGAAGAAGAAATTGACGGAAAATGACACCCATCTGATTTTCAAAACACATAAAATGCCAAGGATGCCTTAGAATTTTATTTTTCGCTAAGGATGACAAATTTCTCAAAATTCTACCAACTGAAACATGTTTTCAAAGCATTTTTTATCATGGAATTGGATTTTCAATGGCATACAAGTTCAAATCAATCAATTTTAAACTTTTATGATCGGGCAAAGAGGAAAACGGTAGAGCCCGTAGATTTTGGAAAAATTAGGGCACAAAACAGGCACACATGCATATTTCTTTCAAATTAGGGGAAAACAACAAGTTTGTGAGCATTTCAAGGCATTCAATTGGAGGGAAAATTTGAAGACCACCAATTTAAGAGAAAAACGTTTGAGATCACGCAAAATGAAGGAAAAAAATAGGCAAAATGGTGCAAGCTCAAAAATGGCACCAACACATCTCTAGATCACTTTTCTAGCTTACTTGATTATACACACTCATTTTTCAACAATTTATGAGAACAGAATGAAAATCCATTTAGGAAATCCACTTGTTAGCTTCCAAACTTCACACTTTGATTGCCCTTCTAGGATTAGAAATGTGTAATAGGGACATGAATGTACATATGGTCCTAAGCGTAGTATATGTTTTTTAACTTGCTCACTTTGGTCTCAAACTTTCGGTTTTATATTATTCTCTAGGTCATTTACTCCTTCTCATTCATCCTTTATAACTTAAATCACCTTCGAAGCATATATATAATCAAGTGAAACTTGCCTCATTTAGAACCTAGCACTCTTATGAATCCTATTACAAGAGAAAGCACAAAAGGAGCCTAAACCTCATTACACTCTACAAATACATATGTAAATTCATCAAGACAAGACCATCTACAAGTATGATGTGTAAAATACTGAACAATCACATTGAAAAGAAAACTCCGAATATAATATTGAAATCATCTAGGATATTTTATTAGACAAGGGAGATTACAATATATAGAAGATTGATCTCCTTAATATAAGGAGTCAACTTCAATCTCAAACTACTCCCTAGAATATCTCATGATCCACTAATCACTCAACATATCTCAACAAACTCTTATCTATGTGAAGTTGCAACTGACACTATATATAATATATATTTGCACACACACAAATATATATAAATATCTAATGTTCACAATAACAAGCTAATTCCTAACATTCACCCCCTTAGTGTGAACATGGGGAAGGCATCATCCTATATTGCATCTAACAATGACTGTGTGATTTTCCAAGGATTCACAAACCTGAGAAATGGTTTTTCCATGGTTACCATAAAACCAATGAAGGTTTGTCCATGGTTTACCTACAACCAATTGGTTTTACTGGTTTACCAAAAACCATGTCATTATATGCCAGTATCTCTTTAACCCCCATCACATCCTGACTAATGCAGGTGATACAATCATGTACTTGATTTAACAATTTTTATTTATAGAATGAAACACACAAAAAAATAAATATCACCAATACAATGCAGTAATCTCTTTGTTGGTGACTAACAAGAGATGCTAGTTTTCCTCCTCCTTTGCCCCCGACCTCCGAATTCTTTATTTAGAATAGAAAGTCATTAGAATTGTAGTCAGGTTCTTCTGGTGCTGGTTCTTCTTCATATTTTGACTCTTCAACAACTACATTGGCCTCATCCATTTTGAGTTTACCACTGATGACATCTTTTGCTCTGATTTTGCAGAATGGAGACTTATGCCCCTTTTGTTTACAGTAGAAGCATTCTACTTCTTCTTTGTTTCTGTAGGTTTTAGTATATTTTTTCTTGACATAGAGAGCAAACTCTTCTTGATTGTCTTCTTTAGTTCTTTTCTCCTCACTTAGAAGTGTAGATATCATGTCTTCAAGTGATTGTGTGGGCATCTATCCGAGAGTGAACACAACATTACTATACTTGGGAGGAAGACTGTTTAGAAGTATGGCTTTAGCATCTTCATCTTCTATTACAGCTTTTACTTCTACAAGTTGCCTTAAGAGTGATCTTAGTTCATTAATGTGGCTTGACATTGTCACATTTTCATTCATCTTGAGTTTGAATAGTTGCAGTTTTAGTGAAAATTTAGCATTGACTGCATTTGAGCCAAAAGTTTTGCAAGTAGTTCCCAAATTGTTTTTGAGGATTTTTCCAAATCCACATAGTGTAGCTCAATATCTGATAGGGAAATTCCTATTATTGATTTTTCCTTATCATCCCTTGTTTCCCACTCTATTAGTTTTGTAGCGTCTGTGGGTTTTGATTCATCTCCTAATACAATCCTCCATAGATTTTTATGCATTAATTGCATTTGGATTTTGACTTTCCAGGTGTGAAAGTTCAATCCATTGAATTTGTCTAGCGGAATGTCCATTATACCTTAGAGCATCAGTTTCAACTGAAAATGCACTCTTATGGGAGTCGGTTTCAACCGATATTGCTCGATTTACACTATGTATTTAAAAAGTAATAAGAACAAATTACTTTTTAAATTTTACATGGATATTTTGACAATATTCTATTCTAATTTCTAATATAGCTGAAGGCTATACATTAGAAATAAATACTTTGTCTTTATTAAAGTAAAATAAAGTAATTTAAAATAGACTATATAAAACAAAAACAAAACATTAACGCAGTTTAGAACTGATCCAAGGATCCACATTTTTTTATTAGTTGTTGATGCTCTTGTAAAAAAAAATCCTTCACGCGCAGAGTCCCTGAATCACTCCTCCCATGCAGATGAATTCAGACTGCTCCTTTCATGTGGGTTTTCTCTCTTCTCTACTCAAAGATAGCATGCAAAAGTTTCTACTAACTCCACGCAGATCTATCAAATCATTTACAAAACGGATCCTGAGATATACCAATCCCGTCACTCAAAATTCGTCTATTTTCCAATGCAAACTACTCTCAACCTGTAAATCAATAGGTTTTTTTCTACATGATGTTAGCTTTCCATAACATTTTGAATCGCCCAATTTCATTAAGAAATGTGAAATATATCGTAGTTTTAATAACCTGCGTCAAGCTTCAAGTAGCAAACTTGCTACATGTCTTTGTCTGAAAATTTCTCCATTTCTTCCTCAAATCTCTATCCACCTCTCTGGAATAGCCACACTCGATACCACTATTAAATACTGAACAATCACATTGAAAAGAAAACTCTGAATATAATATTGAAATCATCTGGGATATTTTATTAGACAAGGGAGATTACAATATATAGAAGATTGATCTCCTTAATATAAGGAGTCAACTTCAATCTCAAACTACTCCCTAGAATATCTCGTGATCCACTAATCACTCAACATATCTCAACAAACTCTTATCTACGTGAAGTTACAACTCACACTATATATAATATATATTTACACACACACAAATATATATAAATATCTAATGTTCACAATAACAAGCTAATTCCTAACATGATGCTTCCCACTAGGTATAGAGGAATCCTTTGCACATTTGTAAGCACTCAAAGTCAGTCACTCAAGTAGATTGGAAAGAGATAAACTAAATTCAAGGTTTGATAAAAATAAGGATGCCAAATCTGATTGCACTATAACTAGATATCATGTGCTAGGTGGGAAACGACACGTGATTTGAAGAATATTTAGAGTGTGTACAATTTCAGAAATGCATGGGGTGCCCACAACCTAACAATGATTTTTTCACATGAATTATCATCCATTTTTATTTTTTGACAAATTGAGTAAAGAATATAGAGGATATTGTAGTGTGATTGACAAAGGATGGTGATCGACAGAGAGTGACAAAGAGATTGAGACAAGTGAAAAACCCAAAATAAATCAGTCACGAGTTCAAGAAGGGTTAATATTGTACAAAGAATTCAAGAATGTTTAGAGATTCCTACCCCTATTGTATAGTCCTGCCTAGGAGGATCTTTAGGAGTCATGATTCCATTTATGAAGAAAATTTAGGTACATTCCTTATTCCATCATTTAAATTACCAGATCGGTCCAAAATCATTTATAATAAGTTAAGTTCACTCAATCCCATGTATTTTTATCTTGAATTATATCATTTACATTTTTGGGCCCCTAAAATATTGACTAAGTACAAAAGGCACGTAGGTGCACAAGGTCCCAGTTAAGGAAAGGCACGCAAGGACAAAGCACACAGAAAAGGGTTTAAGGAATCTCGTGGCACACACAATGTGCACGGATAGAACCAAGGGTTTGGGACTTATTCAAATTGGGTGTTCAAGGTAGAACATGTGAAAAGCATGACCCAAATGTGCATGGATAAGGTGCCAGCCTAGCGACAGGTTAGCCCAAGAAGGAGCATGCCTGTGGTAGAAACTTCTAGAAGCACATCATGGTATAAAGTGGAAAGCTCAGGCCTGGAGGAGCATGCTCACATGGAGGAACACATTTAGACACTTGGCATTGGATCTGAGGGTGTTGGAGGATGAGTTGGCAGCCCAAAGAGGCTATAAATACTAGCACTTGTAGAGTAAACAGAGGAGAACAAGAGAGTGGGCGGAGCTCTACAGAAATACTGCAAGAACTCTATTAGTGGGTAATTGCATTTGGGAAAGGATGTATTGGGCAAGGGGATTGTAATTTTTCTTTTTTTGGTAGCATAGTTCCTTAGTCCAGTTGTAATGCATGATTATGGTCTACTTCTCTGTGACATTCTGTAAATGGCTCCATGGATGTAATGAGGTTACCAGTTTATATATATATATGAATATCAATGATTCTGATGCATACATCTTTTTCATAAGTTCTCTTCATTTATGTTTATACTAGGTATGGATGTTTGTATACTTCTTTCTATTATGATACAAGTCATATAGTCTGTTAAGTACTATCTTTCTGGAATGGCTGCAAGGATCTAGAGGTCATTCTAAGCTCTATGGTTCTTGTATGTCTTAAATCCTCTTTAAATCTCTTAAACACAAATCATAGATGATGTTTCCCACTTAACTCACATAAAAGAGAGACTCTGCACCCACGTGTGCCTCGGGTGAGCACCCAACATCCACTAGGTGATAGGTTAGTGCGCATAGGGCTCCTTTTTTTTTGTGATAGGGGTAAAAATGAGCACGCATGTTTAGGAAAGGAGAAAGGGAAGTTGGTGTATGTGATTGATGGAGAGGATGCGAAAGCTTAGATGTTATCCATTCTGCGGACACGTGAGGTGGTGGATAGTGTTGATAATTACGCACGTGCCTACCATGAGCCCTTAAAGACAAATAAGGTTAACATCGGTTCAGGAGAAGAACCTAAGGAAGCTATTATTGGAGATTACTGGTTAGAGAAGGAAGTCTCTAAGATCATTGATCTATTGTGTGAATTTGAGGATTTATTTCCACATAGGTACCATGAGCTCAAAGGCATTCACCATTCCTTGGGGGAGATGAAGATAAAGCTGAAGGATGGTGCATGCCTGGTTAGGAAGAGACCCTACCAGATGAATCCCAATTTTTGTATAAAGGTTAAGGAGGAGATAGACAAAATGATAGCTTCTAGGATCAAGCAAAGTGGAGGAAAATGGATAAGTCGATGGTAATCAGTGTAGTAAGAAGGATGGGAAGATTAGGATCTACATGGATTATAGGGAGATAAACGTAGTTTGTGTCATTGATCCTTTTCCAACCCCCTTCACTAAATAAATTTTGGAAGGAGTCACTGGGCGCGAAATCTATTCCTTCACGGATGGATTCTTGGGGTACCACTAAGTCCGGATTGCAAAGGAAGACCGAGAGAAGACAACTTTCACCACTGAGTGGGGAATTTTTACATATACGGTCATGCCCTTTGGGTTGATGAATGTGCCTGTTATTCTTTTGCGGATAATGGTGCAAGCATTCCAAGAATTCATCCATAAGTTTTTTCAGTTTGTTTGGATGATTGGATAGTGTATGGTCTACTAAAGGACCATTGTGATGATTTGAGGTTAATGTTTGAGAGGTGTAGGTAGTTAAGGATATCCCTCAATATTAAGAAATGTGTATTTGCTACACCCTTTGGCATGTTATTAGGGCATATCATATGTAAGGAGGGCTTGCTAGTAGATCCCGCTAAAGTTGCAGTTATTGTGGGGTTAGGGGAGCCTACTAGCCAGAGTGCAGTGTGTGGATTCCTTGGGCATATGGGTTATTACAGGAAATTCATCAAGGGGTATGTCAAGATTTCCATGCCTTTAGAAGATCTGCTCAGACATAAAAGTGCCTTCCATTGGGGAGAGGCACAACAGAGGGTGTTTGATACATTAAAGGATAGGCTTGTCACCGTGCCTATATTATGTTTTCCCTCTTGGGACAAGCCCTTCCATGTCCATGTAGATGCCTCAGGAACCGCTATTGGAGCAGTACTTACATATCCAGGTTAAGGAATTGTTGATCATCCTTTGTGTTTTACAAGCAGGAAGTTGACACAGTAGAGAAAAATGACACCATTTGAGCACAAAGTGTTGTCAATGATCTACACACTTTTCAAATTCAAGTAGTATCTACTAGCAACACCCTTTGTATTTTACACCAACCACATGGCATTAAAGTATTTGGTGAACAAGCCCATTCTACAAGGGTGCATATGTCGGTGGGTATTGTTATTTCAAGAGTTTGAGTTCACCATAGTAGTGAAGCCTAGGAAGAGAAATTGTGGACCTGATCATCTGTCAAGAATTGATTCAGGGAGGACGCGCAGAGTATTGAGGAGACAATGCTAGATGCACAACTATTTAGGTTGCGAGTGCACACCCTCAGATTTGGAGGAGATTACGGTATTTTTAAAGGAAGGCGTGGCACGCAATGAATGAAGGTGTCGAGAGAAGAAGCACTAGCCATACATGCCACGCCCTATATGTTGATCAGTAGAGACTTGTACAAGTTAGGATGTGATGAGGTGTTACGCAAGTGTGTATTAGAGCATGAGAACCTCGCCATCATGGAGGAAGTGTAGGTGGGCATTATGTAGGTGATGCCACTTTGCACGTAAGATATTAATGATAGGTTTGTGGTGGGAAACCCTGTACAAGGATTGATAAAGACTATTGTAAAATGTATGACCATTTTCAGCACATTGGCTAGCCAGGGAAAGAGAGATGAAACTCCTTTGCACCCTATACCTAGTGTGGAACCTTTTGAGAAGTGGGCAATAGACTTTGTAGGCCCTATTGTACTAGCGATGTGTAAGACTGGGTCACGCTATGTCATCACTTACATGATTATCTAACAAGTTGGGTGGAGGCAGCCCTAACTAAAGGCTGCATAGTAGCCACAAAGTGAAAAGATTATTGTGGGAGAACATTATCACTAGGTATGGATGTCCTTTAAGTTTAACTAGCAATAGGGGTACGCATTTCTTGAATGAGACCGGGAGGATCCTGTTAGTAGATTTCATGGTGGCTCATCACAAGACTACACCCTATCACCCACAAGTAAATGGAACCATAGAAGCATTCAACAAAATACTGACTCATACCCTAACCAAAATTTGTGATGTTGGCGAGACAAGATTGGGATGACAAAGTATCACCAAGTGTTATGGGCTTACAAGACAACTTATAAAAGGTTGAACAGAGCCACACCATTTCAGTTGGTTTTTGGCATGAAAGTTGTTCTTTTGGTTGATTTCATGTTACCTTCTCTACAAATAGCACACGTAGGAGGGTTGGATGATGAGTAATCACTTTGGAAGAGAGAATTGATAAGTTAATGAAGCTGGATGAGAGACAATCACTTGCCAAGTGGAGACAAATAGCATAGAAAGAAAAGCAGAAGTCTTGGCATGATCACCACATAAGAAACAAAAAGTTTGAGGTTGGGCAGATGGTCTTACCTTATGATTCTAAACTTTTACACCATCCTGGGAAGTTGAAATTCCATTGGTTGGGTCCTTACACAATCTTGTACATCCTTGATTTAGGTGTGTGCCAGTTACAAGTGCTAGATGGGATGAAGTTGCTTGGACACTTCAATGGGAGTAGGTTGAAGCCCTACTATAAATAAGTCTTCTTAGTGTTTGTAAATAAGGTAGTTTTTCCAGTTAGTTTAGAATTTTCCTTTATGTGTTTCTTTTCTTGTGTTTCCCTTTTGTGTTGTTGTTTTGTTTTGCACCTTGGGCACTGGTAACCTTATTGCTACTTTTTGAGAATATATGAGTGCGCAAAGGACCACACATCATTTTAGTGTGGGGTGGAGTAATGTGAAGGAGCACATGGTTAAAGTGCCAAGGACGTTGTGTTAAAAATCCTAGTTGAATGGCCCTGTTAAAAGAGGTGCTTGAAAATAAGATGGAAAAAGGATGGTTGGTGTCAAGATAAAGCTACTTTCAGATCCCACGTACAAAGGAGGAGAAAGTGCATTAAGCAACATGAGGTAGGTGAGAGAAAAAATCAAGATAGAAAAAGTGCCTTCGGTGCTGGGTACGCGCACGTAAGAGTCTCCTGTCATGTTGGATTAGTTGTGCGCGGAATTTTGGAGGTTTGTTTGTGTAAGTTGGGGCGCGTGAGTGAAAGCACCTTGAACACGGGATTTTTTTGAAAATTCGCATTAAATGTAAAAATTATGGTGGTAGGTGAAGTATAACTTAATTCTTGAAAAGGGAAAAACTATAAATAAAGGGTTCAACGTACTTCATTTTTCACTTTGTGTATAATAAGAACGAAGCACTTTTTTCACCTTTGCAAACTAGGGCTTCCAAAAAACTGATCCGTGTGAAGAAAAATTTAGAGAGATTAAAGCATGGGTAACTTGAGTTCAAAGTTTGCAAACTAGGAGGAAGGGATTTCACGAGTGTAGGAGAAATTGTGAGAATGCGTCATCTTGTGAAGGGAGTATCCTAGTTAGGGTTTGAAGAACTAGGGCATGGGTTTAAGTAACTTTCTTCACAAGTTTGAGATCTAAGGTTGGAGAGACTAGAAGTACAGAGTAACACGGAGTGATTGAAGTGGGAAGAAGACCTAGATAATGGCACCCAAGAAACCAGCTAGTACACCCAAGAAGGGAAAGGGAAAGTAGTAAGAAATTGAAGCACACACAAATGAGAAGTGGTATGAAAAGATGCAAGTACCCGGATGGAGTTTTGTTGGGGAAGCAATGGGAGTCCCATCTTAGGAACATGTCTATAAATGATTATACTCATCGGACAAACACAATCGAGAAGAAAATGGCGCTGGAGTTAGTGCACCCAATGAACAAAAGGACACCAGAGGGTTTGCCCATATATAATGATGACATGAAGGTCAAATTGGAGAAGGCATGGTTATTACAACTCTTTGAGTTTCCCTACTTCAAGAAACCTAAGTACTTATATTAATGGCTGATGTCATGTGTACATGAGGACTATTTCCACTTCGCAGGGTGCAAGATGTGCATAAATCCTCAGCTCATTTCACATTTCACAGGCCTCATCTATGAAGGAGACAGATTAGGAGGATGATTTGACTAACAAAGAAGCAATTAAGGAAACTATCGCCACTTTCACATGCAAGAAGGGGTCAAGGTATTATGATGTCACAGACATAAAGGATCCAGTGATGAAGATGGTCATGCACCTGGTATCAAATTTAAATGGCTAGGAGAGATGGACCCAAGTCAATAAGCCATGGTTGAATGTGTGCAGAAAGATTTCAAAGGGCACCATCTACAATTTTTCCACATTCATTACGAAATAAATTATCAATTTGTGTAAAGGAAGGTGATAGGATCCTTTTTGGAAATGTGTTGTTAACCATCGTGTTCTCGAAATTAGTCTTGGATGCATCAAATAAGTTTGTATGGGAGTACCTGTTGAAGACCCGCCGCCACTTTGCCAAAAGGTTTGAGAAATACGCTTGTGACACTATGACAACAAAGTGCACAAGGTGCGTTTGGAAAAGTGGTGCACGCACCTAAGGAATGTGTTCAAGGCGGAATGGATAATTCCCGAACAATCGCTAATAGCCACCGGGGAGAAGCAGAATTTGTTATGTACCACCATTTCTATTTGGGTAGATTTAAAGCTGTCGGATGGGACATGGATCCCATGGTACAAGCTCCCCCTTGCCTTCATAGCTCAATACTTCCAAACGGGAATAAATAGGTTCGGGGAGTCCAAAAATTTTAAGTTGGACCTTGGTAGTCTAGACCAAGACCATGGAGAAATGTGCAAAGGGTTGGTCTCACCCCGACAAGCGCGCGTACATGGAGTGGTACGTATTGCATGAATGAAGTTCGAGATGATAAGGCCCATGAATCTTCCCATTACGAAGGATCCGCATGACATGTGTGTACATTCGCATAAGACCCAAGTCGAAAAAGGGCACATATATGGAAAATGAGGTATTTATACCTCAGGTTCTAACTGGGAGGAAAAGACCCATGCCAAAATGGGAGGAAAAAGAACTAGAAAAGAAAATTCCAAGTGTGGTAGGCACACAGGAAATAGGTTCCCCTAGGACAAGCACCAGAACCAATATGTACTCGTGTAAGAAGAATCCCATAATCAGAGAAAAGACTCCAGAGCTAGAAAAGACATCAAATAAGGAGTCATCAAGAAGAAGAAAAATAGTCACCTACACGGAATCTTTGACTAGGAAGAAGCAGAGGGTAGAAAAGGAGACCACCTCGGAAGAAGTTGGAAATTTGGACAAGTGCATAGGAGAAAAGGATGATAGTGAAGAAGAATTAAGTGGGGAAGAGGACCCCAGGAAAGATCAAGGGCCACATGTTTTCAATGTACATGATTAAGAGGAGGAAGGCGGAGAAGAAGAAAAAGGGTTCCTTTTTGTGTGGTGCAAGGATAGCCAGGTAGGAGGAAGCGCACAGGACATGGGAAAATATGAGGAGGCTAACATGCAGAAGCAAGAGGCTCCAAGCTCTGTGGCAGAATAGACAACCAAGTTGTGACAGAAGAAGAAGAAGAGACAAGGGATATTTAGACCATGGTGGAGGACAAAGTGGAACACAACACTGAGCCAGTGTTGAACAAAGAGAAGAAGGAGATCACAGAAGAGGAACATGGCATCCCTAGAGGCCCCATTTTGATTGTAAGTATACCTAAGGGTATGTGCACAGGAGGAAGGCACATGAGGGGGAGAGGCCGGAGATGGGTTATATTGATGACCCCAAGAAAGTGTTTCGTGCGCGGTTCCAAAGTACCATTCCGATAGAGGAGCTTGTAGCAATGTCATATTTTGACAAGGAGGCTACATATCCACGGACAAGGAAGATGCTCTCATCATCTATAGAGCCCCACTTTGATGAGCCTAGTTTAAGGTAAGCCACATGGCAATAATAACATTTCCAGGACCAAGAGAAGACAACCTAGTGGTGGATACCCAATAGCTCTCGGATGAGCAACTAAGAAACGCGCTTAACAAATTCTCCGTTGAGATCGAGGCTAGACTCTTCGAAGCGAATGATAGGTCCAGAGACATATAAGTGGAGCTAAAGAAGAAAGAGGAAGAGCACACTGCTTTAACAAAGGAGCTAAGCCAGGAGAGGTTGATCAGTACCCGGTGGCGGTGTGAATTGTACAAGACAGTAGAATCCATTAATGAGGCTATACTATTGAAGCATCCAGACCTAGCATCACCCGTGCAGAAGTATGGATCTACCTTTGGATGCCTAGAGGATTTAACAAGGGTGCTCACCATGGAGAGATAGCCACTAGCCTTAGAGTCTATAGAGGAAGTGGCTATGTGCATGGAGAAGGAAGATAAGTTGAAGATCATAGTGCTCGTTGTGGAATACAACAAAGTGCTTGCTGATGTAAGGGTTGCTTCTGGACCACTTTGAGGCCATGTATGACAATTACACAAATAAAGACAAAGTGGTAGGTGCCTTGATCACCACTCATGAAGTGGAACTCAAGGAGTTCCAGGAGAAAAACAAGGGAAATAGGGTGGAAAGGGATAAAATCCTTGCCGAGGTCGAAAGGAAATCTAAATCCATTGAATTCTTAAGAGGTTCAATCAAAAATAGGTTAAAGGAACTATATCCACGCATTACATGAAGAATGGATGCATTGGCGGATATATGCAAGGAATTGGAGAAAATCATTGATATCATGAGTGCAGAAGGAGATGGATTAAAATTTGAGGAGGTGAGCACTCTGGTCGAAAAAATCTGTCAGAGGGTGTAGGACGAAGTTGATGCCTGGGATAAATTGGAGGCTGACTTGCAAAAGGATTTTCCTAGTTTTTGTAATGATTCTTTCACTCTCCCATTCTTTCTTCTTTCCCCATTCTTTCATCCCCTTATTCTTTCTCCTAGGCGTAAGCCTATTGCATTCTTTCTTTCACTAAGGGAAGTGTTCTCATGGATGGAGAACAGGCGTAGTGTGGGGTGATGTTGGGCCCTAAAATATTGACTAAGTATAAAAAGGCATGCAAGCGTGCAAGGTCCCAGTTAAGGAAAGGTGGGCAAGGAAAAAGCACCCAGAGAAGGGTTTAAGGAAGCTCGTGGTGCACACGATGCATGCGGACGTGAACCAAGTGTTTGGGACTTAGTCAAATTGGGTGTTCGAGGAAGAACACATGAAAACAATGACCCAACTGTGCATGGATAAGGTACCTGACACAGACGGACAAAGTTGGCCTGGGAAGGAGCATACCTATGGTAGAATCTTCTAGAAGCACATCATGGTATAAAGTATAAAGCTCAGGCCTGGAGGAGCATGCTTGCATGGAGGACCACATTCACACACTTGGCATTAGATCTGAGGGTGTTGGAGGATGATTTGGAAGCCCAGAGAGGCTATAAATACTATCACCTACAGAGTAAATAGAGGAGAATATGAGAGTGGGCGGAGCTCTAGAGAAATATTGTAAGAACTCTGTTAGTGGGTAATTGCATTTGGGAAAGGATGTATTAGGCAAGGGGATTGTAATTTTTCTTTTTTTATTGGTAGCATAGTTCCTTAGTCCATTTGTAATGCATAACTGAGGTTTGCTTCTCTGTGACATTCTGTAAATGGCTCCATGGATGTAATGAGGTTACAATATATATATATATATATATATATATATATATATATATGAATATCAATGATTCTGATGCATACATATTTTTCATAAGTTCTCTTCATTTATGTTTATACTAGGTATGGATGTTTATATACTTCTTTCTGTTATGATACAAGTCATATAGTCTATTAAGTACTATCTGTCTGGAATGGCTACAAGGATCTAGAGGCCGTTCTGAGCTCTATGGTTCTTATATGTCTTAAATCCTCTTTAAATATCTTAAACACAAATCATAGATGATGTTTCCCACTTAACTCACATAAAAGAGAGACTCGGCACCCACACGTGCCTCGGGTGAGTGCCCAACATCCGCTGGGTGATAGGCTGGCGCATATGGGGTTCCTTTCTTTTGTGATAGGGGTAAAAATGACTACAACATTTTTTGCAAATATTAATGTGTTATAATATTGAATAATTAATGTTGGAATTTTTTTAATCAAAATAACCGTTGTAGCTTCTATTTGAACTTGAATCTTGAATCGAACATCATTTCTCAAATCCCTAGTGGCCATGGGGTTACCTTAATGTTTTATTGTGTTTGGATATTGTGCTTTATCATGTCAAATCTCAAGGATCATTATCAACATCTATGTAGCTTGCCCACATCTTCTGTTTCTCATACCACCCTTGCTCATGTTTATGCCCAATTCCATGAAGATATATTCGATAATGATATCTTGACTATCAATGTTGATCATGCACAAGGTGATGGTTCCAATACTCACTCTAAAAATCATAATTGGGACTTTACTAATAATGATGCCCAACAATTTGCATAGTTTTACAAGAAAATCCCTCTAACATTGATATCCTACTATACGATTACATAATATCAACTTAAACATATTCCATCATCTAACTTAAACACATCTACTATTCGTACATCTTCTATATCCACATTCTTAGGAGCACCTACCATCCCAATGCTTATTGTCTCTATGCATATTCATGAAACCACTATTGCTACTACACCTCTCATATCTAATGATTTGCATGATTCTTCATCTAGAACACAATCTCTTGAAACCCTTGTTCACATTATAAGACCAAATCTTAAAATTGTAACAAGGTGTGTCCAATTATCATGATATTATGGACTCTACTCAATCATTACATAATCCACTAGCTCCTAAAGTGGCCTCTTAACATTTTCCTATTGGATTTATTGCACCTAAAATTCCTATCTATTATGGAAAAGGTGATCCCACAAAATATCTTAAGTCATTTCATGTGGCTTGCATTGATTATGCCTCTTATGACATATTTCTTACCAATTTGTTCCCTAGGAGCCTTAAGGAATTTGCATTGTAATGGTTTTATGATCTCCCCACACATTTTTGCATTCTTTCACTACATTGGCAAATCAATTTCTGGCACACTTTTCTATCAACATTGGGGATAATGTCTCTTATGAAAAAATTTCAAAACTATGCCAAGGATCTAATGAATATATCAATTATTATGTCTTGTGTTATCGGATCATGCTGAATAATATCCTAGATGATAGTGACTTAGAAGACCTTTTTACAAAAATCTTACTTCCTCCTTTGCAAGAATCAGTCATGTTTGAAAAATTCAAATCATTTAACCATTTATGTCATACACTAAAAGAGTGTGAAGCTAAGTTATTACATATGAATAAGCTCAAGTATGTTGTTAGAACTCCTAATACATCTATTGCCAAATTTCAAAGCAAATATATATTATACATTTAAGGGAAAGAATAATGATGCTAAGGATTCTTCTAAAGACACTACTAATGTTATTAATAACCCTACTAATCTACAATTATAACCTACATAAATGACAATTTACGTGTTTACCATGTGCTCCTCATATTTTCCTAAAAAAATTACTTGAGTGCAATCTTATGTCTCTCCTCCATCTTCGAGGTTGATGAAATAAATCATGAAATTAAGAGTTTTGATGCCAAATCATATTGTGGCTATCATAAATGTATTGGTCATTATAAAGACATATGCATGAATCTTCACCTTATTATTCAAGATGTTATTGAATCTAATTCCATTGAATGGGATATGCCCACTAAATATTTTAAGCCAACAAATGAAAATTCTAAATTGAAAATATTAAATGATCAAATCCCTAAGCATACAAGTGATGTAACTACTTATGAATTGCATAATGCTTATCATGCAAGAATAACACCACCAACCTCTTATGATCATTCCTTAGATGTTAGGATTGACACTATTACTCACATGCCACCTTCTACACCATGCATTACTTGTGATGATTCTGATATAGATGACATGTTTATTTCTGATACATTGTCTATTCTTGTCTCTATTCATAAAGTACTTGTACATCCAGTGTATTTGTTAGGAATTTTAGTGTTCACTTAATTGCATTTGATAAATAGCTAGGAATGTTATTAATTGTTATTTGGTCAATTGTTTATTTAAACGTATATATTGTTATAACAATATTATGTGTATAGTAATTGGTTTCCTACTTTATAGGAAAATCTACATCTATAAATTTGTAAGATCTCATATGGAATGTAATGATTAATTGTGTTATGGTAGTTTTATTAAAAAGTAAAGTTTTTTTTTTTTTTTGTTTTGTTTATTTGTTTGTTTTATAGTTATGTTTGGTTTTTAATGTTATTAGGATGTCTTTAATTATATAAACTCAAGTTTTTAAGTATAATTTAGTGTGTTAATATAATTGATTTGTTGGATCGAGTTAAAATTAGGCAATACAAAGAGTCAAATCAAAGTATTATTGTCAAAATTAGTTAGCTTATTATTTGAGTCTTTTATTAACTAATTCAAATTGGCTCCTTTTGTTATATTAGTCATGTCATCAAAATAGTCAAGTTGTGAAGAGTCATTCTCAAAATTGTGTAAAAATATTTTATAAATAAATTGCCTCACAGATGCATTTTCGGTGTTACCTGACGTTTAGAAAATAATGTGTTTCACATTATGGGGGAGAAAAACAAACCTAATGTGGAAACTATTGAGCATCTAAGTCAAATCCAACTGAGCTAGCAACATGTTATTAGAGGATGGAGGCAATGAAGGTAGGAGGAAAATCAGCATCCTCGAGTTCATTGTGATGCCCATTAAAACAACCCACTTAAGACCCAAGAAACAACCTAGGGTTAGTTAGAAAATTATGGAATAAATTTTTTTATTAGAAGTGTCCACAACCAAGTTACAAGACAACAGTTGACCCTATTAGGTTCTAGAATGAATCTAAATTACTAGAACATATTTTTCTTCATTAAAAAATATCAAGTTCACATGGTTCATTTTATGGGGTTAGAAGTCTCAGTTAGGTTCAGGGAGTAATTTCCCCCATACCCACTCTCTAATCAGGCTCAGAGTTTTAACTTGATTTTTCTCATACTTAACACTTCCAAAATTTCCCTAAATCATTCCCATTGGATAGGAAATTTTCTCACCTTTCTGGTGATATAAAGAAGTCCTCCTAACTCCTTCAAGAACTCAAGCTATGGACAGGGGGAGCTTAGGGGTCAAAATTTTCCCCAAAGGGACACGTGTCAAGCAGGGGTGAAAGCAAAATTCAGGTCGGTGGGTCACGGGGCAGCATTTGGGATTTTACCTTACATGGGAGAAATTTCCCAGTTGTGTCTGTACCTTCACGGGTCCTCTAAGGACACGTGGTGCCCTCAGTCGTCGTCGGCAACAAGGAAAGGAAAGTCAGGGCGGCGGGAGAGTTTGGGGCATTTTTCGCCCAAGGGGGAGAAAAGTCAATCTAGCGTCCATGCACTTGTGGGTCCACCGAGGACACATGACACTCCAAAATTTTCTCGCAGGAGAAGGGAGACGAGCAGAGCAAGCAGAGATATTCAATAAGTTTCACCAAAGGGGTGGGGTGAAAGACGCACGCAGTCCACGCACGTGCGAAAGGGTTACACCAAGGTGAGGGCGGGAGTGCGAGGCCGCGGAAGAAATTTTCAAAATTTCCAAAGACAAAAGTTTAAAACAAACAAAGGGTCCACCCTCCGCTAGCACCCAAATCTTCCACGTGGCGGCCTACGATTGGCTACGGGCCAGTAGGGTTAAAAGGAAAAGTTTTCCAAAATTTTCAAAAAGGCCAACGGGCAAAAAGATGTCGCACCTCTTCTGCTGCCCTGTGAGGACACATGACAACCTCACGATTGGTTGTGGGATAGCAGAGGAAAAGATAAAAAATTTCTTGAGCCAAAAAATTTAAAAAAAAAATCTAAGGGCAATTTGACAGAAATTTTTGGGTTGCGGGCCCACCAAGGTAGAAAAACTTCAAACCATCATAACTTGAGCTAGATATCTTAGTTTTGGGAAAACAAGGACTTTTTAGAAATTTCTCGATGCCCTCTTTGCACAGAATCATAAATTTTACTTTTTGATAAAGTTTAAAGGGTCAATTTTACAAAAATGATCTGTAGGCTTGTAATTAGCAAACTGGTAATTTCCAACTTCTAAATTTGATTGAATTAGATCTCCTTCTTCACTCAACATGTCAAATAGACATGGAGGATTTCTCTAGGAAGGATTTAGAATGTTTTAGGGAAGTAAATTTGTTCAATTTCTTCAAGTTGCATTTTTCCAACAAATGATAGAAAAATGACTGTTAGAGGGATTGGATTCGATTTTGCAATGGTTAAATCATTTTCTTAAGTTTTCTTTGTCAACTTGAGTTCATTTATGATATAGCATACTAAATTTTAACGTCTCCAAGTTGATTAATGTGTGCAGCTCCGAACTATACATTTTTATTAAAATTAATTGTCAGTTTTAAGTTTGTAACTGAAATCCCATTTCTAGAATTTTTTTATCAAATTCATCCTTCAAATATGGCACTTCATTCCTAAACTAGTCCAATACATTCAGTTGTTTATAAATAAACCATTTCAAAGCTAAATTGCAAATCTGATTTCCACTTTAATATATTTTAAAAAAACAATGCAATATAATTCCCTCATATGTGTTTCTTCTTCTTTCAATTTTCAAAACAGAGATTCCAACCACAATTTGATATTTCCAACTACCTCGCAACAATGTAAAAGAGAGGCAAAATTGTTATTCTTTATTGAATTCATTTATAAAACTTTAAATATTCACATTCTTCCATTTCTTGAATACAGCTAACAAAATTCTATTTATTTCCTTCCCATGTACAGAGCAAAAAGCAAATGTCTTTCTCAAATCAAATATACATTCTCATAATCAATTACAACATCATTCCTCCGTAACAAGACTATTACAATTTCATCCACATCATGTGGGAAAGGATTACAATGAATGTGTTTTCACAAGGGACTATCAATCTGTATTTTCCTATGCTTCAGGACAACAACATGCACATTTTCTCTTTCTCCAAGCTAATCACAACAAGAGAGGGGAAAGGAAATGCTCTCCACCCATCCAAGACATCTAATGAAAGGAGAATACTTCCTTCATCATTGGCCCCGAGCCCCAACCAAGATGCAATTCAACCCATTGCAACAACTAGCTTCCACAACACACAACATTCTTTCAAACATGCACATTTCAATATAAAACATAGTTCAATATAAAGCAGGTAGTTCACAACTGCAATTAAAAACATTCCAATCAAAACTCAGGCTTGATCATGCAAGCCAAAGGAGCAAGGTCTATGGGGGAAGCTACTTATGCCTCCCAATTGGGAATTGGGCATCCACCAATAACAAACCGCCAATAAATTTCACCATACATATCCTTATGCCCCCACAATCCCTCTTTATGCCCCCCACAGATTTCATTATGCCCCCACAAAGTAAGAAATGCAAGCTATTTATTTTCCATGGTGGATCCCAAACCCAAACTCCCTCCACAAAACTATGATGCCAATGGCATTCCTTATGCCCCCCACATGGATTCCCCATAGCCTTCTCCTACACCTTCCCTAAGGCAGTCTACCCAACCAGCCAACAAATAAAACTAAACATGCACCATTCACACAACACAACAAGATAATAACAACATAAAAGGAGAGTTAAATTCCTACCTCTCCATGGTTACTTTGCTTCCAAACAACAAGCTTTCCAAGACAATAACACAGTTCCAAACAAAAATGCCAAGTATGAAGATATCTCCAAATTCCTCCACAATCTACAAGAGCTCCAACAAAAATGCGCCCCCAAGGAAGAATGCAAAAAGGTTCAACAACCCAAAACAAGGTAAGAGTTTGAATTATATAGAAGAGGGAGAGAAGATGATGATGTGGATCCATGTAGGATGCCACCTCACACATCCTCCAATTCAAACACAAAATACAAAATTTCATCCTCCCAAGCACAATAAAGAGGTGGGTGAAAAATGACAAGTTACTTGCACACTCCAAAAAGCCCACACCTCAAGGGACAACAATTTAATTAAAATGTAAGAAAGTGCAATCCAAAACAAGCAACATGATTTATAAAATTCATTATAAAAGTCACAAATCACATCTCCATCTATAAGTATGGTTGGTGTATTAAATTTAGAGGCATGGGACAAGTTTTACTTGTCCCACAAGCCTTCAAAAACAGCCCCCAAGGACAAATTCGAATTTGTCATGGAGATGGAGTATTTCATACTCCAAAATTGACTTCTGAAGCTCTTACAAAACTTACACCTCCCTTACATATTAAATGCAAACAACTAACTCCGATTATTACTTTCCCATATCTCAATCTAATTTATTTAAATTTTAATCATATGATTCTCACATTAATTCTATCACAATTTAATTAATTAAAAGAAGGAAACACGTTACTAATAAAATACATACAACAATAATAAAAGAAACACATTGATAAAATACACAACCCCATGGTCACATATAAAGGAAATCCCCCATGGGAATCCCTAACAAAACAACACTCAACACAATAAAAAACAAGTTGCCATGGTGACCATGTCGAATTCACCTAGAATTCTATTATGGTTGGTCTCGATCCCCCAATGTTTGTTGTGATGTTTTTACCTATAAAATACAAATACATCCTTCGGCATCATGGCCATATCAAAACATCCAATATGATACAATTAAAATCACAAAATCATCTAAGTGAATCACAAAGCAACATCGAAGTAACAACTACATCAATTGCATTTTTAATTAACAACTATATCATCATCAAATAATATCCATTTTCTAGATCAGCTTATAATATCCAAATCACATGTCGAACAACATCCATATCAAATAATACATCATCATCCACATATAAGGTGTCTCTACAATAATCATCAAGCATCATAATCAAATCAAGATCAACAATAATCCATGATCAATGTCTAATAGCATACTAAATCATAACATAATAATGTCTATAATGTAATTACTGAGTATCAAAATAGGTATCCAACGGTGTCAAAGGAAAGTTGGCACTACATTCCCTCCCCTTAGACTCGACTTCCCTCTTAGAAGTCACCTGGAACAAATATAGGCCGAACTCGTAATGAAGTAGCATCCTCCCATGTAGGCTGCAGTCTCATCATATACTGTCCCCTTTGCACCCAAACCACGATCAACCTCTCTACCTCAAAGGCCCAAGGTCTTGTGATCTAAGATACGAATGGGCTCCACCATCACCTACCCCTGATCCTGCACTCCGCTGCGGTGATGTCCAATCTAACACATGAGAAGAATCGCAACATATCTCACGAGGCTGAAACATGAAAAAAATCATGTATGCGAGACAAGATGGGTGGTAATGCTAGACGGTAGGCCAAAGGGATGATACGTTCAAGATCTCAAAAGGACCAACAAATCTAGGAGCTAACTTAGAACCTTTTCCATAACGAATAGGGATCTTGTGTCTCCGACACGAAGGAACACCTTCATTCCCACATCAAAACTACAATCGATCCTATGTTGATCTGCATACTTCTTCTGCCTATCATGTGCCTCCTACAACCTCTACCTGATCAACACTACATGTTGCTCCATGTCCTGTAGAAGAGCTGGTCCAAGAGATACTCCTTCCTCTAACTGTCCCGGCTAAGAGGTTTCCTACACTCTCTACCATACAAAGCCTAAAAAGGAGCCATGCCTATGGAACTCTGAAAACTATTATTATAGGAAAACTCCACTAAGTACAAGTACTCCTCCCACTTAGAATACTGATCCATCACATACATCCTGAGCATGTCCTCTAAAATCTGATTCACTCGCTCAGTCTTTCCATCTGTCTTAGGGTGATATGTTGTGCTGAAGTTGATCCTCATCCAGGGACATCTTTGCATAGTAGTCGAAATGTGAAGTGTACAAGGGATCGCAGTAAAAAATGATCTTCTACGGAATCCCATGTAACATAACAATCTCATCCAAATATACTTGTGCCACTACTCTAGCTATATAGGTGGTCTTCAGGAGAAAAGTGAGCCACTGTTGTCAACTTATCAACCATGACCATAATGGTGTCGGGGTGATATCTCGACATTAGTAGCCCAATAATGAAATCCATGGAAATTGTGTCCCACTTCCATTTGAGTAGATCACGAGGATAAAGAAGGCTGCTAGATATTGATGCTCGGCCTTAACTCTCTTATACTCTAAACACCGTGACACAACCAGGCCACGTCTCGCGAAGTCCTCTCCAATGATACAATTGTTGCAAGGTGGCATGCATCTTCTTCATCCTGGGATGGGTTGAATAGGGTGCATGATGTACCTCTACCAAGATGTCCTTCCTCAAGCCTCCATCTCTACGAACATATATCCAACCTTTGTGCACGAGAAGACCAAGGGAACATATTTGTGCAACATCGAAGTAACAACTACATCGAGTTGCATTTTTAATTAACAACTATATCATCATCAAATAATATCCATTTTCTAGATCAACTCATAATATACAAATCACATGTCTAAACAACATCCATATCAAATAATACATCATAATCCACATATAAGGTGTCTCTAATAATCATCGGGCATCATAATAAAATAAAAATCAACAATAATCCATGATCAATGTCTAACAACATACTAAATCATAACATAATAATATCTATAATGTAATCATAGTATCAAAATAGGTATCAATAGGTGTCAAAGGAAAGTGGGCACTACATTCATCACTACCTTAGAGGCCGCATACTACTTTAGTGACACTTTTGTTGTGTGTGATGAATAAGAATAGATGAGCATCCATGTTCCTATGTGTAGTACAATGTTTGTGTTTCCCTTGTGATGATGATGATGTGGATATTTGTACTATTGATACTATAGCAAGAAGTGTTCTTGATCAAATTGACTTGATGGTTGATGTGAATTGGTTGATGGGTCCCAATTCATGTATTCACTGGATATGTTGATGGGTCCCTATTCATGGATGATGTATTTCCCATAGTCAGTGTTGAGTATCGAGACCATGCGAGGCTATGGAGTGGAATGTTTCTTACTCGAAGATGGTGTTTTTTCTCCCACGTTCACACTAAGGGGGTGAATGTTAGGAATTTTAGTGTTCACTTAATTACATTTGGTAAATAGCTAGGAAGGTTATTAGTTGTTATTTGGTCAATTGTTTGTTTAAATGTATATATTGTTATAACAACAATATTACGTGTATAGTAATTGGTTTCCTACTTTATAGGAAACTCTACACCTATAAATTTGTAAAATATCATATGGAATGTAATGATTAATTATTGTTGTGTAGATAGATCATACCAACTTCAAGTATTGATTGATCCACAAAACAAAGATAATGTGTATTCTTAGTCATTGCTTCAATATCTAGTATATATGATTTTGATCCCCGTTATCATTGTGTCATGTTACCTATCTGTTGGCTTCTCAAACATGCACTGCATCTCGGATCTCGGAAGGGTGAGGTGTTTGAGACTACACTAGAACCGTCCCTAAGTTATAGAACCTTGCACACTTGGGATGGATCTCCGGAGAAGGCCGGTTCCTCTACCTACCTCTAACACTACTCTTACTCATAATGCTGAAAGAAAATCCTATACTAAACATGAAAAGGGACCAAGGATAGAAGGATTTATAGAAAGGGAAATCATAAACTAGGGAAGGTGATAGCACCGAAAGGAAAGGGTCAATCTCTCTCCACGAGCGGTGAAGGAAACAGAGAGGGCACGGAGAAGAGAAGAGGGTAGAGAGGCGTGTGCCATAGATCAACACATAGGCTCAGCCTTCCAGCGCATGTAACACATGAATGTGGGGACTACGAGGCATAGGAGTACACACAACATGCCAGAAAACACAAACAGAGAGGTGAGATGTAATGAAAATGAGAGAGGGAAGACAAGAGTTCCACAAAACATGATTTTATTGCTTAAGGGATGCACAATCATTTACATTCACGATAGGAGGCAAGAATACATTGTAGAGACCACGCCAAGGTTTGAGACCCATGGGAAGTGGCCACCATTTTGGCATGGTGTCATTACAACAAGGAGGGATCCTTTTTACAAAGTAGAACTTTGTTATTTATAGAAGAAGAAGGAGAGAAGAGAAGGAGAAAAGAGGGAAACTTGGATTCAAATATGCAACCACCAACAACAAGTAATAAATTCCTACAAATCCACCTACAAGGCTATCAGATGTGCTTCCCCATGTCTATTTGGTGTGTGGAAGAAGGAAGAAGGCAAGATCTAATGAAATCTAGTGGTTGAGGTTGATTGGATGTGTGCATTGATGAGATGAGAGATGTTTCCCTATTTTTCACCTAACAAATCCCACCTACATTTGAATTTGAATATTCCAATGTGTATCTTGTGTCAACATATTTTTGACAAGTCCAAGAGCTCATCAATCTGAGCTCTGTAGCAAAAGATACGAGATGTCAAAAGATGTCAGAGTCATCGGTGCACAAAAACACATGGCGCACGCTGGTTAGCTGAAACGATGGCCAATTGTGTAAATATTTGTTGTTTCTACCACATGCTTCTCACTAATTTGTTACAAGATTTTGGTAACCTATTGGGCACTTTGAATGGTTATGCGTAATGAGACTCAAGAATGTCAAAAGATGACCTAGAATAGAAGGGCATAAAGGAGGCGTGAGGGAAGGGCGCACGAAGAAAGGCACTGTAAGGGCGTGTGCACGACACGTGGGGAAAAGAGGAAAAAGGTGAGCAAAGAATGCATGGTGAAGGCACAACTATTACAAAGTAATGGGCACGACGTGTGAGAGGGTCAAGGACTTAGCTAATTGAAGCAAGTCGAAACATGCGCGAGAGAGAAGAAGTTGCTTAGGAAGAAGTAGAAGGCGCCAAAGGTGGGTGCGAGGAGGAATGGAATAAAGAGGAAGGAAAATGGAAGGAGAGAATAGAAAGTGCGCAAGGGTGCTCGAGGAAGGAAATGGGTGCGCAGGGAAACTATGACCAAGGGAATGTGCCAACTAAAATTGAGTGCACGTAACCTTCAATGAGGAACTGAGAGCCATAATGTGTATACAAGTTACCCAAATAACTAGGATATTTATTTGGATAACACTATTATTGTGGGCCCTATTACCACATTATTTCATTCTTGGTTTCTAGTTATCTTAGCTTTGTTACCTTACATCTTAGTCACCTTTAATTACGTACCCTTAAAGGCTGTCTCGTTAGGTATTCACCAACGTATGAAGTTCATTCATAATCGGTAGGTTGTTAACATTTGAGGTATCCCTTTTGAGGTTCCTTCTCCTAGCATCCCTAGTCCTTCCAAAGTTTCTACCCCTACTCCTAAGTACACCTATAGATATGGTTTTCATTGGATTCACACGACTCTAGTCCTTCTACTAGTACTTTGGTCACACATATTTACTCTCATAGCTCTAGTCTCCCTCGCCCTCTAGTTGACATCATCCACACATAATGTCTCTAGTGGCTTACTTTCTCATAGGATACCCCATCAATCCTTTAGTGTATAAAATCACTCTACATCTCATCCCAGTCTTCGAAGAGTGTTGGTTGTTATAGTCCAACATTGACCTAGTCACATTATTTTTATCTAACCTCGCATATGGCTTCTAGCAATGAGTGTCCCATTGCTTCCACGTTTCGTATTTCCCATTCAAACAACCACTTGAGACCCAAGAAACAACCTAGGGTTAGCTAGAAAATTATAGGATAATTTTCTTTTGATTAGAAGTGTCCACAACCAAGTTACAAGATAACATTTGCCACATGGAGTTCAGAAACAAATCCTATTTACTAATATACAATTTTCCGTTATTAACTTATAACAAGTTCACAAGGTTCCAATTTTAGGGTTATATGTTTTAGTTAGGTTCAGGGAGTAACTTACCCCCATGCCTGTTCTCTAACAGGATCAGAGTTTCAACTTGATTTTTATCCTACTTAACGCTTCTAAGATTTCCCTAAACCATTCCCACTAGATAGGAATTTTTCTCACCTTTACGGTGATATAAGGAAGTCTTCATAACTCCTTGTAGAACTCAAGATATGATGGGCAGAGTTTCATGGAAAATTTTCCCCAAGGGACACGTGTCAAGAGGAGAGGGATGCGCTTTGGATGGATTGGCGGGTTGCGGGGTGGCATAGGAAATTTTCCCATCGCATGGCTCAAAGTCACGAAGCATTCCACTCCCCGCAGGTCCCCTAGTGGACACATGTCGAGCCTTGGTGCACGATGGAGAAGGGGAGGAGTTTGGTGGAGTGGTGGGGTATTTTGGTGCGCTACGCTGAAGGGAGACCAAGACGAAGAAGGGGACACGTGGAAGAAGGAAAATCCAAGGGAGAAGGTGGAGTTGCGGGTTGCGGGAGGAATTTTAGACATTTTCCCAAGGGCCAAAACCCAAAGCAACAAAGGGCTCTGCCTTACCCACTGCCATCCCCCAAAGTGCCACATGGCACCTTCTCATTGGTCGTGGGTCGGCAGGACCAAAACGGAAATTTTCCCCAAAAAAATTAAAAGGATAAAAGTTAAAATGAACCACACCTCCACCTTAGCCCCTAGAGGACACGTGGTGCCCTCGGATTGGCTATGGGCTGGTGGAGGAAAATGAAATTTTTCCCAAGAATTGTTTTTCAAAAGCATAAGTTTCAATTTGAAAAGAGTCTACATGTCCATCGTGACATGTGGGGCATGTGATTGGCTACACGATGGTGGGGTGGCAGGGTAAAATGGGAAAAATTTCCCAAGGCAAATTTTTCAAAGGGATAAGTTTTTAAATTTGGTCCGCCCCTCCTAGGGTGCCACGTGGCTAGGCCCTGATTGGTTGTGGGATGGTGGGGGCCACGGACCTTTTTGGGAAATTTTTCCAAAGTCAAAATTTAAATTTTTCTATAGTTAGATTAAATCTTATTATTTTTTGAATGTCAAATTGAAGTAAAACTTCAAATGGCCATAACTTGAGCTAGAAAGCTCATTTTGGGAAAACAAAGACTTTTCGAAAGCTCTCGATGCCCTCTTTGCACAAGAATCATCAATTTTGGAAATTGATGAAGTTTGAGTGGTCAATTTTGAGAAAGAAATCTGTAGGGTTTTAATTAGTGAACTGACAGTTTTCAAATTCTCAATTTGGTTAAATTAGATCTCCTCCTTCGCTCAACATGTCAAACAGACATGGAGGATTAGTCTAGGGAGGGTTTAGAGTGTTTTAGGAAGATTAATTTGTCCAATTGATTTCAAATTTTATTTCTCGACAATAGATAGAAAAATGACCCAAGGAGGAATTGCATTCAAATTTGGCAATGGTTGGATTATTTTCTTAAGTTTTCTTTGTCAATTTGGATTCCTAAATGTCTTAGCATGCTAATCCATAACATTTTTAAGTTGAATACTAAGTGCAGGTCTGAACTGTTCATTTATTAGAAATGAATTTTCCATAATGGAGTTCATAACAGTGAACTGTTTCTTTTGAATTTGTTTATCAATTTTGTCTTTTGAATGTGCATATGTTTCCTAAACTTAGTCAAATACATTTAATTGAATTCCATCAACCATTCAATAACAATTTTTTGAAAGTCTTATTTCTATATTCAACTCCTTTCAAGAGAATAAAATATTGTCTTTTGTTTCATACGCATGCTTCTTTTCAAACAGCAATTTCCAATCTTTAACAACAATTTCAACTTCAATAATAATTCAAATCTAATACACAATACACTTTTGAGAAAGGAATGCAATCCTTCATTGATCATCAAATACAATTTTACAACTTTCCTTTTTCATTTGGTTTCCAAAATACAGTTTACAAGATACATAATACAATGCATGTAACTTCATTTACATTTCTTTTCCAAAACTAGAGAACAATTATGAATCTCCTTTGCATTTCTCAATTCAAATTCAATCTTCCATCTACAATACAATAACTTCACATTACAATTACTATACAACTCATCCACTTCGAAGTGGGAAAGATTACAACAAACTTGCTCAAAGGATGGGACTGTCAAACTGTATTCTTCTTGCTCCAAACAACATGCTAGTTTCTCCATCTTTTCATCTTTGATCACAACAAGGAAGGGGGAAAGGCAATGCTCTCCACCCAACCAAGACATCCAATGAGAAAGGAGAAGCCATCCTTCCTCATTGGCCCCGAGCCCCAACCATATTGAAATAGAGAATGAGAATCAACTCATGGCAACAATGGCTTCCAAAACAAACATACAATATTCTTCACATGCATACAACAATAAGAAATATAGTCCAAGCAAAGACAACAGTTCACAACTGCATTTGAAATTATTCACACAACACATAGGCTTGATCAAGCAAGCCAACAAGAGCAAGAACTATGGGGAACTACTTATGCCTCCCTATTTGGAATTGGGCATCCACCTAAATCATACCACCAATAAACATATCAAATCCCATAAACCTTATATCTCCCAACCCCTCCTTATGCCCCCCCAAAGTTTCTCCCTTATGCCCCCCAAGAGTAAGAAATGCAAGAAATTTCTTTTCCAAGGTGGATCCCAATCCAAAACTCCCTCCACAATAAAACAGATGCCATTGGCATTTCCTTATGCCCCCATTGGAAATCCCCATAGCCTTCTCCTACACCATATCCTAAGCAGTCTACCCAACCAGCCAAGAATACAAAACACATTCACCATTTCAACATGCATGCAAGAGGAAGAAAAACATTTAAAGACAAGCTCAAGTGCCTACCTCTCCATAATGGAGTTTGTTCCAAGATCCACAAGCTTTCAAATATGTCAAAGTGCAGTCCAAAACCAGCAATGTTCAAGCATGTAAATGACTCCAAGCTTCTTCCACAACAAGCTCCCAAATCAGCAAAGAAAAATGTGCCCCCAAGAGGAAATCAACAAAGTTTCAACAACCATAAACAAGCAAAGAGTTTCACTTTTATAGGAGAGGGAAGAGAAGAGGATGATGTGGATCCATGTGGGATGCCACATCATCCTTCCTCAACCCCAAGAGGAAATCAACATCACTCACCAAATCACAATAAATAAAATGACAATATGACTTACACACTCCAAAATGACCCATACTCCAAAAGGACTGAATTAAAAATATGTAAGGGAAGTGTAATTAAAACTTACAAATTGTCACTTCAAAATGCAATAAAAATGCCTAATTTTAACCTCCAAACCATAGGTATGGTTGGTGAATCATTTTAAGAGGTGTGGGACAAGTTTAACTTGTCCCACAAGCCTCCAAATTTGGCCTCCAAGGACAAATTCGAATTCCTAAGGAGATGAAGTGTCTTACACTCCAAAAATCTATCTTACATAACTCTTACATATCTCTTACACCTTCTTACACATTTCTTACACACTCTTCCAACATTAATATTTAAAATCAACAACTTCATTAATTACATTCCATATCCCAATTTAATTTAATTAAAGTTTAACTATATGATCTCTCACATTAATCTATCACATTTAAATTAATTACAAGAAGGAACACATTACTTAATAAAATACATACAACAATAATTAAAAGGAACACATAATAAAATACATAACCCATGGTCACATATAATGGAAATCCCAAACAAAACACACACACACACACAAAATAGTTGCCATGGTGACCTTGTTTATTTCACCCAGAATTCTAATATGGTTAGTCTCCAGTCCCTCGACATTGTTGTGATTTTTAACCTGCAAAATGTAAATACCTCCTTCGGCCTTGTGGTTGTATCAGAACATCCAAAATGATATAAACAACATTTCAAAATTATCTAAACACATGAATCACAACAACATCAAGAATTCAACATTATCATTTTTAATTAGTTAATCAACTATATCATCATCAAAAATCTACCATACTAGGTCTACTCAAAATATCCAATGTCACATATCCAAATCAACATCTATAATATGTCCATGTCAAACAATATATCATCATCCACATAAAGGAAATGTATCTAGTAATCATCATGCATACTAATTGAATCCAAATCAATAATAATCCATGATCTAACATCTAACCATCATACTAACACAAAACATAATAGTGTCCATAATATGATCAACAATATCAGGATCAGTATCTAAAAGTGTCAAAGGGAAGTGGGCACTACAACTTCCATCTAACCGGCTACAAAGGGGAAGTGATGTTCATTTATGCCTTATCTAATAAGTGGATGCATCAAATTTTTTCATATAGTTCGAGTCGGATTATGAGTTCCATCAAGAAAGTGTTATATGTGAATATGCCGAGCTTTCCAACCTCACTTAGGTGAGCTATAAGATCACCTATGTCTTCATCAACAATCTACTCCATATTGTGCTAGATAAATAGGTATTGTTGGAATTGTCATGTATTTCACTCTATGTATAGGGTTAGGCTCAAAGTTAATTATGGAAGACAACAATTTACATTCCATTGGGATCCTCTTTGGGGTAGGTATTATATCGGATGGGGTCATGGATCACAAAATTTTTATGGAACTAGAAACTGTTTCAATGTGTTGGAAGCTTTGTAGATAAGGTGGTAAATCACTATCATAGTAGGGATTCCACCTTTGGTTGTATCATTTTACAAATTGATTTGGATTTTCTCGCATTCCCCATCATTCTAGTGGTTCATAAGGCTCATGGATTTAAGCAAGAGAGTGGAAAGGGACCATAAGTTCCTTTCTTGTGTGGTCGATCTTACAGAGAACATCGTCTCACTGTGTAACCCCATAAACCCGTCACCCCTACTCCTATTTGGAACGTGAACAATTTATCAACTCGACGAAAATAGTGTGGTGGCGAAGGGTGTTGCCCTAAATAATCTAAATTATCTTCTCTATGCTCTAGTTTTCAATTTTTCTTCCATGGGGGTAATGTTTTGTATCTATATAATCGTTGCGAGAGTGACTATCTAATTTTCCTCTTGCATTATAGGTAGATTTTGGATTTTACCTCTTGAATTTCAAGGTTCACGTAACAAAACACGAAGGCAAATCAATTCAAATTGTAATAGCTTCACATATTTTTCTTGGTATATGTAATATAAATGGGAGAGGGACCCATTACTCATTAAAAAATTAAAAAAATTATTGAGCACGCCTAGGTACACGATAATAAACATTTCCATCACTATGCAATTATCATAGTTATTTTTATTTATCACATCTATCTACTTTATATAATTTAATTATATTAATAATATCTACAATAACTAAACTTTCTTTGGAAAAGTGGCTCTCACCTTATTAGCGTATATAATTTTTTTGTATTAGATAATTATATTAATAATGTTTAGAATAATTAAAATTGTTCGGAAAGTGGTTGTCACCATATAAATTATAATCCAAAAATAGAAGTTATGTCAAATAAATATTGGTAAAAATCCTCACCAAAAGATAATTTTATTATAAGAAATCCCCTATCTAAATAAATAAATCATATGAACACTATTTAATGTACAAATAGTACTCATGTAGTTTTAAATGTTGTTTTTGTTTCAAAATGGTTAGGTGGATGAAAATTCATATATTGACTAGGACTTCATGTGGTCAATTGTCCTTTGGCTTTATGGAAGATTCGGGTTTTCTTTTGTCCTTGTTCTCATTTCTTGGATCCTATTTTGGCACAAGTCTCAACTCCTCCTCTTTAGATTAGGTTGTATTGTGTCCCTCCAGGTCTTTAAAAGGAGAAACCCTTGAAATCGTTAGCTAATCAAATGGGGTGCTTTGTTAAGAGTGATGCGAGATTCCCTTGGGGATTTGTGAGAGTTTGTGCTATCATTAACTTGTCCAACCTTGGCTTCTATATGATCAAATTGGTTTCTTTGAGGGGTTTGTGGACTTATCTCATTAAATTTGAGGGTTCCCTTTTAAATGCTTTCGCTACAACCTTTTTGCCCATTGAGCTTCCTAGTGTTCATCACGTGGAAAACCACCTTTCTTTATGTCCTTTTAATTGAGTTGGAGGAGAAGGACGAGTTCTCCGGATCTTGATTTTGTGTGGTGGTGCAACCATGGTAAGTATTGTGTGCATCGTGTTTCTACCTTCCCTTCCGCTCTTTCGTTATAGTGCAATGATGGAGTGGAGATGGGATTTTGTTTAATCAAACCCCCTTGTGTGGTAAAGGTTGTTTCAAATCCTTTTTTGAGGGGGTTGCATTGGTATCATGGAGGAGGTTGCTTTGCCCGGTGATGGTAAATTGGATTTCACACCCCTTTAACCTAGTCAAAAGTTATATTTGGTTTAGTGGGAGCTACTACTAAATGTAGAGGTCATAGATTAGAGGCAAGAGAGGTGAGATCATAAACCGAGGCGATGGTGAACACTAGCTCTTAGAGGATTATGGAGGATCTTATTTCCCAAGCAAGAGACAAGTGTGTTTTGGTTCGGGCCAACCCATTCGGGAGCCATTTTTCCTTTAGAGATTTTCATGGGAAACAACTTTGTTGACATTTTATTGTTGGTTTTGTAATTTTTATGTTAACAATGAGTTTGTGATCTTGATGACATTGTTTGTTATTTATTGGTTGTTCCTTTATCCGTTTTTATCATCCATTATAACTATGTGTTTTAGGAATTGTGCCCCCTTGTTTATGCTCCAAGCTCGAGTTCATAACTCTAGTAAAAACTTTTACTTATTAATAAATAAATACATTAAAAATATAAAGTATGTAGTTTCCCACAACTTAACGGACATGTCCTCCTAAAATTATAAACTTTTTAAATCTTTAATAATTTACAAAATATAAATGATAAAAGGAAATATATTATAATAATAAGGATATATAATTGTTGTCTTAATCAATTAAAGTTGTCTTCTTTAATTAAAGTATGTATTTTGAAATATATACAATTTAAATACTTAAATGAATTTAAGAAGATAAATACGTGAACTCTTTAACATTAAACACATTCATTACTAATAAAATATTATTAATTACAATTACAAAATATTATTATCATTTTATATATGTTAAAATAGATGAAGGCTATCTTTTAATCCTATAATATTAAAAATAATATTTTATATAATTAAAAAAATAGGATAAAAATTATAATCATAAAAAACTTGTAAATTTCAAATTGGAATTTCAAATAAAATAAACAAATAATTGGCCATTTAAAAAATAAATTGTAGGTTCCACAAATTAAATAAACACACTCTTTTATGTATATGATGTTAGTCAATATTTTAAAAAATAGATAGCCCTAATCCGTAACATGAAACAAATTTAGTAAAGCAAAAGTCTAGGTATCCTTGAATTAAAAAAACAGCATAGGCCCACCAGTTGCAGAGCAGCAGCCTTTCTTCAATTTGAGTAATTTAATGTGATACGGTTTGTGTGCAACTTGACATGTCTTATCACATCTGTTGCACATGGCAACTTGGAGACATAAAAAAGATGCCTCCCCACTTGCGCATATTTGTATTTATAAGTAAAATCAACTTTTGAAAATATAAATGGCTTTCTCGATTCTCAAGCCCATAGAAATCAATGTAAATTTCAAATATTTGCGGGGTTGAATCATTTGTAATATTATAGGTTTCCAAAGCCCCTTCTCCATAGTCCAAGGTTTCCTAACATATTTTCACTTTACTTGATATTTAAAGTAAAGAGGGTTTCATTCTTATCCCTTCCTTTGGGTAGTTTGGTCATTTCTCTATTGCTTTTCTTAGTTATATCTGAAACTTTTTTGTTTTGTTTTGGGCATTACAACTAAATATTCCCTTCCTCAATTCAAATATGGAACTCCACTCTAACCTTGGTTGGTTTTGCTTGTTTAGCTTGGAAAGAAATAGAAGAATGAGATTTTTATAGACCAATCACATTTTCTATTATATGGTCAATAAGGAAAAAGAAACGTACTATTGCTAAAGTTATTTATAGAATTTTTTTTATTTATTTACAATATATTTGGTGTAATCACCTTAAGGTTCATAGGGGCATTCAAGGCTTTACCTAGCTCCTTGTTAGATTTGCAACACTTCACCCCATGTGTCCAATAGTAAGTCCACCATGCATGTGTCCAATTCTAGCCTTTTGCACCTTGTGTGTAACAACAAATCATACATATGACCTTGTGGCTTAGGGACTTGGCCCTCAAGGGATCATTATAGTTGTCTTTTAGATCCTAAAAGCCATACTTTTTTTATTCATGATGCTACAAAGACTCCTATTTTTTCGAAAGCATATTTCAAGGCAAATAGTTCAATGTTGGTTCTTCGGTAGATGTTTTTCAATATGTACATGAATATGTAGTTTTCATACAAAGGAATTCTTGGGGGCCCTATTCATGCACCCTTTTACAACCTTATATCTTATAAAATTCAACTGAATTTATTTGTGATCATATCTTCTTCGTAATGTACCAAAACTTAACGTTTCTCTATTTCCCACACTAGCTTTGTTCACTATGTGAAAATGTTATAAAACTACATCATTATAAGAAATTCGGGTGTTTATCTTATTATTGTGTGTGTTTTCGTTTCATTTAGAGCGTATTTCATGGCATTTTTTTGCCTTTTTCATTATAATGGCTTCATACCAAAACATTCACATCCTCATGCAGTCAACAATAACATGCTATTGGAAAACTCTATGTTGTGTTTTGAAGCATTTGCACTTTAGGAGGACCTTGTCACTTTTGAAGAGAATACGTCACTCTAAGCCTTTGTCGGGGAGAAATTCTCAATGGATTCTATCTTTAAAACCATGCGTAAAAATGCATGCTATTTTCTAATCCTATTATTGTTATAAAAGAATTCAAATAAGTGATCATATATTCTTCGTAATATATTGAATTATAATGTTTTCTATTTCCCACATTAAATTTGTTCATTGTGGGAACATGTTCTAAAACTACATCATTATAAGAAATTGGGGGTTTATCTTATTATTGTGTGTTTCCATTTCATTTAGAGGGTATTTTCAATGCATATTTTTCTTTTTCATTATAATGGCTTCATGCCAACACATTCACACCCTCATGTAAGCCTATAATAATATAAAATTGGGAAACTTTATGTTGCATTTAGAAGGATCGCACTTTAAGAGGACATTGTCACTTTTGTTGAAGAGAATACGTCACTCAATAAGTGAGCCCCTATTTCACTTGTTGATTTATGAAAAATATGTTCTCATTTGATATTTACAAGACAATGTTTTCTTGTTACAACAACAATATGTTCATGTGGACTCTATAACACCTAGTACACAACTCCTATCATTGTTTATTATTTTGGTATGCATCATCTCAAGATCTTCTTGTTTTTGATCTTCTAGACATTGAGTGATTTTGGGATTTCCTACAACACATATGGTTTCTCATGGAGTAGCTCACACTTCAGATCATCCTACATATGTGTTTATCTCATTTGATAAGAACACTTGTTTTTAGCTCTTGTTTATTACTTTCGTGGGTTATTTTAGCAAAGGCATTTCTAAACACTTATATGGGGATATATCACCCATCTAATAGGTTCATTGGATCACTCACCATGCTATTAGTTATCAAGCATGTGATTCATCTTCATTGGGACCACTTTGTGCAATCTCATGACCTATTTTTGCTTTCTCCACTCTTTGTGAGAACATAAAGTGACACATGAGTCCTTGTGGACATTTTATCAAGAACGAGAGTCACGAGTTATCTTTTGATTTTTCTAGAATGAGTACCATGCCATATCATATTTTTTTGTATAATGTGACATGCAACTTTAATTAGGCTTGTGATAGCTCATACTGAATTTAATTAAAACATTTCATCTTGTAAGGTGCTCATGAGATAGGTTACGCTCAGGTACTAAGTCTATGTGGAAATCAATCTCTTTGCAAAGGCATACATAATAAATCACTAGAAAAAACATCTGCAAACTCACGAAGGATGGGGTGATCATCTAAGGAGGGTCCTGAAAACTCATCCTTTGACCTATAATTGATGGTAATGGAAAACATCTAACATCCTTTCCGCATACTCCACTTGAGTTGTATGACAGAGAAGTGTTGGAGCTTAAAATTACACCATTGTCTAGATCATAGAAAATCTATAATTCTAGGCCAACAAGGGATTGTCTACAAGTGTGTGGACCTTGTGGCTTGAGACAAACCTCTAAAGAAGGTTGGTTCCTCTTCCTATCCTAATGATAACATTGTTGGAATGTGAATGTTGATTTGTCATTGATGTAAAAGGAACATTACTTGAAAAAATAGGATGAAGGAGAAAAAGAGGAAGCTTTGATTGAATGTGATAAGGCATGGCATGAGATTTCATGGTGTCATGATTAAGAACACTTGATTGAGACTTATCTTCTTGAGTATTAAGTGATTGGAAGAGGCATAATGGTGATGTAATAACATGATATGATGATTTCTTAGAAGGTTTAATAGGTATGTGATGGTGAAATATAGTCAAGCATGATGAATACAAGAGGGCATTAGTTGTACTAGTGTGACTAGCTCAGTCTAGTAGGCCTAATCCTTAGACCTAGTCAAAAGATGACCTAGAATGGTGGAATGAAGGCATGAGGAAGATGGAGAAGCATGGTCAAGGCTTGGAAAGCATGAAGAGAGTGAGTTAAGAAGAGATTGAGGCATGACAAACATACACAAAGGTTGAAACAATCACAAATAGGCCTCATTCTGAGACCTAGTACAAACACAACTTGGGAAATGGTGCAAAGAAAGATAAGACAAATGAGTTCAAGCATGAGGATAATGTTGTGACATTATAGAGGACATGTGGAAGGTGTTTTAGGCCACAATTTATCTTATAGAGGAAAGTTCAAGGCATTTTGGAGGCATGCACTTGAGAACAAGCCAAAGCATGAGAAAATCATTTAGGTCATGAAGGTACATGTATATCTATGAAAAAATGAGCATTTAGGAAGGTATAAAGGCTTACCATAGTGTTGTGAGAAAACATTCAGGGAAAAATGAAGAAGTTGTTTTAGGTTATAAGTTTTTAGTGCTATCGAGCTCTTAGAATAACTAGTTTCAACTCAAGGTCAAATGTTTTGTGCTCAAAGGTACATTAAACTTGTGCATGGTGTTATAAGAAATTCATCAGTGATGGAGCATGGATTCAAGAACAAGTAGCAAGTGGAATGAGTTAAAATGATGCCTTAAGTTGTATGAATGATCCTTAATAGGGTAAGAAATATATGAAGTATTTGGTCCTCAAACTACATGGTAGTGCAAAAGTGATGATTTGAGCTCATAAAGGACTCCTCCTAGATCATGTTTGCATTGGTTTCATACTTCAGTGCAATTGTATAGTACAAAATGTATCTTTTTAGTAAGAATTTTCTTATAGAAGGTTTCATATTGGTAAGTCGATGTGGGAGAAAGCTTAGGAGGTGCCCCAATTGCTCATGAAAAGATACAAGTAAGTATAGCACACATTTTTGATGGACCATGTCAATATAGTTGCCCTATTGCTAAAGGTGTAAAGAAGTAAAAACTAGTCATGGTGTTTGAGAGAGACCTGATGTGAATGCTTGTTGTGGAGGCCCAATATGAACATGGAAGGTTGGTAGAGTTCCAATGTGACTTGTTAAAGAACCTATCTTGATATGATGAAGTGTTTTAAGGTATAAGTTCAAATGACACAAAAATTTCATTCTATTCTTGGTAAGTAAGTCTAAGAGATAATATTGCAAGTGTGGATTTCTTCACACAATCAAGGCCTATGAGTGCTTGAAGTCGAGTTGAGGTTCACAAGTGAAGTTCCTCAATCATTTCTTATCCATTAAAATTAATTTTGATGATTCAAAATCGATTAGAGCAAAACTAGTTTCTTGCATACTAAGACCCACTTTGAAAATTCCTTCTAATGTAAGATTAGTTAAGCCATATTCCCTAAAATGAAGCAACGTATAGACCTGATAAGTTTCCCAAGGAATAGATCCTTCCATGAATGTGACTTTGGATCCATGAACATGTGTTTGAATGTATGAACCATCTCACTTTGTGAAGACTAAATTTCTATGTTTGAAAGTCTTTTAGTACATTGTATAAATTTGTGTCTCCTTGTCTGAATGAAGGTGATAGAGTTGCTCCCTACATTTGAAGATTATTTAGAGATCAAATAAAGCACGCTCCAAGGATCAAAATACTTTGCAATCTCCATACATTAGCACTTTGTTGAGGAAATAATATTGACTAATTCTTGATTCTCGTCATGTCTATGAAGACCTAACTATGCACAAGAGATCTAATGGAGGTTTGAAGTTGAAATGAGAATTTTAAAGCATGTAATGGATTTTAATATTTATAGGAAGGCCCTTGTAATGTTCACAACTTATCATAACACTTATTACATGGACTAGAATATGCTAGAAGACAAAAATACCTCATTAAAGAAGAAGACAAACTAACATGACCGTTACAAATGAAGAATGTAGATGCGATTTAGAATATTGTAAGAGGTTTCAGTGGTGGAATTAGTTTAGAAGGTTTTTAGTTTCTAACAGGTGTGAAAAGTATATTTATAGGTCATGTAAGGACTATGCATGAAACCTGACACTATTTTAGATGTAATGATTGCACTATGAAAATTGTTATGATGATGCCATCTTCACTCTTGTATGAGTTGAATGGTCAAGAAGATGAAGGGGTGAATGTGTAAGGAAGGTTAATTGTAATATTAGGTAATTATCATGTATTAGTATGCTTTAGTATGCATGAAAATTAGCTTTTGGAGGACTGAAAAGTGAGAGGTTCATACTTGTGTGTGTGAGGCAAAGATGTGTATGTAAAAGGAAATGTATTGAAGGAAACATGTGGTGAGTTATGAGATGATAAGTATCATGAGATAAGAGAGGATAAATATGAACCTATTCATGTGTGAATGAGGGACAAAGAGGTATGTGTAAGAGAGGACTTAAAGACTATGGTTGCAGTAGTGTGAAGTGATGAGAAGATAGGTGAGTCAAGGTGAGTGAAGAAGGGAGATGAAGAGAGAATAGGAGTTGAATAAAGATCATAATTTATTATATCAAACAACAAACTAAAGGTGATCAAAATCTTGTAAAAGTATAAGTGAATGCTTAGCAAAGTAGGGATTTTTTTCTTCCTTGTAAGTTGTAGCTTACAAAAGGTTAAGTTGGAGCTTGACTGAATTGTTGGGAGTTGTTGCTTCCATGCAAGTAGAAGCTTGCTAAAGGTCAAGTGGATGCTTGGCTAAATTTTGGAGTTGTAGCTTCAAGTTGAGTGGATGCTCAACAAATGAAATCCTTGTAATCTTTATAGGACAATTTTTCCACACTAGTGCATTGATTTTAATGGGTTTTCTCCCTTTAAGGGTTTCCCACATTAAATAGTGTCTCCATGTGTACTTGCATGTTATCTATTTTGTTTAATATCTCTATTCTCTCATGGAAAATATTTATTAGGATTGAATAGGATACTGAGCTTTTGAAAGTTTCTCAAGGTTTTAAGAAGAACTTATTCACCCCTCCCCTCTCAGTGCTTGTATTTTCCAATAATTAGTATCAAATCAGTCCTATTGGAGAAAGATTAACAAGGAGATCCTCTTGAAGCATAAGTATGGCTATAGATATAATCTTTGGAATCAACATAAAAGATACGTATCTTAGTGAAGATGAAATTTTAGATGAGGATAATGCTGAAGTAAATATTGAAGCATAATTGATTAGTTCCCTTGAGGAATTGAAACACCAAAGAAGAAAGAACCATAAATTGAAGCTAATGGTGAATTACTATGAAGAACAAATCAATCTTCTTGAGGAAAGGAATATGAAGAAGAATAAAGAACATTAAGATGGAATCAAAGAACTTGAACCACAATTAGAGTTGATCTTAAAATTTCTCAAAGATAAAGAGGAAGAAATCCTCAAATTCAAGACAAAGCTGGAATCTCAAGTTAATAGAGTGAAAAAATACCTTAATTACAAATAAGAAAATTTCATGAGATTTGAAGAAGAATTGAGATCCTTAAAATATGACCTAGAAGAAGCAAACATGAGGTTGAAGATGTATAGAAAGTTAGAGAAGAGCTCTGAAGTTCTTGATGGAATTTTGGAGAGCCAAAGAGCAAGTAGGTGACAAGACATGAATAGGATTCAAAGGAGAGCCTATGGAGAAGTGTGAATATGACAAGGCTGGTTTAAGTAGACAAACAAACATGAAGGTTACCAAGGAGACAAACTCAAGAAGGCCTAAATTAGTTAAGTAGCCTAATGCATCAAGGTATGAAAGAACCTTTAATGGATATTTCTTTACTTGTCATAATTTTGGACATAGAGCTAAGGAATGTAGGAAGCATGTCATAGATGACCATCCATGGAGGGATAGCAGATATGAGAAAGAAAGGAATGTAGTTTGCTTCAATTGTCAAGAAAAGGGACACACTACCAAATATTGCTTATATGAACCATATAATCATTTTTGAGAGAAGAAGACTCAAGAGGTATGAATAAGATGGTATGCTACAATTGAAAAAATGTTGGACATGTTACTAGGAGGTGTCATAGTAAAAAAGTTGCTAAGAATAGATGGAATCTCAATCCATATCCATATAAAAGCATGAATCAAGTTGTGTGTTTCAATTTTCATAAACTTGGACACTTTTCAAAGCATTGCTATCAAAATGAGTCTCCTAGGTACAACAGTAGGTGTCAAGAATTCAAAGGGTAGGTTAAGAATGGTGTTCAAGATGAAGACCAATCCTAAGAGTGAGTCCGAGTTGGTCGGGTTTGAGACAATAAGCGAAAGGAAGAAATTTGAGCATGAATCCAAGCATAAGGAACTGAATCTAGGTTTGAAGAGACAAAGAAATCAAGGACAGTCATGGGAGAGCCCAGCTCAAGAAAGACATTAGAAGGTGTTGAAAAAGCCAAGAAGAAAGAAAACAAGCCTAATGCAATCCATGAAGAAATTTTACCCCTAGTTGTGATAGAGAAAGTAAATGAGGTGCATCATGTATGTTTGTCAGGTATTCAATTAGAAGAATAAGATATAGGAGATGAAATTGTCACACCTAAAAATAGTTAAGAAGAATGAGAAAGTCTCAAAGGAAAAAAGAGAGAATATAGAGTCATCAAGCTCCTTTGATGACTATCTACTATTTTAGTGGTCTTACAAACATTGTGTATCTCCTCTAGGATTCTAAGAGACATGAAAAATTTGAAGGAATCATGGTGTGGATTTAATCAAGGTATTCAAGGCGTTGCAGATGTGAGAAGTCTAAAGGTATGTTTGTCTAGTCTTTCTTAAGGTCTATATGCAAGTCTGATTTGTGTAAGGTATTGTTATCGATTTTCACCCACAGTGAAATGGATAACCTGAGGAAGCCTAGAGTCAAAAATTTCACAAACCACCAAAGGTTACGAGAAAATTTTCAAGTGATTGGGAGAATTCATAGTGTTTTAGGGAAGGTTTGGAGCCATAAGAGGATTTTTCCTCTTCAGAGTTTCATGGGCTTAAAGTTCAACTGAGAGAGAAGGAAAAGGCTCTAGTTGACCCACATGCAGCCAAAATGGACAAAAGTGGAAAAAATTTGGCTTTAGGGCAGCCCATTGTCCCCTCCATGGCCTTCTAGTTCTAAAAATTCCCCAAAAAATCAAAAATTGCAGGGAAAATTCCATTGATGGATTTTGAGCTTAAATAGCTCGCCGAGTGACTTGGCGAGTTGGTGGGAGTACATGGGAGGCGAGTTGTTTCATAGATCATCGATTTATATAGGAAAGGTCGGGATGAGTTCAACGAGATGATCACCGAGCTATACATGAATGGAAAACAAGACCACCAGAAGGAATTAAACAATATGGGTAGTGAACTGCCTAGCGTGAAGCTAGATCTAGGAAGTATGATACTTCCTAGATGGTTGTCAGTCCACTATTTTAAACAAATTAATGTTGTAAACAAAGTAAATCCTATTGTTATTTTAAAATGATTTAGGTATCTCACTTAAAAACACAATAAGAAAATAGATCTAATCTAACAAGCTAAGCTAGAATAGAATCCAAAGGTCAAATGGTTGGTTCTGGGTCTCGCAGGTTTGATAAAGGTCTCGGGTAGGTCACAGTGAGTGAGGGTGAGGTAAAATTAGGTGGGTAGGTCTCTGTTTAAGGCTGTGTGGGAAAACACAGAGACCGGTGTTGGTTAGGGGTGACTGACAATGGTTAGGTATAACCGGCGCCGGTTACTGTGAGATCTGGAAATGTCACAGAACAGGGTTTTGGTCTCCTTTGTGATTGCACAAAGGATTTTGGTTGGTCGGGATGAGGTATTGGGTGACTGGAGTAGGATTTTGTGAGGTTTTAATGGGTCTATGGAGGTGAAAATGTTGGAGAAGGTCAATAGGGAGCAAGATAAACAATGGGTGATAAAATAATGATGAAATGAAATAAACCAGAGAAGTATGATGTTATACTTACTTGGATTTCATTCTTGAAGGTCTGTGTGTGAAGGATGGAGGTGCTGATGATGGGTTTGAAGGCTGCAAGTGATCACCAACTGAAGAAAAGCTTCTACATGGGCTGCATGCACACTCCTCTTTGCTTGGATAGATCAGATCGTGGCTGGGATGGCTGTGCAGGAGAAGATGCTCAATCTCCTTCCTTGGATGTGAGTTTTCACTGGAATTGGCTCTCTAAAGATGTGTTATCTCTCTGAGATGTGTTCTTGCTCATCAATTTTTTTTTCCAATGTTTTCCAATGTTTTCCAACCTTGAGAATAAGGTAGTTTTGGGTTAAAAGGGGTAACCGATGGTGGTCTCGCTTAACCGGTGATGGTTAGGGGTAACCGACGTCATCAAGGTGGGATTTCCTAGGTTTACTAAACTTAGGAGATCCTCCGATTTTCTGGATCTCATGTCGTTATCCCATGGATTAGACTGGGAGCCTCTTGTGAGCATGTGGGAATGTGGTTAGAGGGAATGTAGGCATTGATTTTTAGGGTTTGGGTAAGTCTTAGTTAGTTATGGAACTTGCTAAGAATAGGTCTTAGGTTGAGTTAGCTTGGTGAGGTGTCTAAGTGAACTATATGTGTAGATATTATTTAAATAAGATATTTAAATAATAAATATAGTGAGGATAATGCATTAATTAATTAAATTAATTAAATTAATATTAGTGGGGTGAAGGGGTCATGGCTAGGTAAATGTAATAAAGGGTGCTTATATGTCGAGGGACAAAAGGGGAGTGTGACCTAATTTTAGTGTCTACATTTTGCCCCTTTTTGTTGTGTAGCTTGTATTGGTAAGTGATGCTAACAAAAATAAGATGTGGTTGCCCCATGTGAGGGTGAAGGTGATCCCCCTCAAACCAGGAACTGACGAGGCAACAGGCTAAAGTGGTGAGTGGTTTGATAAAAGGTAAATGTGAAGAAAAGGAAAATGGGACAGGGAAAAAGGGGTGAAAGGTCTACTCGGGAAATCTAGGTAATGGGTCAAGGTCAAAGGTAGCAACAGTCAAAACGCACACGTATAAACCTGCAACATGCTACCGGGTTGAAGAGCAGAAAACTCTACATCGTCTAAGGTCGATAGGTTTATCCAAACAAAGGTCAAGTGAATGGTATCCAAGGTATAGGATAAGGTCAGAAACACAATGTAGGTTAGGTGCAGGAATGTTTAGGTATGTTCCAAAGACACCAAAGGTAGGGTAGGATAAATGGTCATGGTAATAGGCTAGGTAAGGTCATTGGGTCAATCAACACAGGTAATGTAAATGCATGCACAAGGTATAGTGAACACATGAGGTCAAAGGTCACTAATGATGGTCCAGTCCAAATATCTAGGTCACACAACATGGGTAAGGCCGAGGTAGGGGTAAAATAATGAGTCCCCAAAGGAGGACAAATGGAGGTAGAAATGATGAGGAGGAAAGGAAAGGTAAGGTAATGGGTTGGGTAAAGGTATGGGGTAAAGAGCAAGGTAGAGGGTGGGGTAAAATGGACAAAGTAAGGGCAATGTGTAGGTAAGGGTGACCGATGGCGGTCATGGATAACCAACGCGTCGTATAGAAAACCGATGGTGATGGTTAGGTAGGGCACGAGACCGATGTCGGTCTAGGGGAACCGACGTCGGTTAGGTCGGGTTTGGTATAAAAACAAAAAAATCCACATTTTTATTATTCATTTGTGAATTATGAAGTGAAGAAAGGAAAAAAAGAGAGAAAAGTGAGAAAAGCATCTGGAGGAAATGGGAAGTGAGAGCGGCAGGTGAGTCGATGGTGGTTGGGTTGGTGAGTAGTGGGTCCACGAGATCTTAGTGAGGGATTCGATTGGTTAGAGTGTGTGGGTAGATATTTGGTGATGGAAGAGGTGGGAGAGGGATCGGGTGGACCACCCAGCACATGGCTGCATGGCATGACATGCCACCGAGATGGCAGCAACATGATGAGGAGGTAAGCACCTAACTCTTTAATGTTAATTAGATAGAGTAGATGGTGTAAGAGTTGTTTTTTTTGGATTTGGGTGGGTTTTTGTATTTTGTGGGTGGGAAAAAAGTTAAATCGGGTATGGGGGAAAAATGGGCAAAAAAAGGGGGGGGGTAGGAAATTGGATAGGTGGGGTGGGTAGGGGTTTTGGGGTAGTGTAGGTCATTGTAGGTGGGGTAAAAGGGATAGGTGGGAGGGTTTTAAAAAGGGGGTTTGGGAAGTCATGGATTTTTCGCATAGTTGACCGGCATGCATTGGTCAAGCTTGGCCGTTGGCATCGGTAGAGTAGAATCGGGATGGTCACCTAACAAGTGACCGATGCCAATTACATGGTAACCGTGGGTCAAGTTGAATCGTATCGGTCACCAAATAGGTGACCGATGCGATGGTTTAAGGGTGACCGGAGTCGGTTAGGATGAACCGGCACCGGTCGGGATTTTAGGCAAAAGGGTCCAAAAAATGATGTAGGTTAGGTGGTTGAGATGGGTAAGGTAAAAATAGGGTGGTGGGTAATGATAAGTGATGAATAAGGTCATGGTAAAGGTAGATTAATGTTGTGCTTTGATTGGATGTAGGGTCGATCGCAGTTACACATGCGAGATAGGGTTTCGCCTACTATGGTGACATTGCGTGGCCTATTGAGCCCATTGGAGCTGCAACACATGGAGGCAAAGTGGGCTTGAGTGGTATTTGGTGCTACCGACATGTTGTTTGCAGAAACCTAGTTTGATGGTCACACTCATCGATAGATGGGACTCCGTGACCAACACGTTCCACCTTCCGACGGGTGAGATGACTATCACCCTAGAGGACGTGTTCCAGATTCTGAGGTTACCCATATTGGGGGCCCAGGTGTACTTCTATCTCCTCCGAGGCCTCAGAGGAGCTGATCGGGACCGTATTTGGTGAGGGGGCGGCAGAGTTGAGCTTCCATAGTGCCACTTGAGCTATGGTGAGATGTACCTAGCCCATCCGGATGAGACGAGGCTAGTAGTTTTATTGATGGAGGCAGTGTGCTGCTATGCACTACCTGATGCAGAGGGTGGATGCTTTCCCCGATCACTGATGGGGGTGCTCCATGATATGATGGTGCATGAGACACATGGTTTCACCTGGGCACCAACATTCTTGGTGTAGCTTTACAGAGAGTTGTGGGCGTATGGGTATGGGTGGCAGTTTAGTTTTTGTGTTGTACATTTATACTACACTACTGGGCCTATGAGCACATAGTTTGTGTTGACCTATAGGGATGCCCCGAGAAGATGCATTCCCACCGAGATGTGTGTGGTTGGGATATAGGAGATGGGTGCCGGTTGCAGGAGAGTGGAGGTCAGATAGGCCGACATATGATGTGGCCCATTTTCGGTAGTTGTTGGAGGGGTTATCTAGAGTGGACATTATCTAGAGGCCATATGTGGGATTCCCCTCATATAGGCACATGCATGAGGAGCTAGCTGAGCTCCAGCTAGAGAGGTGGATATAGGTCACCGTGTGTTGGGAGGATGAGATGATCCCGGCCGACATGTGGTCCGATGGCAGTTTGGGCTCATACAGATATTCCTCCACCCTTCCCACAATATCAGAGAGATGACATGGAGAGGCCTCTCCTCTACTACCACAACCTACAATGCCTGCCTAGAGAGAGGAGGAGAAAGCCCAGTGGATCATGGTGGATTGATGATGATGCCGGATGACAGATAGGTATATAGTAAGTGGTGGGTGGGCTGGGGCAGCCATGAGCCATACCCCCTAGACCAGGGCAGCCAGATTTAGCTACCATGATGAATGCAGAGAGATGCCCCTATGGGGGGTAGGTAGTGATGATGACGACATGATCACATAGATAGGTATACTACAGACACAACCTAGAGGGGTCAGGAGGCAGAGGGAGAGAGTAGATGAGTACAGTACAGTGGCTAGTCTGCAGCCCAGATGGTGGAGGGAGAGGGTGGAGGTGATGGAGGAGATGGAGACAGAGATGGTCAGGTGGCAGCCCTTACAAGCTCAGGTGGTAGGATTACAGGCCATTTGGCCACAGCCCAGCATAGATTGGGGTCTTACAGGCCCAGATACAGGCACAGGGCAGGGGCACCACCACAGCAAGGGGTAGGGGGCACCACCACAGCGCAGGGAGCTGGTCCTAGTTCACACAGCCAGCGCAGGTAGGGAAGATACAGGGGCCGAGACCTATGGGACCACCACAGACCATGCCTATATCTAGGCTATGGGATGCCCTAGGTGAGGTGTGATACTATCAAGACCAGCTCATGGCAGCCGGGATAGACTTCCTCTCATATGGAGAGTACAGGCACAACAGCATCCAGTGAGAGGATGAGATCCCACACACATAGTGTGGAGAGCACAGGAGGGCAGCGAGCTCCGAGGCCCGATCAGGGAGAGGCCACCAGCCAATGCATGGTGACCAGAGCTAGGTGATGTGCCAAAGCAGGGACACAGGAGGCCGAGGGTGCAGGGTGACACAGAGATGGAGGACATCCGGTGAGATGTCTGATATGTGGCCACCCTGATTTTTGATGTATAGTAGTGATTATTTTTTATATATATGCTAGCCTGCGTGCCAAAGATTTTGTATTTTTTATCACATACCACCTACGTGCCAAAGACAGTGAGGATGTATGAGTGATTTTTTTGTATATTGTGAGCATATATACCGCCTGTGTGCCAAAGATTTTTTTGTATTGATTCATTCATTCTTTGTGTATATATGAGAGACCGCCTACATGTGCCGATGACATTTTGTATTGTATATCGGCCTGTGTGCCGACATTTTTGAGATGATGGCCATGATGAGATAGGCATGTATTTTGAGATACACATTTATTGATTTATATGATGAGATTCATGGTATTTTGTGATGTGTTAATATGTTTATGAGATATTGGTTTTATGGCTTGTGTTAGATGAGATATGGATTTGTTATTTTAATGTGGTTTGAAATTAGGTGAGTTAGGCATGATGGAGTTAGGTCAGTTTAGGCATGGATCGAGTCAGGTTATAGGCATGGATCGAGTAGTTAGGCATTATAGGCATGGATCGAGTCAAAGTTATAGGCATGGATCGAGTCAAGGTTATAGGCATGGATGAGTCAAAGTTATAGGCATGGATGAGTTAGGTTATATGGATGATGGTTTAGGTTTAGCATGGTTTTTAGGCATGGATTGAAAGTTGGTTTAGGCATGGTTGAGTTAGGTTGGTTTATGATTCATTTTTGTTTGCAATGAATGATACTATGGGTCATATGTGAAATGTTATATAATCTATGCATAGTGATGATAGAGAGATGGTAGGTGTAATAAATGTATAAAATGGTAAACAACTTGTTATGTATGTGGCTTAATTTCCAATTTTGTTAGAAAAGGGGAACTAAGTGAAATGTGGGGTAAATGGTGAGTTAGGCATGGTTGATGAATTGTTTAGGGTAGAGAGAATGGCCGAGCTAACCTCCAAGGGCCCCATGCCCTCGAGTGCTGCCTACATAGTCCCGGTGAAAAGGGACCTCAGGCCGATGTAGTTCTCCCATGAGCTAGGGAAGAATATGAGAATGAGTTGGTAGGTTTTTGGGCATGTTGTGGGTTTAGTTTTAATAGGTGTGGGTAGATTATAGGTAAAATGATGTAGGTGAAGGTGATTATGGCAAAAGGGGAGGATTACCCCAAAGGTAAGTCGAGGACCAAGTCCTGTATAAGGTAATCAAAATGTAAACAAAGATGGTTAAAAGATAAGAGGGGGCAATAAAGCCACCTGATTGGGTAGGATCATACCGAGTAGATCATACCTTGAAGGGGGTGATGAACACAAGACCCGAAAGGCATTGCATGATTAACTATTCTATGGTGAAAGTAGTCACAGATCACCAAATGTCAAAATTCCAAGATGTCCCTTGAGGTAATTTAGGAAATGAGAGTGGAAATGGTAAGGTGGGTGAAAGGTAGTTAATTTTATATGTTTTGAGTGACAGGTCTTTTGGGCAAGAGGTCCGAGGTCACAATGGGCAAGTCCATGACTAAAAAGTGTTTTTTTTTATAGATTGATCGATGCGGGAAGTCTATATGGGATAAATAATATGGTACTCCTTGAGGTCTTCGTGAAGTTGATCGATGTGGGAAGCTTTGGTTTCTCTTTTTTTTTTTTTTTTTTTTTTGAAAGCTTCACATAGCTGTCCTTCGAGGGAGTAGTCTATTTATAGTAGCAATTTGGTCGAGAGGAAGATGTCCTTTTGAGGGAGTCATTTTTTATTAGAAGTTTGACTCAAGGAGTTTGGTCCCATTGAGGTCTTTGAAATCATGGACAAGACCAAGGTGAAGGATAGGACTCTTGTTCAAAAGGCAAGGTGGAATGACCATGGGATCTCATCTAAAGGTAGATGAAAAGTATCCATGAGAATCATGCTATGTGCAGTGTCATGGTACACATATTCAAGAGAAGATAACAAGTGATGGGTACTCACATGATTCTTGTTTAATCATTAGGGAGGTGTATGGAGTGGATAGCGCTCAAGGGATGAGCCTGTAAAGAGACAAAGGGTGAGGTAGGACAATGAGTCAACAATAGAATGGTCGAAGATGCAATGCGTTAAGGGGGCTCAGTTTGGGTTTACCCTCAAGTGAGGACAAACGATAGGCACCCGATCCATAGGTATGAGTTACGATGTATGGTCCAAGCCAATTAGGAGTGAATTTTCCCCGTTTACTTTTTTCTACTTTGGTTACGTGTTGATTTTCTTTCAAGACAAGGTCACCGACTTGGAAGGTTCATTCATGAACACATTTTTCATAAGCATGTTTGATACGTTGTTGGTAAACTTGAAGGTGATCCAGAGCATTAAGATGACATTCATCTAATAACTCTAGTTGTGCTAAGTGGTCCTGATGAAAGTCATCATCAATAAGCATGTCATGGAGAGAAATGTGGAGTGAGGGGATCTAGACTTTGAGAGGTAGAACAACCTCTGTACCATAGACCAAAGAAAAGGGTGTGGCCACAAAGTGGAAGTGTGAATACTAGTGCGGTATGCCCATAGGAATAAAAGGAATGTGTGTATGCCAATCCTTCCCAGTATCATCAACCACTTTCATGAGAATTTTGTTGAGGGTTTTGTTAGTGGATTTGGCTTGGCCATTGGTTTGTGGGTAATAAGGTGATGAGAAACTAAGTCTGAATGCCGAAGGCATCAAAGTTTTTTTGCAATGTTTTTTTTTTGAATTGTTTTCCATTGTCAGTGATGAGGTGATGAGGGACACCAAAGTGGAAAATGATGTGATGGTTAATGAACTCACATATTTTCAGCTTTTGTGGAGATGAGTGGTATGGCTTCCACCCATTTTTGTGTAGTATTTGGTAGTAGTTATGATCCATTGATGGCATTGGGAAGAATGAGGATTGATTTCTCCGACAAGATCCAAACCCCATTGAGAGAAGGGCCAAAGGTCACGAGTGACCTGTAAGGCATGACTGGGTGTATGATGAAGGTTGGAATGTTGTTGACATTTCACACAACATTTGACATAGTCACAACAATCATGGTTAAGGGTGGCCAATAATAGCCTAGGTGAAGAATACGCTTAACAACAAACAAGGCCACTAAAGTGACCTCCACATATGCCATCATGAACCTCCTTAATGGTATAAGGAATTTCAGAACTTGTGAGGCATCGTAAGAGAATACCATCAAAGCCATGCTTATAGAGGAGTCCCCCCAGATAATGAAATGGGAGACCTTTTTAAGGAAGGTGCGTTGTCCTGTTATGGGTGAGATCGGGAGGTAAGATGGAGAGGGAAAGGTAGTCGAGAGTATTGTTTATACCAAAGGTCACTGGGTCAGGGGTGTCATTTTCGATTGAGTAAACATCATGAGGTAAATAAGAAGGTGAATGGAGGCATTATATGGTGACAAATATTTTGGAATTGGTAGGGGAAGTGGGTATTTGGGAAGCTAAGAAGGCCATGGTATCTACAAATTTGTTGGTTGAACGTGGGATGGTTTGAAGGGTGTAACGATCAAAGGTGGTCAAAAGTATGTCTACATGATGTTTATACTTTTGAAGTATCTTGTTATGACATTGGTACATACCATTGACTTGGTTTATGACCAATTGTGAATCACCAAAGATGTGGATTGATTTGACATCTAGGCATAGGGGCCTGAGACCTAGTACGAGTGCTTCGTACTCGGCAATATTGTTGGTGCATTCAAAGTCTAGTTTGAAAGACAAAGGCATGGGTTCTCCATCTAGAGGAATGAGGATAACACCAGCCCCACCCCCACACTGACACTGGAACCATCAAAGAACTAGTGTCATTTGGTAAGGGGTTCATCCAGGAAAGGGTAGAATGGATTCATGGGAAAGTCAAAATTAGAGGGTTGGTCCCCAAAATAGGTGCGTCACCAGTTGGTCGGTGATAGCCTAGCCCTTAATGGAATTTTGGTGAATGAATTGAGGTCAAGATCAGCTAAAAGCATAAGCCATCGTGCACACATGCTGATTTTGATAAGGTTTGGCATACATGAAGTGTAAAGGATCGGTGTTGGTCACAACATAGGTTTTGTGGTTGAGTAGGTAATGGCGGAGTTTGGTGGCAATGAAAACTAAGGCTAAGAAAATTTTCTGGATGGTTGTATCGGGTTTCATAGTCCAAAAGAGTATGGCTTATGTAATAAACCACCTGCTCCCTATGTTGTTCATCGCGATGAGTGAGCATGGCTCCCAAGGAATGATCGGTAGCTGATATGTATAGGTAAAAAGGTTGATCATCTTTAGGTGGAATGAGTATGGGTGGTTGGAGAAGGTATTGTTTTAGGGCCTCAAAAGCTTTGTGATAGTCATCATCCCATTTAAAGGAGACATCCTTCCTAAAGCAGATGATGAAATGGTTGACACAATCGATCGATAATTGTGAAATGAAATGGTGAATGGACTGCAATTTACCTTGCAGGCTACGGAGTTGTTTAAGGTTAGTGGGTGGAGGCATTTCTAGAATGGCCTTGACTTTAGCAGGTCAACTTCTATACCATGGAGGGAAACAATAAATCCTAGGAGTTTTCCTGAGAGAACCATGAAGATGCACTTTTTAGGTTGAAGGTGGACATAATATTTAATGAGGTGGTCAAAGATGGTTTTGAGGATGGTGAGGTGCTCAAGCGTGACATTTAGATTTGGCCAAGAGATCATCCACGTAATCTTCCAATATGTGATGCATGATATCATGGAAGATGTAAGTCATAGCACGCTGATATGTAGCACCAACATTTTTAAGGCCAAAAGGCATGACTCGATAGCAAAAGGTTCCCCAAGGGGTAATGAATGTGGTCTTGTGCTGATCTTCCGGGGCAAGAAAAATTTGGTTATAACCCGAGAAACCATCCATGAGTGAGAGCATCTCGTGACCAGTGGTGAGGTCAACCAGTTGATCAATACCGGGCAAGGGAAAGTCATCTTTTGGGCAAAGTGAGGTTGAGGTCACGGAAGTCCATGTAAAAATGTGGAGTCCCCCTATTGCTTTAGTAATAGGACAATGTTAGAAATCCAATGAGGATAATCAATGGGTAAGATGAAGGAAATGGAAAGAAGGCTGAAGTTCTTCTTTGATGAGAAGAGAAATGCGAGGGTGCATTTTCCTCAGCTTTTTTGTTTGATAGGTTTGGCATCGGGAATGGTTACGATATTGTGGACCACTATGGTGGGGTCAATACGGGCATGTCTACGTAAGACCAAGTGAAAGTGTGGTTATGATCTCTGAGAAAAGAAGTGATGGCTTCCTATTCAACAACATCTAAAGATTGTCCGATCTTTAGGATGTGTGGGTCATCCTGAGTATGAATGTTGATCTCGATAGTTGATTCATTCAACATGGTTTATGTCTCAGAGGGTAATGACCGATGAATATATGAGTCTTCTGCACCAAGGTAGGTGAGTATGGATTCATCATCCTGACATTGAATGATGTTAATGGTAGGTGTGTCATCATCGATCATCTCAGGATACAGGAATGGGAGAGTGGAAGGGGCCTCGCCTTCACGTTGATAAGTCAAAGGCCCCAAGGAAATGGTGTTTATGAAAAAAAAAAAAAGTTAGGAGGGATAGATTCAGATCCATCGATCCATCGACTGAAGGTGGGTGAGGGGTGGTGATGAAGGTGGAGAAGGGCTAGGGTCTTCAATGAGTTCAATGTGGGCCTATTTGGTAGGAGGTTCAGGGAAGCCGATACCACTATGGTCATTATGTTTGTGGGTGGTACATGGAATAATGGTATGGTGGCCTTGCTCATAAAATCCAAAACCAAAACCCTTCCACGCACAAGTGGTGAAGAAGGTGTGGGTGAAATGGTGATTGGTAAGTGATTGGAAGTCAAATGGAAAAATGGGGGGGGTTGTGATGGTGGTTCAGTGTGTGTAAGTGGTAGTATCAAGTCCCCCAGGTGAGACTAGTATGAAGATGAGGAGGACCATAAAGGAGGCATTCTCCTATATGGTGATGATCATAGTGAGGGTGTTGGTGAAGGCTTCCATACTGTGGAGTAAGGAATGTGTCGACACTATATAGGTGGTACTCCCCCAGAGTGAGGTTGAAAAACACCTTCCAAGGGATCAGTGGTTGGTATGTAGGTAGCTGGTATGGATGATGTGTCAGAGGTCGATGCGGAGGTGGAGTTAATGGATTGGGAAGCTAATGGGTCAGCCATGGAGGTTATAGTAGTGGTAGGAATAGGAGGAGGTATGTGTGGTGAAAGTAGTGGCTGTACTGGTAGGTGGAGGTGTAGGTGAAGTGGTAGTGGGTAGAGAGGTAGATGGCTTGACAGGTATGAGCACATCATTGGGTCAGTAAAGCATGTTGCATGTTTTGAAAGGTGATGGGTCAGCTGGAATGGTATAAGTGTGTCCTTCATGTTCAAACTTTACACAATGATGCAAAGTGGAAGGAACACAACCCATGACATGGATCCAGGGTCTACCAAGCAACAAGTTATATTGGAATTCCCCTCCAAAACATAAAACAATTCTGGAATAGTGGGGGCCCACGTGAATGTGAAGGATGACAGTGCCTAGTGTGGAGGTGATAGCATCATTGAATGAATGCAACATGACCGGATGTTTATGCATGTAATTTTTAGGTATGCATGCATTTGAGAAAATGCATGGGATGAAATGATGTTAATGCTAGTACCTCCATCAATCATCACATGGCATACCCGTATGTCATCAATGTGGACAGAGATGAAGAGGGCTGGGTCCGGGTCATCATTTTGGTATGGCGTGATCTCTCCTCTGAGAAGCTAAGGGAGGCCACTTGGTGAACAAGGTGAGGTGAGGATGAAGGTGGTAATTTGGTGAGAGAGGCTACATGATGGGGTGTGATAATGGAGGCTATGGGTGTAGGGTCATTGGGTAAAACCTCAATAGATTGAAGAACCTCCATGAGGGCTTGACGATGGGATTCGAGGTTTGGATGAGGTCGTATAAGGACATTTTGAGGGGAGATTGGTGTAGTTGTTTGAGCATGGTGTGATGTGTGATGCCATTAGAAATGGGGTATGTGGGGCCATGGATAGTTATTTTAGGTATGGGTGTAGATGGTATGTTGGGTATAGGATTGGTTGGTGGGTCAGTTGCCTTTTCTTTGCCCTTTTGCACATGTGTAGTGATGTACCATGTTGATTTGAGGGAAGTTGGAAAATGGAGAAGGTGTAGGGTGAGTGGTATAATGACATGAAGGGAAAAAACCTACTGGAGGAGAAAATACCCTGTGAGGTCAGTTGGGCGCAATGACATTTGGGGGTGGTGGTGGCAAGTTCTCTGATGTGAACCATGTTAATTTCAAATTTTGTGTGTGGTTCTAGGAGCTGTGAGGGTGGAGGTTGTGGTTGTTGAGTGGGAAGTGTGGGAATGGGTGTGTAGGTGAAGCAAGATCCTCATCGAGAAGAAGGTCATCATCAAAGTTGGTTTTCTGGTGGACACAATTGGATAAGGATGGTTTTCAAGGCCTGCAGCTTCTCCACATCATGCCCCAGCACATGATGGTATGCAAAATTTTAGTATCATCAAACCCTTTGGCTTGGGTTTGAGGGGGTCATAAGGTCGGAGTGGTGGTAATGTGATAACAAAAGTCTCGAGGAGGTTGGTTAAAATTTTGGCATAGGACCCTGCTAGTGGATCACAATGGGAAGTGAATGTGGGTTTGGGTGTAGGTGTGGTTGGTTGTCGGGGAATTGTTTTTGGAAGAGTAGGAATGGGTCGAGCTATGGGTTTAGGTGCCAAGTGTGGTTTGAGGAGGTATCGGGGTCGGTTTCATTTGGGTAGGGGTACAATAGATGGATGGGTAGGAGGGTGTGGGGTTGTTTTGACTACCTTGTTGTGGGGTAGTGGGGTTTTGTTTTTGGGTCGCACCTTCTTGGGTAAAGGTGATGTGGGTGTATGAGGTCTAGAAGGAAAAGAAGATGGAGGAAGAGGGTGAGTTACCCATGGGGATAATGGGGGTGCTATGAAGGTAGATGATGGGTCATACTTGGGGTGTGAGGGACAATGACTGAAGTGTAGTGGGTAGTGAAGCAATAGCTGAAGGTATTGGAGGTATTGGTGGTAAAGAGACTGCAGGTGAGGGTATAAGTCATGTTGTGTGCCTGGGTAGGTTAGAGGTATGTGAGGAAGGAATGGGTTGTTGTGTTATTGGTTTATGGATGGGTGAAGGGTGCTTGACCATGTTGGGAAGCTGAGGTCTTAAGGTAGATGGGACAAGTGTGGGTGTGATTGGTGTGGTCGGGGTATGAGGTCGATGAGTTTGTTTCTTTGGTTTGGGTGTTGAGAGTAGGTGTGGTATTGACGTTGGAGGATGTAGCTAAATCTAGTTTAATAGGTGGATGAGTAAGGCTGGTGGTCGGGGTGACCCCTAAAGTGGTAATAGGTTTAGTGGAGGTAAATGTTGTGGGTATGGGTTTGGGTTTAGGTATAGGTCGGGTTATGGGTAAGGGTGTGGTGTGAGTGCTAATGGGTATCATGGAAAGGGTCATGACAAAAGTGGTCAGTATTTGGTTTGATGGGTGGAAATGTGTTTGGGTAGATAGTGGAGGTGTCATCGAGGGATCTCTCGCATCCGTGTTGAGACAGGAGTAAGAGGGCCCCCATAATAAAGCCCTATCCACATAATCTAAGTGATCGGCCAAATGTGAGAATGACATGTCTATGGGTGGAGTTGGTGAGGACCTAATGGGAATTCCCGTAAAATGCATCTTAGAGATGGGGAATTGGCCAGCCTTCAGCTTCCGTGGGTAAGAGAGCTGAAAGTAGGTCTTTGGATGTTGGGTAGCTAATGGAGAATGCTCACCAAGAGGAAAAGGTATCTCCACCGGGTCTATGATGGGTGGAAGAGATGATGGGAGTTCCTCTATAAGTGGAGGAATGGATAGGTGCTCCTCTGTGGGTGGAGGAGGTAATGGGTGCTCCTCTGCGGGTGGAGGAGGTAATGGGTGCTCCTCTATGGGTGGAGGAGGTAATGGGAGCTCCTCTATGGGTGGAGGAGGTATGGTAGGTAAAGGTTCTCTAAGTGGAGAAGCTAGGGGTGAGATGGTCTCAATGTTAGTGGAAGACCCTCCGTAGGTGATGAAGGAGATGAAAGGTGTTCTCTATTGGTGAAGGAACAATGAGGTTGGTTCCAATGTGGAAGGAGGATTTTGGGCTAGGATTTCCTCTATGGAAGGGATGTGAGGTAATTGAGAGGTGACATGTACCTCGTTAAAGATTGCGTGAACCTCACGGGTATGGGTATCGTGAGTGGATGTCTCACCGGTTTGATTGGATGAAGGGGCATGATTGGGAAATGGTTTTTTGAAGATTTGTAGATTTTGGTGGGGGTGGCATTGGGATTATCCATAGTTAACTCACCTTTCTCGAGCATTTCTTGGACAATATTCTTGAAAGTGATGCAGTTTCCATCACTATGACCCTTCACTCAGTGATAGTTACAGAAATCATGCTCTTTATACCATGTGGGCATGGGGTGAGCAGGGTCAAAAATAGTGTGTGGTTTTATGGGTGGAAGGGTGATGGCTCCAGCTTTGATAAGATTTTCTAAGACAAAAGAGTAAGGTTCCCCAATTGGGGTATATTTTCACTGCTCTTGTCTGAATCAAAAATCCTGGACAGTGATAGATTAGATGAGGGTGTAGCCTGATTGGATGGATGAGCTGGGCTGGCCTTGAGTACCACTGTGTTAGTGGTACCTTTAGCCTTTGAATAATTGGTTGGTGGTTTGGAAGAAGAAGAGGTTTCATTCGACTTGAATGCTGAATTCTTATTTCGTAATTGGATTTTCTTCTCTTCGATGGCCCGAATCTCTAACTTTTGTGCCATAGTGAATGCCTCATCGAATGTTGGAAAGTTTGGACCTGCAAGGTCGGGAGATATGTCTGGCGCAAGCTCATGTGAAGAGCTCGATGAGTTTAGTTTCAGGGTAGTTGGAAGGTAAGTTGATTGATCAAGTGTCATGCAAGTGAGTGAAAAATCTGTGATAGATTCATCCTCGTACTGATGTGTGGAATATAGATCGGTCATGGTAACCTTCTTGGTGATATTGATAGAGAAATGATCCAAGAAAGCTTGGGCTACCTGATTGAATGAAAAAATAGAGTGTTTGGGTAACCCACTATACCAATCTAATGCAGGTCCAAGTGAGGGACATGGGAAAGGTTCTCAAAAGTAAGGCATCATCATGAGCAATCGATAACACCCATGTTTGAATGAGCAAAATGTTGTGGGTCTTCCTTACTATCAAGTGGTTGAATTTAGGCATTTCCCAATGCACAAGGTATGAATGGATAGGAATGGATGGGTGAATAGGCTCATTGCAAATCTCATCATAGGTGAGAGTGTTATGGGAGCCGGAAACCGATGCCTCCAATGTCTACATCTTGTCCAACATCAATTTAATTAGGTCATTGGTGGGTTGTGATGATTGGATGCCTCCTATAGTGTGAGGAGGTTGGTTTTGGGCATATAATGGGGGTGGCATTCCAGTGTATGGGGCTGCCATGTAAGGTGGTGGAGAAGAAGGCAATGAAATAGGGGTACATACCTGAATGAATAATAGATGAAACAAGTGGTTGTTGGTAGTATGTATATGGGGGTGGAAGGGTCGTGGTAACCCTAGTGGCAATAGGGGCTAATGATTGTGGAATGGAAAGAACCACGTTCTGAAATGGGGTAGGAGTCACCGACTCGGAGGTGGGAATGTAGCTATAGGTATGTGTGAGACATTAGGGGTGGATGAGGTTGTGTTTGGGGTAGTCATCGAGGGTATGGTGGATGTAATGGGTGCCACAGAGGTAACAGATGTGGATAGTCATACATGGCATGGGTATAGAACCTAACTACGAAATGACCGGGGTAAGGTGGATGCAAAAGCATGGAGCCAGATGGGGCCGATGTGGAAGTGGGTGTGAGAGTTGGGGGGATAGATATGGGCATGTCATATATCAACTGACCCGAGGCATCTCGAGTGGATGAGTGGGAGAGGTAAAACTGCAAGGGCAAGGTTCTGGTCAAGGAGTCGTGTGAACTCCTCATCTCTAGTAGTGATAGTAGTAGGCTGGATGGGATCCATGGCTGGTGATAAAATAGAAGGTGGTGAAGGACTAGGTGGGAGTGGTTGGCAATTGGCATGGAACACGAGGGTTTGCTTGTCTTTGGGTCAACACCATGTGAACCAATATTGATCAGGTAGGGTTGCTTCTCTGTAAATGATACAAAGAGAACAACATGAACAGTGAATCTGGTGATAAAAAATGGATGAAGTAACAAATGGTGGGTGGAATGTGAAACAAGATAACCGATGTCTGGTTAGGGAAAACCGATGTCGGTCAGGGGTAACCATTGTCGGTCACTGTAGAAAATGGACAAGTGAGTAAACAACGAGGCAGAAGGTAAAATATGACAAGTATGCCAAATCTGGGGATGTGTAAAATGTCAATGGGAAAATGACAAGTGACAGAGACTATGGAAAGTGGAAGAAAGTGAAGTGAAAATGTCCTTTTGAGTAGGTTAGCAAAAGGACTGAACGACGTCGGTTGGGTATAACCGATGGTGGTCAGAGGTAACCGATGATGGTTACTATGAAATTGAAACAGTGATGAAAGAAAGTGGTTGTGAATTAAAATTTGATGTAGAATCAGACCCAAAATTTTGGAAATGATGATGATATGGCCTAGGCACACTCAAGTGAAGCCGAATACACCAGCTATGATGAGGAGCATGCAAGGATGAACAAAAAAAGTGATGAACGTGATCTTTCACCTCAAAACACAAGCCAAGCAAAAACACTAAGAAAATGTGATCCTAGGAGTGCCCTTTCTATTATGTTTGTTTAGCTTATGCTATTTAGGGACTGACACATGAATTGTGAAATAGAGTTTTTGGTGAGGATGGCTTCCTACAAAGAAGGAGATCTAAAGGGTGAGGTTTAGGTATGTTATGGTGGGGCGGGCTTCACTCAAGTATGACTCGACAGAGCAATGAGTTGGGTGCCCACTGTGTCGTGATCATGTGATCACCTACAACTTCTTCCAGGTAAGATGTTGTTTAAGAATGTATGTATTTTGAATTTTTGTGTGGTTTGGTAAGACTCAGAGAAAGAGAAAAGGATAGAAGTGCTTTTCTATGATTCATTTGTCAACCATCAGCTGGTCATGACTTCCAACATATAGGTTTGCCCTCAATTAATGTGAGCTAATGCAATAAATTAGAATGGAATGCAATTGTTTTTAAACCCAAATCAAAAATGTGAAATTGGATGACACAATAAGATGAAGAGGAAGAGGGATGCTCTTTCACTACAATGTAGAAAACATGAAGAAATGATTCTTTTTAATTACACCAAAAGAAAAGTTTCCTTTAGAGAAAATAAAAAGAGATGTGGATTACCAGGAAGAAAATTAGTGTGTACGCTTTTTAGAAGGGAAACAAACACACAATTTTTTCCTAGGAATGAATGAAATGCAAGGAACCCTGATGGGTCCCACCGGGTGTGCCAAAATGTTTCACCTTTTTCTTAGATTGTTTCTTTGAAGTGTTGATGAAATAGATAGGGTAATGGGCATAGGAGGAATACCTATTCAAATGTCGGTTGATGGTTGTTGTGCGCGTATGACTTCCGAATCCACAAACTGATCGTGAGAGCTTCCTTTGGCTAGGAGGAACTACCTGTAATGAAAACAAGACCACCAAAAGGAATTAAACAATATGGGCAGTGAACTACCTAGCGTGAGCTAGATCCGGGAAGTATGATACTTCCTAGATGGCTGTCAATCCACTGTTTTAAACAAATTAATGTTGTAAACAAAGTAAATCCTATTGTTATTTTAAAATGATTTAGGTATCTCACTTAAAACACAATAAGAAAATAGATCTAATCTAACAGGCTAAGCTAGAATAGAATCCAAAGGTCAAATGGTTGGTTCTGGGTCTCTGCAGGTCTGATAAAGGTCTCGGGTAGGTCACAGGTGAGTGAGGGTGAGGTAAAATTAGGTGGGTAGGTCTTTTTAAGGCTGTGTGGGCAAACACAGAGACCGGTGTCGGTCAAGGGTGACCGACGATGGTTAGGTATAAACCGGTGCCATGGCATCGTGAGATCCGGAAATGTCACAAACAGGTTTTGGTCTCCTTTGTGATTGCACAAAGGATTTTGGTTGGTCAGATGAGGTATTGGGTGACTGGAGTAGGATTTTGTGAGGTTTTAATGGGTCTATGGAGGTGAAAATGTTGGAGAAGGTCAATAGGGAGCAAGATAAACAATGGGTGATAAAATAATGATGAAATGAAATAAACCAGAGAAGTATGATGTTATACTTACTTGGATTTCATTCCTGAAGGTCTGTGTGTGAAGGATGGAGGTGTTGATGATGGGTTTGAAGGCTGCAAGTGATCACCAACTAAAGAAAAGCTTTTGCATGGGCTGCATGCACACTCCTCTTTGCTTGGATAGATCAGATCATGGCTGGGATGGTTATGCAAGAGAAGATGCTCAATCTCCTTCCTTGGATGTGAGTTTTCGCTGGAATTTGCTCTCTGAAGATGCGTTATCTCTCTGAGATGTGTTCTTTCTCATCAAATTTTCTCCCAATGTTTTCCAACCTTGAGAATAAGGTAGTTTAGGGGTTAAAAGGGGTAACCGATGGTGGTCCGCTTAACCGGCGATGGTTAGGGGTAACCGACGTTGGTCAAGGTGGGATTTCCTAGGTTTACTAAACTTAGGAGATCCTCCTGATTTTCTTGGATCTCATGTCATTATCCCATGGATTAGACTCAGAGCCTCTTGTGAGCAAGAAATGAATAACTCACCTAGGGAAAGGTGTTAGGGCTTAGCCCGTAGTTCAGATTCTTGGTGAACCGACGTATGAGATGCGGTCTTTGGGGAAGCAATTTATTTGTAAGTAATTACCCCTGAATCAACACAAGTAAAGTGATCAAGAACCCCACAAAGGTGAGTGAGTCAAGAGCTTGGAAAGGAATTTCTGGCATGAATCGGTGAGAATGAGGAGTTACGGAGGTTAAGTAGGTGATTACTATGAAGTAAAGGGAGCTTAACCAATGCAAGTATAAGAACTGTTAAATAATGCAAAACTAGCGAGCTAGTTAAGAGCAAGTGAAGTAGTGTTTTGGGGGTAAAGACTTAAGAAATGGGTGGTGCATTCGCAAGTAGGAGTAATGTAAAATAATGATAGGAAGGCGAGGTGAAAATTGAGGCGTGAGTAAGAGTGACCTGAGCTTCCCGAGTCAATTTACTTTTCAAAATGTTTAAGTTGTCCCTTTCCAATTAATCAAGTAAGACTAATGTTGAACCTCGCAATGCGGTGATAAAAGCGAGTAAGTCATGCAAAGTTCTAAGTGCTCATTTCTTCAAGAAAAAAACCCACGAGTAATGAGTTAAATATGGGGAGAAGTATGAGTTATAGGTAAGTGAGTTGAAGGATCTCATTTCCTCGAGCAAGTAGAAGACATTGCAAAGCCCCCAAAATGGGGAAAAGGTGGTAGGTGTTAAGTGGTGGTTGAGGAGTTGAATGATTAAGTTGAAAGATCTTGGATCACTTGAGCCAAGTAAGATTAGTTTCAAAACATGATGCAAATGTGGTGAGATGATTGGGGATTTGTGCAACCAAGATGAGTTGGTGAGATGGCTCACTTCCCCATATAAGTAAGTCACCTCCCAAAATCCATAGAGCATGCAAAATAAAAGTGAAGTAATGTAGTATTTTAGCATTAATTTACTTCTAAAAATAATAAGTAAATCATTTTTCAAGGTCCAATGAGAAAGGAAGTGAAGTAATGCACCCTCGGAGGTCTGCAAAGAAAGAAAGACAAGTAATGACCCCCTGGTTTCCCGTAGAACTCGGAGATATTCAAATGGCCATAACTTTTGACTGGGAGCTCCGTTCTTTACAAAATTAGACTTTATGGAAATATATAGTCATCCTATACACATAAGCAACTGAGTTTATTTATTTAGGTGAGGCTAATTTTGTGAAAAAATGGAATAATTATTCTATAATCCGGTAAACATTTACAACCAACCATGATCATTAATGGAGCATGGGACCATTTTATTCTCCAACAAGTTATGGTACAAGTGGGGATGGGATTTGAAGGTGTCCCATGATGCTTTAAAATTAGATATTGATTTTTTTAGTGGGTGGATGCATGAATTTTGGATATTCATCTTCTCTTTATCTTCTCCTCTCATTCTTTATAAATTGTAAAGGATGGTTCATTTGTAAAGATGTTGAAGATGTTTTTGGTGCTGCCTTGCCTTTTATTCCCTGCAAGGATACTTGTGGAGCTTCAAGCCTCTAGTTGTAGGAATTACAATTATGAATCTTGAATCTCCTTACTATATTGATGTATTTTGCATACCCTTGAAGTAATGAAATTAATGTCTCTGTGATTACTTCTCTGTCCTTTCATTGTTTTTTTGTTTTTCTTGCCTTTCTTCATGCTTGCAGGTGACTGTGCATTTCTGTGTTCTCATTTCATGATTATATATGATTGTGCTTATTAAAAATGGTGTATTTTGTGTATTTTGGTCTTTGATGCATGTCCATCCTCTCCATTATCACCTTTCTTTGTTTTCAAGCATTGAGAATTGTTCAACACCCCCTTTTTGGTTTTATCACCTTTGTAGTGTAGGATTTATCTCTTTCACCCTTTCTCCTTCTCCATGTATCCTGGAATTTTAGGATATGCTTAGATAGGTGTTTTTATTTCATTTGTATTGATTGTAGCATATGATTAGGAAGAATAACCAACCTTCTATAGAGGGCCATCTCAAGTTCACAAGTCCCACAACTTGAGATATGGTCCAATGTTAGCAAAAATCAGGGATCTGTGATTGCCATATCCTAGGGTGCTACTTTTTTGTGATAACAAGAACTTGAAGGTCACGGTCATTCATCTAAGTAAAGAAAACTATTTTTATGCTCTTGTATAACTTGTCAAGGTATGATATCAGGAATGTTTCATCTGTATAAAGTTTTTATGGGTTTGATATGATTGAATAAGAAAAAGAAAGAGTGTATTGTCGGTCAATAGGTCCGTGTTGCCATTTCTAGTGTATTGTGCACATAGGTTGTGAGAGGTCCTCAAGAGAATGTAAATTTGTTAAAAGAGGTCTTGTAATCATGCCTTTGTAAAAGGTTGTTAAGTGTGTCATGATGGTATATGTTGTCTATCCCAGCCTTTAAGTGTGGAGATATGAAAGAAATGAACATTAAGAGATCTCAAGCAAATCTAAGGTATGGTTATGTTATTCAATGTCTCATATAAACTCATGAAGAAGGAAGAGGTACTCTCGGTATGAGTTTGAAGGAGTTTTAGTAACAATGACTTGTCATGTTGGTTCAAGCCAAGTAAAGTGCTCTAAGAATGTCTAACTATATAAATATTAGAAGGTTATGGTCAAGTATTTAAGTTAACCTATAAGGTGGAGTTTGATTGTAAAATCCATGAGTCTTTACCAGTAAAATCCATGTTGAACCAAAACTAAAGGTCTTGAATTTTATACAAGAGATGTGAAGTCATCATGATGTATGGTCTTGTCACTCACTATTTCATATCATTCCATGATGAAGTCGAGTTCTCTCGATCGATGACCATTATTGTAAATTAGTATGTGAGTCTACTAGGTCTATGTTGATGATCTTAGTCCTTAAAACATGTTGAGGTGTATCTTGATTGTCTTTGTATCTTGAAAGAGTCATGTATTATCACAAAACAAGAATAAATATGAATAACTAAGGTGACAATTTTATTAGTTGATGAGTGTGGCATATGTATGCTGGTTGTAGGGATGTGCATCATTGTATTAAGTAAGAAATCAATGTGAAAAGGAGGTTTATTAAGCTTCAGGAGTATATAATGAAGAATTAAACTTGATGGAAGACTACAAGGTTATTGAAAGACATCAAAATTCTTAGTTATAACTTTTGATTTGTCTCATGATATTGTAACAAATAAGTAAGGAAATGTAGGTAGTGTTATAACTTGAGGATCATGATTCATGATGATTTGATATAATGACATGAGCTAAGAAGGAGCTATAGATCTCCTTATCTCTAGGCATTGATACTAGAAAGGCCTAAGTCTTGCAAAATTGCTTAAATTGTATGATGAGAGAGTACTACATGCTATGCAAGTGAGAAATAGAGACCTACAAGTTTGAGAAAGATTTTTGAAGCAAGGGGAGGTGTCTAGAGTTTTCAAGTTGGTATTTTAGGTGTCAATGAGGCTAAAATGAAACATTTTTTATGACGACACATTCATTCCAAGGATGAGAAAGTATTATAACCAAGTAAGTCAATATAGCAACCAAATAAGACTATAAACACTAAAAAAGTGATTCAGGGTAGAGCTAGATATATTAGTTCACCTAGATGACATAAGGAAAATTTAGGAAGTCTAAATTTTATAAAATCAACTAGATATAGATGACATAATATTATTGTTATCCAAAATAAGCCCCTTGCTTATTTTGGATAACTTGTCTTCATTCTTTCCTTCCTTATGCCTCAGTCATTTTTTTTCACATTTCAAGCATCACAATTTTTTTGGGTATTGCTTCATCAGATAGAGAATTTTCTCCCCTTTTTAGAAAGGTAAAGAAGTCCTCCTAACTCCTTGTATTTTGCAAGTTATGGCTCGGCGGAGTTTAGAGGGGAAATTTTCCCAAGGTGGGCCGCGGGAAAAATTGGCACTTAGCCTTTTGAGGTCAAAGGGGCAAAGGGAAAATTTTGGCCTGAAATCCTGCAAGGAAATAAGATGGTGCCACATGTCAGGTCGGAGTGGTGGGGACGAGAAGGACTTTGAGTTTTTTGGCATTTGGTCAAAGTGCGTCAAAGGGAAAAATACAAGCGCATCCCCGCCGAGCATGAGAAAACGCCATGTGTCCTGTTAGCGGTGGGAGTCGGGGTGGAGGAAGGACTTTGGAATTTTTCCAAATTGGTTAACGGCACAAGGGTAAAAAGTGGAGTGCATTCCCGCCAAGCAACTAGATGGTGCCACGTGTCCCGAAGTGGTGGAGGTGCGGAGTATTTTTGGAAAATTTTCCAATTTCGCAAAAGGCGTAATGATCATTTGAACCCATGGATCAATGAGATGGTGCCACATGGTATTGCAGGTCAAGCTAGTGGAGAATTTTTGGGAATTTTTCCCAATTCAAAAAAGGAGGGAAAAATTTTGAATTTCGCCCGCATGAACCCTAATTTTGCTTGTTTTTCCCTAAATATTTAGAGGGCCATATATTTTGATCCAGAGCTCATATTTTTACTTTTTATATCATTGGAAAGATATTGAAATTATCCACATGATGGAATATTCAATTTTGATTTTTGGTGGATATTTGTGGGAGAAAATTGAAGAAATGTCCCTGGCACGGGAAAAAATGTAGAACTGACCCCCAACCACCAAAATTGATGAGGTATGGCGCTCGTTTCTTCTCCAGCATGGCCAAATGCATTGAAAAATGGATTTGTGAGGGTGCCCTTTCTATTTTAATGGATCTTGTTGGTGGTTGGAGATCTCAAATCAATTTTCTCATGTTTTTGCCTTTCCTTCATTCTTCTTCATTAAAAGCTAGTTTTGGCTCATTTGTAAAGGGTTGGACATTTTTGTTCTTGCAGACTCCCCTCTTCCCCTTGGCACATGAATTCGAGGAGTTTCAGACCTTCCATGGAGATTGTGGCATGTTTTTGCCTCTCTGCCATTGTAATGCATTGTATTAAACTTGGGAATGGTAATGCATGTTTTGTGAATGATCCTCCAATCCTCTCATGTGTTTATCATTGTCTTCTGATATTTCATTATATTCTGGAAATCTATGCATGCTTTGGTGTTACATCTCTATGATCTGTGTTTATTTTCAAGACAAAATTTCATCACTCCTTTGGTGTATCACCGTTTTAGCTTAGTTTTGTTTCCCTTTTCCATGCTTCTCTCAACCCTATCTCCTTGGTAATTTTAGAGTAGGAGTTTTGAATCAGAACCTCTGCAAAAAAATTCATGCATACACCTTAACAGAGGGTAAGAAATAGCTTTCTATGGATATTTTTACCACCTTGCAAGGTCCCACACCTTTGAGAAAACTCAATGTTGTGCAATCACACTAAATGAACCAATTCGAACTACAGATCTGAAGGTCATTTAGGGGGTGTTGTAGATTTACACTAACAGTTTTGGCACACCCGGTGGGACCTTAGAGGTCTTCATCTTCATTACAACAAAGTTGATGTGAAATTGTTGTGAGTTACTTTCTTGAAAGAGCCTTGATTTGCACATCTGGTGACTCTAAAGGGATAGAATCAATGGGTGCAGCGGCGGTCCAAGCTTGAAGATTCATGAGAAGGATCCAAACAAGGTCAATCACCGAGAGAGGAGGGATTTTTAACTATCTCGCAATTATCCCCAAAAAGAGGAGAAAGGGGAAGAAGGATTCAAAGGTCTCCATCTCCACCAAATAGAACCCTATCAACTCCTCCACCTGATAGACCTTTCATCCAATCAATAAGGGTTCTCAAGCCAATCAAAATGGCACAACCCAATCCTTATGTAAACTTTCTTGGCAAGTAGCCCACTTGCTCTTAATGCAAAAACCAGTTCCAATTGCAGCATTGAAGAACATCCCATACTTTACTGGAGAAAATTAGACCACCCCTGGTGATCATGTCAAAGACATTGCTAATGTTTGTGCAATCCATGAGATTGTTGAGATGCAAATTGTTGTCAAATTGTTGGCATCTTCATTCAAAGGGAAAGCCTTGCAATGGTGGTTAGAGCCTTGAGGTAGGCTCTATCCAAAATTGGAACCAGTTGTGCACAGCCCTCCATAACCAATTTGGAGAGAAAGGGGACAACTTGTCTCTATTGGAGCAACTGACAACTATCAAGAGAGCTCCCAATGAGCAGCTAATAGACTTCAATTTCAGATTTCAAAGAACATGGGATAGAATCCCATTGGTAGTGAGGCCAATAGCTCAAGGTGATTTCTTATACTTTCTCAAGGCTTTAAATTCTGACATTTCTATGTTGATCTAATCCATGGGAGGTGCAACTATACCTGCAGCTTACAACATCACCATTAAGGATGAGAATTGTTTGATCCAAGTTGGTAAACTTGCACCTAGGCCTCTTATGCCCTTATATCCAGAGTTGGAAAGCCCAAGTACTAGTCAAGCACCTACTTTATCTCCTATTACCACTCCTAGAAATTAGAGTTCAAATGAAACTTATACTTCATCCTCTAGTACCTCAAATGAGTTTCAAGAAATTATGAAACATTTGCAAAATTTGGGAAATGAGATGGTTACGCTCAAGAGGCAACAAGCTCAAAGTTTTAGGCCTTCTTATTAGCCTCAAACGCAGCCTAATAGACAACCATATCAGCCTAATAGGCCACCCAACCTAGTTGCAAATCAAAATCAAGTAAGGCCTCCTGCCAATAGACCATTTCAACCCTATAACCCCGATGTTGCATCCACCTCTAAAGCCTTAGTGACATTGCAAAATAATATAGCTCAAGAGTATGATTGGTGTTTCCCATGCAATGAACCTCATAACCACTCTATGTGCTTCAATGGTGCTTTGAACCAAGCTTTGATGGTGACAAAAATTTGTGTGAGAGTGACGCGGGTCAAGAAACAAACCAACAACAAGGGATGTCTCAACAAGATACAACTCTAAATGAGACTACACTTGTGAATTGGTAGGTGAAGATTTTTGTGGTATGAATCAAACACCTTCTCAGTTGTAGCAGCTAACACATGGTCAAAGAAGAGGAATATTGATGAAGGGTAGTCATTAGATCCAATTTATTCACAACCTTCCATGACTCCACAAAGTGTTGAAAGAAAAATATAGTTCCAAATGTGTAAGGACAACCCAAGCCACCTTCTAGACCAGCTCAAATGCCACTGTTGTAGCCTATGTACAAGAAAATAATGTGTAGACTAAAGGGCAGCAAAGAGATGATTGCTCCCCATTTAACATCATTGAACAAATGAAGAAGACAAATGTGAATATATCTATGTGGGAGTCACATGAAGAATTGGTCAACCTCAAATCAGCTAGCTCATATATAAGAGAAGGTACTCACAAATGCTACTCATCTTGAGGGGAATCATAGAGGACAACAAGGTAAAATTTTGAAGCCCCCTCCATTCTATGTTTCATTAATCATTGGGAATAAACTAGTACATAATTGTATGATTGATTCTAGGGAAAGTATTTATATGATGCCCAAGCAAATAGCTGATCATTGGGCCTTCAATATGAAGTCATCTCCAAGGGGGTAGTGTAATTAGATGGGAAAAAATAACAATAGTTGGGGTAATTAAATATTTGAGCCTTACTTTGCATGCAAGCCCCAATGTCACTTTTACAAGACGTGTCGGTGATACACTTGCCACCACTCTTTGCCATATGTTTGTCAAGGGATTTCACAGCTAAAATTGGAGGCTACCTATCTGTTGATTGGTCACACATGCTATTTAGGACAAGGTATGGAGCCAAGGCCATAATCAGGTCAAACCTATTGCAAACTTTCACATTGAGCCCCGATACTCCAAGCCCAAAAATGCCAACTGCTGTTGACATTTGATCAAGAGGATTATCCAAGCACACATGAAGCTAACACCAAAGTTTGAAGCATTCCAAATTTGACTCTTAATGAATGGGAAAGAAAGGTACATGCTTTTGATCCCTACAAGGAAATAAAGGAATTTGAACTAGGAGTTTATTATATGCATGAATAAAATCAACCTCTTCCTACCATCACCAAGCCTTGAGACCATAAAGATGACAATGAGGTATGGCAATTGTTCTTCGATGGATCAAGAAGTAGACAAGGTGTAGGAGGGGACCTATGCTTGTTTCAAATCAAGGCATTAAGCATTATTCAACTTTTAGATTTCAGTTTGCATGTTCTAACAACACTGTCGAATATGAAGCATTGATACATGGATTGCATTGGTCAAGGAAGAGAGGCATAAAAACTTACAAGTCTTTGGTGATAGTGAGATGATTGTTAATCAAGTTAAAGGACAAAATTCTTCCAAGAATGACTTGCTCAAGAGTTATAAGAATAGGGTGTGGGACCTCATTGAGGATTTTAAGGGCTTTGGCATCAACACCATTCCTAGGAAAGAGAACCAAGATGTTAATAGGCATGCAACAGTTAGAGCAACCTTTGATGTTGTGGACAATGTCAAAAGAGATAAAATGTAGCAAAACATCCATGTTATTGTGAGGTCATCAGTTCAGACAATAATTCAAGTTGTAAGGTGTTTGAGAGTGACCAAAAAATCATCAATTTCTTGCAAGAGGAAGCTGAGTTCTCAGCCAAAAATAAGGAAAAGTTAGAACAACAGTATGGCGATCAAGTGGTACAGCTGAGAACTAACAAAATACCAAAGGGACTTGTGAATTTAGAGTCTATTTTCAATCCTAATGATCAATTTAGGAAGGAGAAAGCAAACATCCAAGTCAAGGGAGAGGATTGAGCCCATCTCGTTAGAGATGGCAAGTCACTTCAAATTGGTAAAGTAACAACTAAGCAAGAAAGGTATAAATTCATGAAACTTTTCAAAGAGTTTTCAGATGTATTTTCTTAGAGCTATGAAGACTTGAGGGGTTTCAATCCCAAGCTAGCTCAACACATAATTAAACTAGATCCAAGTGTTAAGCCCATCAGGCAAAAACAGATACCGGTCAATCCACTCATTGAGCCTCTCATGAAGAAGGAATTGAATAAGTTAATAGAGGAAAGTATCATATTCCCCATCAAGCATTCAAGCTAGGTTGCAAACTTGGTTCCAGTTATAAAGAAGAGTGGAGAAATCAGGTTATGTGTAGACTTTAGAGATTTGAACAGAGCATCCCTCAAGGATCACTACCCACTTCCTTCTATGGAGCATATTTTGCAAGTTGTTGTTGGCTCTGAGAGGTTTTCATTGCTAGATGGTTATTTAGGGTATAATCAGATCATAGTAAAGGAAGAAGATCAGTTCAAAACAACCTTCACCACCAAATGGGGAACCTATGTGTATAGAAAAATTCCATTTGGGCATGTCTAACGCGAGCTATTTTCCAAAGAGAAATGGATATGGAGTTCAGAGGGATGATCAACAAAACAATGTTGATATATGTAGATGATATTACTATATTTTCTAAAAGTGCAACGAGATCAACTCTTTCATTTGAGACAAGTGTTCCAAAGATGTAGAATATTTGGGGTATCCTTGAATCCAGAAAAATGCATTTTTCTAGCTTATGAAAGCAATCTCCTAGGCCACATTGTTTCCAAAGAAGGGTTGATAATTGATCCAGAGAGGGTTGAAGTAATAAGATAACTTCCATTACCAAGGCATAAGAAGGCTCTTCAAAGTTTCTTGGGAAGATTCAATTTTGTTCAAAGGTTTGTTCTAAACTTTGCAGCCCTTGTCAAGCCAATAACTATGATGTTGAAGAAAGTGTGGTATTCAAATGGATAGCTGAAGGAAAGGAAAGTTTTGAGGCAATAAAAGAAGCTATCTTGTAGGCTCCAACTCTCGTTGACCCATATTTCTCCAAATATTTCATCCTTTATGCATTTGGTGGTGGAGATACAATTTCTAAAATTTTAGTACAATAGAACGAAGAAAATGCAGAGTAGCCAATTGCCTTATTTATCCAAAGATTGGAGGACTATGAAGTAAGGTATTCCTTCATTCAAAAGCATGTTCTTACAGTGATTAGGATCTTGAAGAAATTTAAGCATCTAATTTTAAACAACAAGGTTCAATTGGTTTCTCATGTGGGAGTTAAAGACTTCCTCCTCTACAAAGATCTAAATGAAAACGTGTAGGGTGGATTACTTGTGTCATGGAGTATGACATTGAGATCAAAGTCACCAAGTGAGTGCGAGGAAAGGTATTGTGTGAGAAATTGGCCTTGAGTCAACCAATTGAAGTAAGAAAAGAGAAGAATGTTGTTTTGGTGCTGTAAGAAAGCCAAGAACAAAGATATATTCAATAAGAAAATGGTGGTATGCTCACTCCTTGTTGGACCCAAGACATAATGCACTTCTTACAAATAGGACTATGCCCTCTAAAGATGAACAAAGCCAAGAGAAGACACTTCATATTGCAGGCTATTCCATATGCACTTGTTGATGTTGTCTTGTTCAAAAGGGATATCAATGGAGTGTTGCTAAGGTGCATTGGGACAAATCAGATTGAGAAAATGTTAGAAGAGTTCCATGGTGGATCAGCTTGGGGTCATTTTTCTCCTAGGGTGAAAGATCTATAAATCATGAAGGCTAGTTATTATTGGCCCAAAATGTTTAGTGATTGTTATGCATGGATAAAGAGGTGTAAGAATTGTGCATTCTTCATAGGAAAAGAGAGGTTAGTAGTACTACCATTGCACCCAATCTCAGTGGACCAGCCATTCATGCAATGGGGTTTGGAATTAATTAGAGTCATTAATCCAAACTCAAGCCAAGGGCACAAATGGATTCTAACAGAAATAGACTACTTCACCAAATGGACTGAGGTGGTGGCACTCAAAGAGGCAAATGAATCTAACATTATAGACTTCTATGAGGGGATAGTAACTAGATTTGGTATACCTGCCACTATAATATCAGATAATGCATTGGCATTCATAGGATTAAAGGTAATTAAATGGGCTGGTAGAAATGGGATCTATTTGAGAACTTCATCAAATTATTACCCTCAAGGTAATGGCCAAGCTGAGTCCACAAACAAGAATCTATTAAGGATCATCAAGAGGAATCTTGATGAAAATTAGAGGACTTGGCACACTAAGCTCAAATCAGCTCTATGGGCTGATAGGATAACTCCCAAGAGATCCACAGGTAACTCTCCATTCAGACTTGTTTATGGGAGAGAGGAAATCTTGCCTATGTCACTTGAGTTGCCAACATTGGAACTCATGAAGCAATTGGAATTGTTGGAGTATGAGCCCATGGAGGTTAGATATGCAGAATTGATGGAACTCCAAGAAATCAGAGAGCATGCAGCCCAAACAATGGAAAAAGACCAAGCATTGATCAAGAGAAGCTTTGATAAGAAAGCTAAGGCTAGAACTTTCCAAGTTGGAGATTTAGTGTTGAAATGGGATGCAGACCAAGCAAAGCCAAGAAGGAATTCAAAATTTGATGCCATTTGGAGTGGCCCCTACATGGTCACAAAATGCAAAAACAACAATGCCTTCCAATTTTCTACATTGGATGGTGAGGAATTGTAGATTGAAGTTAATGGAATCCATCTAAAGCATTGCTACTAGAAGGGAAATGTCTCACTTTGTACATATTATCTTAGATTATTCTTTATTTCCTCCAAGTTCTTATGCACATTGTTTTGTTGTAGCTTAGATTTACATTTCCCTAAGTGATTTGGCACAAGTTTTGTTGCGCCAAGGATTCATCTTTGCGAGATCATGTTTCAGTCAAAGTAATTTTCTACTCTCACAATTTTCATCTTAGAGATTTTCTAATGAATTGAGAGTAGCAAATAGTTAAGTTGATGAATCCATTTCCCAATGGATTGCTTTAGGCAGCTGGTCACTTCATCTAGCAGGTAGATGACCCCTCTGATTTTCCAAAATTGTTATCCAAAATAAGCCCCTTGCTTATTTTGGCTAACTTGTCTTCATTCTTTCCTTCCTTGTGCCTTAGTCAATTTTTTTCACATTTTAGGCACCAAAAATTTTCTAGGTATTGCTTCATCAGATAGATAATTTTCTCCCCTTTCCAGAAAGGTAAAGAAGTCCTCATAACTCCTTGTATTTTGCAAGTTATCGCTCGACAAAGTTTAGAGGGGAAAATTTCCCAAGGCAGACCCGTGGGAAAAATTTGGCACTTAGCCTTTTGAGGTCAAAGGGGCAAAGGGAAAATTTTGGCCCAAAATCCCACAAGGAAATAAGATGGTACCATGTGTCAGGTCAGAGTGGTGGGGGTGAAAGGACTTCTAGTTTTTCAGTGTTTAGTCAAAGTGCGTAAAAGGGAAAAATACAAGCGCATCCTGCCGAGCATGAGAAAATGCCACGTGTCCTATCAACAAAGTGGGAGTCGGGTGGCAGAAGGAATTTGGATTTTTTTCCAGAGTGGTTAATGGCACAAGGGTAAAAATTGTAGTGCATCCCTACCAAGCAACCAGATGGTGCCACGTGTCCCGGAGAGGCGGAGGCGTGAAGTATTTTTAGAAATTTTTCCAATTTCACAAAAGGGGCAGAATGATCATTTGAACCTACGGATCAATGAGATGGTGCCACATGGCAGTGTAGGTCAAGCCAACAAAGTTTTTTTGGGAATTTTCCCAATTCAAAAAGGAGAGAAAATTTTTGAATTTCGTCTTGCGAACCCTAATTTTACTGCTTTGCCCTAAATATTCGAGAGGTCCATATCTTTTGATCCAGAGCTCAAATTTTTGCATTGTGTATATCATTGGAAAGCTATTGAAATTATCCACATGGTGGACTATTAAATTTTGATTTTTGGTGGATATTTGTGGGAGAAAATTGAAGAAATGTCCTTAGCATAGGAAAAAATGCAGAACCAAACCCAACCACCATAATTGATGAGGTATGGCGCTCGTTTCTTCTCCAAAGATGGCCAAATGCATCCAAAAATGGATTTTGAGGGTGACCTTACTGTTTTAATGGATCTTGTTGGTGGTTAGAGATCTTAAATCAATTTTCACATGTTTTTTCCTTTCCTTTGTTTTGCTTCATCATTAAAAGCCAATTTTGGATCATTTGTAAAGGGTTGGACATTTTTGTTCTTGTAGACTCCCCTCTTCCCCTTGGCACGTGAATTCAAGGAGTTTCAGACCTTCCATGGAGATTTTGGCACATTTTTTGCCTCTCTACCATTGTAATGCATTGTATTAAACTTGGGAATGGTAGTGCATGTTTTTTGAATGATCCTCCAATCCTCTCATGTGTTTATCATTGTCTTCTAATCTTTCATTATATTCGGCAATCTGTGCATGCTTTGGTGTTACATCTCTATGATATGTGTTTATTTTCTAGACAAAAGTTCATCACTCCTTTGGTGTATCACCATTTTAGCTTAGTTTTGTTTCCCTTTTCCATGTTTCTTTCAACCCTGTCTCCTTAGTAATTTTAGAGTAGGAGTTTTAAATCAGAACCTCTGTAAAAATTCATGCATACACCTAAACAGAGGGGTAAGAACTAGCTTTCTCTAGAGATTTTTCCCACCTTGCAAGATCCCACACCTTGGAGAAAAATCAATGTTGTGTAATCACACTAAATGACCCAATTTTGAACTACAGATCTGAAGCTCATTTAGGGGGCTTTGTAGATTTGCACTAACAATTATAAGGAGCCATAAGGGGCTAGTCTATATGCTCTATGGGCCCTTACAAGAAGCTAAATTTGGACCATTTTGATCTGAAAAAATGACTTAGGGATCTAAGTCCTAAATAGTACAAAAAAACCAACATATGGAGGTATTAAGCCTAGTTTTGAGAACCTTGAGTTGAAATAGGAATTCTTGTGAATTTGTCGACATAAAATCACGCACTTTGGGTAATTATCTAGTTTTGATTACATACTACTATTCATATGATTCCTAATTAATAACGACACTAATTAGCCCATGTCTTTGGCCACCTTTCTTTTCTTTTTGTTGTTACTTTCAATTTTACATCCTTACTTTCTCGAGTCTACCTTTTCAATCTTAAGAATTTTTCATCCTAGACACTAACACCTGCACAGGATGCCAACGCTAGGTGCCATCATCCAATATGGGTTCCCCTTTCCTCATTGTACTTTACTCACACTTTTTGGGTCCTTTCTAGATGTTTGAGCATCTAATATTTTTGGTAGTCAGCATTTTCAAGGTTAATTACTAAATCCAAACAAGGGAATCATATAAATATAAAGTTATGTGATCAAAATAAAGGACAAAGCACTAAGCATCTACTATCACCACCTAAGGTTGCATCCATCAAGGTGTCTAAGAGCTCCATTTCATCCATCTAGATCCATCAAAATGGAAACAAGGGTTAGTTTTTTGCAGCACACTTCATAGGAGGGAAGTTAATTTTATTCCATGTACACATTTATTACACTATACATCTAGTTAATTACTCATTATACACGTGTGACTAACGAGTAAGAGAACCTATGGTACAATTCCACACACACAAAACATAGAACTACATTAGGTCTAAGATGTAGTGTAGTGCTCAGTTGTAGGTTCACCATTGTGGTGGCTGAGGATAGTCTGACCCCTCATTCTACATCTTTTTTTAGGATTTGATGTATATTTAAGGGTTTTGTATTTCTATACTTCTTTGTAGGTTTATTGTGGCCTTGGCGATGTTTATGCGAATCCATAGAGACAAAATGAGAGAATCAACAAACACCTTGTGACCCCACAAATTCAGGTTTCTAAGCATTTCGCATGAGACCCGGGCACCCATAATTAGTACCTGTGTTCTGTGGGTGCCCCTATCCCTCTCTAGGTACCCTAGTCTAGCTTAGCTGTCCAGATCTACATTTTCTTATGCTCCAATGTGATGGTCGAGTGCTTTGTATTTTCTAGTTTCAGTCTTGTACACCTTCGAAAAATTATGAATCAACTAAGGAATATTACCCTTCTTTTCACATTAGGGTTTCATTACTTACTACTTTGTTTTCTTTGGTATATTTCTATATTTTATTGCAACATTTACTTACTATCGCTACTATAACATCATATTAGGATTGTATATTTACAATTTAGCTTAATAATTTTGGTAAAACCGACTGATTCTAACCATTTCTTCCGGGTGTGTCTTCAACCTTATCAAGTCATGAGTCAATCATCTTATCCCTCTTTCACTCCCACTAGGGTTTTTGGCATAGTTACTACTCTTGCTGATTTCATGCAAGTTCATACTCAACATCCTCATCACTTTGTTATGCCCATGGTTGATCCTTCTATCAATGTCATAACTACTCGCCACACTTGTCCCCTACTACTCAACCCATTTATATCCCACCACCCATCACTTATACGAATCATCCTCCTACTTCGAACGGATATGATATCATTGAACAAATTAAGAACATGCCAGCCAAAATATCCCTTTATGACTTATTACGTAGTGTGCCTTATTTTTGTCAAACATTAGAGGATGCCCTTCATTCTATCCATATAGAAAGTGATAACTCTATGGTAGCATTCACACACCTTATTCAATCTCTCAAAAATTTACCACATGCTATATCATTCACTAATGAGGAAATATCATCTTTTCCAATGGAAACCCATGTGCACCTTTTCTTATCACTGCCATTATCGGCACCACTTGCATCAAATTTATACTTATGTATAGTGGATCAATTGTTAACTTATGTGCTCATTCCCTTATAAAACAAATGGGCATTAATAATAATCTAATTTCTAAGAACTCTACTCTTATTCGGGGATATGATTGAAATACTCACACATGTAAAGGAACTATTTCATTACATATTCAAGTAGGGCCTAAGGTGGTCCTCACATACTTATTTTTTTATAAATGATTCATTTCAATTCAACCTATTATTAGGTAGACCTTGGATTCACGCAATGCAAATAATATCTTCTGTTGTACATCAATGTGTCAAATTCTTGCATGATGGATATGAACATACTATTGTTGTTGATACTAAAACCTTCAAATTCTATTACATAGACCCTGTTACTAATATGCCTATTCCACCTACACAACTTATTCCATATAGTAGTATCGATACATATGATGTTGGTTAGTTTAGTGCTTCACAATCTTCTTCCATGGATCTAAGCACTCCAGTTATTTATACTCATATTACCGCTATCATCTCACCCAAAATACCTTCTCCTATACAAACTACTATTTTTTCTGTTGTCACTCTTCTTACATCTAATGCACCACCTACCAACATACTTAATACAACAATACAAAATTACAATGTAACCACAAATCCGAGAGGACTTTGACGATGGCATTGATCATGTTGAACTTAACGATGAAGAATTACGCAAACTCAACTTTACTCCTATTGATGTGGATGACTCATATTTAATGAAAATTTCATGGCCGATGGTCCTTGTGAATACAAATTTAAGACCCCTCCTACTAATGCTATGATACTCTATCAGGGGTCTGTTCATACTTTAGACACTACTTCACCCTCTCCTCGCAGTCCGCATCTGTGCCACCTTCTTTCACATGCATGATATTCATTAACAACTTTTATTTGCATCACATTTTGGTGGATAGTACTTGGCTTGATACTATTTGCACATATGATGGCCTAACTAGGCTCATCTCCCATCGCCTCACTTGCCTCATCTCTATCATGATTATTTTCACATTACGATTTGCCTATGGTCCTTAGGTATTCCATCTAGTAGTCCGTTGCACGTACCCCTCGTACTTCTTCATTGACACTCGAAGATCTTGGATTGACTACACTGGGGCAAGGTAGATTCCAATCATACTTATCTCACTTTCCCCATTCCATTCAACAAGTATTAAAATTATTTGTGATTCATCTCCTAGTCATTCTCAAAATATCACTTTGGTACGCACACGGATGTCTGCTAGCACCTTTCACCGATGAGGAATATGCAATGACTATGTACACCTTACATCATAATGGATCCTTATATGATCCACCTCATATTATTTCCTATCAAGTCTCCAATGCAGCCCCAGTTGGCTTCAATTTGGAAAATGACAATCTTTTAGACCATGACACTTGATCACTCTCTTCCTTCACACACTTTGAGGGGGTATCATGCTCATCCTCCTCTCGCTATCAACATGCATCTTACATTCAATTCATTATACACCTCACTTCCAACATATACATCTCGACACAAACTCATATCATCACTATCCTATGATGCACTCTCGTGCTTTGGTTCACACTTGATTGTTGAGGGCATACTAAACACATGAACCTCACACATTTCACATTAGATGCTACTATATCTTTCATGCTAGACACTACATTATACATCATTCTATTTCTCATATATATGCATCACTACACTACTATACATTATCCCCATCTTCCACATCGATGCACATTACGTCTCTACACTCACATAATCCCCACATCTTGTAATATAAATTACACATGCCACACTACACAATGCACATTCTCACACACTTGACACCTTCATAGCACATTCTGCATTTGTTGCAAATCAGTAGCACCCCTAGATGCAAATCAGGTTTCTAAGTTGATGTTTTGGGCATCCAAAGTGTGATTGCACAACATTGAAACCTCTCTCCAAGTGTGGGACTTGTAAAATGAGAGAGGAATCTTTAGATTAGAGGTTGGTTCCTCAAACTCCTCTGATCAGATCTATTATTTGCACAATTGCAGAGGTTTGAATCCTAATCCTACTCTAAATTCCAAGGAGACAGAGATAGAAAGTGCAAAAATTGAAACTAAACTAATAGGTGATACACCAAAGGAGTGGTGAACACTTCTTGTTCATGAAAATTGACACAATTTCATAAAATGCAACATGAAACATCATACATAGGATGATAAGATGCAATTAGAGGTTTGAAATGAAGCAAGACAATACAAACAAAGGACTGAAAATTGATCACAAAGTCTGCACTGTCATTTTTCACTGTCAAAATCCTTGCATTTGCAACATCAAAGAGGCAGAAACCTGTTACAATCATGAAGAAGGTCTGATACTTGCAAAAATCACTTGTTGAAGGTGAAAGAAGAAGCTTGCTATCCAAAAAAATGTTCCCCTTTCAAAAAATGAGCCAAATCTAGCTTTTACAATGCATGGGTCGAGCCCAGGAGAGAGAAAACGTGTAAAAAATGTGGAAGCCATTCCCCATTGAATGAAGATGCATTAAAACAACATGGGCATCCTTACAAACCCATGCCCTGACATTTTTGGCCATGCTGAAGAAGAATGCGACCCATTTTGCATTAAAACTGGTTGTTGAAACATCATTTCTGGCCATTACCACATGCCAGAAGAGTTTTTGATTTTATCTCTCCAAACTCCACCAAAATACAAAATTAACCCTAGAATCTTGTAGATAATTTCACCAGCTTTCCATTGATATAAAGAACGTGAAAAACTAAGCTCTGGATCGAAAGATATGGCGATTTGAAGTTTTAGGGAAAAATAGGGCCAAATCGGGTCGCTTTGATATTTTTGGCCTGGACACGTGGTGAGTTCTGATTGGTTGCGGGCCTTCTAGGGAAAAATTTCCCACAAAAACTCCACCAAGCCATAACTTGAAAAATACATGGAGTTAGGAGGAAAACTTTACCTTTCTGGAAAGCTGAGAAAGAGCTCTATCCAATGGTGTCATTTTCAGAAGGTTTTGAGTGCCTGAAAAGCAAAATTTTTTGACTGAGGCACAAGAGAGGGAAGAATGAGAGGAGTTAGCCACAAAATGAGCAGGGGGGCACATTTTGGATAATAATATTGGCGACTCAGAGGGGTCATATGCCTGCTGGATGAAGTTAGCAGTTTCCTGAAGCATCCATTGGGCATGGAGTCATGAGTTATAGCCTGCAAACTGATTCGAACTTTGAAAACATCCTCTCTCGAGCCGGTTGAAACTCATGAAATGGATGCAAGAGCAAAACCAGCACCACAAAAACTATGTACAAAACTGAAAATCATACATGCTCCAAATGGAACATGCAGAGTGTGCACAAGCACTTCTTTTACTGAAAGAAAACCTACCTACTCTACCCTAATGGAAACAAAGGTGAGCTAAACAAACCCTACAACTGGTTGTGCAAAATAGCTTCCTTTCTTCAAAATTGGCAACCATGCAACTAATTTGGCATTGAACATGGCTGATTGGATGAATGGAAAATCAACAAGAAGCTGGTCTTCCACCCAAATCATCAAGGTATCAGCTGAAGGAAAATTCAATACCTCTTTTAGTTGTTCTGCATTTGGATTGGAGAGGTATGACAGCTGATCCTTGGTTCTTTGTAGCTCATCCTCATGCTTAGAAGCAAGCATGACTGGTTGTGACTTCTCCTTTGGCTCCAATAAAGCCAAATACCTGATTGGGCAAGGTATGATCCATTTGATATGCCCATAGCTCTGATTTTCAACTCCAAAAATGGAGTCTTCTTGTAGACCTTCTTGGGTGGGTGATGTGGAAGCAATGGTAGAACCTTTCTGCCCTTTCTCCTCTTCCAATGAAGAACATGAAAGATTAAAATCTTCCAATCTTAGTTCCAAAGAGCTGCTATAAGATGCAGGCTGCTGCAAATGAATGCTCTCCTTCATGACAGCAGGCTCAAGTATTTGGGACGTGGAAGATGAAAGAGAGAATGGTGGAAACTCAACCGGTTCTTCTTCATCAAAACAGTCCTCCAAATCTGACAGATACACTACCTCATTGTTGTCCTGATGCAAATGCTCAACTTCCTCCATAGTGTCCTCTTGATCTGTAACTTGATCATCATGGTTTCTTTCATCCTCCAACATTGAGTTTGAGAGATCAAACTCTTCTTCAGCACTAGAACACGAGAGGGATGAAGTAGAAAGAAGAACTAAAGGTTCTCCTGTAGCCTACCTTGTGTTCAAAGCCCTTGGATCTGCACTTTTCTTCTTCACAGCTAGAATGTGCTCCTCTTCTTTCGCATTTGGAGCAGCTTCTCCCTCCTCTACTACTTGAAGGAAATCTTGCTCTTGATAGAACTCTTCTCCTAGCATGAAGTTTTTCAAGTCAAACTCTTCAATCTGCTGCTCTAGAGGACAAGTTGGGACTGCAAGATCTTCTTCTGAGCTTTCAATAAAATCGATACCTGATGGATTAGATCCGAAGATGTAGACGGATGAGGAAGCCGATGTAGACAAGACGGGCGCACACGAGCAATTCGCGCAATAGATCCGAATAACCTGCAAAACACCGATGCTTGACAGAAAAAGACCACGTTAAAAGATATTTAAGTGGACTGCCCGAGAAGCGGGTCCGAGAAGTGATAAGCTTCCTCGGCGGATGTCAGTCCACGTTTTCAATTAAGAAAAGAAGCATACATGATAAAAGATGTAAATAAAGACTAGATTTTCTGATTGCAGTAATAAGAATCTAAACAGCAGACAGAAAGTACAGAAAACAGGGAACTATGAAATAAATGCTGGATTTGTGTTACCTGTATCCTTTTACCTATCTGCAGAGAAATCGGCGTCGACTGGGTAGAATCGGGCGATCGAGATTCCGGCTGAAGTCGGCGTCGATTGAGAGGATCGGCGTCGACTGGATAAGATCGGCGTCGACTGGAGACAGATCAATCAATCAGGGACTGTGCGACAAGATTCGGGAATTGGAAGGTGAATGTGGTCTGCTGGATGTGCCGAAGTTGGCGAGATACTGGAACAGAGTCACCAGATGATAGATGGTCGTGACAGGGACAGAGTAACGGTGCTCCTCTCAGGGATTGATTTGGACAGGATCTGTCCTAATCTGAGACAATTGATGCTAAAAAGATCTCTCTTTCTCACACCCTGTATCTCTCTCGCTCTCTGTTCGTGCGTAAGTGCTCTCTTTTTCGCCTGTTCATTTTTTCGCTCGTTCGTGATCTCTTTTCGGTCTCTTCGGTCCTTAGAACTGAGTTCTGGACTTGCTTTTATAATCGGCGCCGCTCCTAGAAAATCGGCGCCGACCATATGGGTCGGCGCCGATCGCGGAAAAGACTCCCGAGGTGGCCAAAAATGATCGAAAAAGATAAGACTTATCCCGACTACGGGAAAATATCCCGCTTAGGGAAGATTAAAAATAGATGTGATACATGGATAGAATAAATTTGGGGTGGATAAGTGATTAAGATGCATGGGAAGAAGCGTAATTAAATATTTAATATTTAATCACTCATGGGTAAGATGTGATGGGATGAATTAAATTTGGAATAAGTGATTAAATCACAAATTGGATAATATCCCAAGGGGATAGTTGGTGACGCAAACGTGCCCCAGGTTACCTAAGCAAGTAAACGGATGAGAGGGACACTAAATTGGGTAACCAATTTTAAGTGTCTACATTTTGCCCCTTTTTGTCAAGTAACTTGCGATAAGCAAGGTTATGAGACAAAAACAAGGAGATGGAAGAAGAGAAGAATTTGTGGTGATGTGATCCCCCTCAAACTAGGGATGGGATGGATGATAGAACAGACGATCCCGAGTTTGAAAAAGGTAGATGAAAACGCAGGATGCCCCAGTCGGATGTCTGGAGTAGATCTGATCATTGATGACGCATAAAAATAAACAAAAAGGCAGCAACCTAAGGAACTCACATTGGTAGGGAAAACTAGCCGGTCTCCTCATGAGACGACGTTAGTGCCTACAGACCCATGAGTGTAAGGAGAACTGCAAAAATAGTCAGCATCTAAAGAGAGACACATTGGTAGGGACAACTAGACGGTCCATAAATCAGACGACGTTAGTGCCTACAGACCCGTTTAACTCTAAGCTGCCAAAAAGTACAAGTGTCCCACGCAAAGGGAACAAACCCGAAATAGACAATGATATCGAAAAGATGCGTCAAAAGGCAAAATTCAGCACACCACAATGATCAGATAGATAAGTAAGCCAAGCATCAACACTATGGCAAACAGACATGAAAAATCGGCGGCGACCAAACTAATCGGCGCCGACCAAAACAAGCGGCGTCGACCCAAAAAATCGGCGCCGACCAATCCAGACACATATAAATATGCGAACGGAAAACGTAAACGATTTATTTGCAACGTGACGATTGATTCAGAGAAAGCCAGATTTGTGATTTGAGCATCATGGAAGCCTCTGGGAGCGGACAGAAGCGCAGGAGGACACGACCTGGGGTAAGTGATCATTTTCGAACCCACTTTTCTTAATTTATTTTTTTTTGTTTGATTTTTTGTGCATGGGAGGCCAGGGTCTGGTTTACATCCGGCCAGGCAGTCGGCGCCGATTGGTTTAATCGGCGTCGATTTGTTTTTGGATCGGCGTCGATTAGTATTAAACGGCGCCGACTGAAATGAACGACGCCGATTTTACCAAATCGGCGCCGATTGAAAGATATTCATTTTTTTTTTTTTTTTTTTTTTTTTTGGAAGATGAGATTTGGGGAAATAAGAGACTAATTATGTTTTTGATGTCGTGGATGCAGGCACGAGAGGCTCTTCATATGAGGGATGCCATCCCTGAGCTATTGGAGACGATCCTTCCTGATGTGACAGATGCAGACTGGCAGCATTTAGAGCTAGCCGGGCTCGGGGGTTTCAGATATTATAGACGAGTGCCACGAGATGTGGAGCTCATGCGGGCATTAGTGCGACGGTGGGACAGCCACACGTGCACATTTTGGTTCAGGACGGGTGAGATGACGATCACCCATGAGGATGTATTCAGGATCCTCAGATTACCGATTACTGGGGACCCGATCGAGATCACACCTCGGGAGCAGCAGCAGAGGGCCCTGGTGCGATTATACAGAGATAGAGCAGATGACTCGGAGATAGTATCTGGGGCAGTGAGGATAGCCTCACAGTACAGGCAGGATAGCCCTCGGAGCAGGCGGATAGCCTTGATTCAGATGGCTATCTCCTATTTTGCCCTGCCAGACTCAGGAGGTGGGAGATTCCCATCTATCGCTAAGCTGCGTTTGCGACATCTTGCGCAAGAGCAAATGTGTTTTTGCCTTTGCCGATGCCCTGATAGCTCAGGTATATTATGAGCTATGGATGTACACCACTGGTCGGAGGACAGGGATCGATGTCAGTTTTGTGCTTCATTGCTGGGCATATGAGCACATAGCAGTGATCAGGCCATCCGGCTTCCTTGGATGCCAGCAGCAGTGGGGGGTGTTGATTATGGATTTCGGAGATGGCGGGCTGACATGGCCGCAGGAGATACAGGTAGATCAGCCGAGTGGTACTCTGAGCGTTTCAGGACGCTTACACCAGATCAGGTCATCTGGAGGCCATATCGGGCATTCCCGACATGGGCTGGTCAGGACGCCCACTTGGCAGCATTGAGACGGAGTCGGGTGGTCAGGGGCCGTAGGCCAGATATGTGGGAGCGAGTCCCGTTTATGCGGATACTGAGACAGTTTGGCCTAGTACAGACAGTACCGGCCACCTACACACGTATAGGCGGGATAGCAGGGAGACGGATTTGCCGATTTTGATCCCGGCAGACCCATTGAGAGAGGCCCCACCCTCCACAGACAGTGATGATGACGCGGGGGTGGATGAGGGCTACGCAGCATGGTACGACACAGAGCTTCCACGACATCTCCCGCCCTCTATAGATGCTGATGAGGAGGACATAGCTGCTACGCTGGACAGATTAGAGGGAGAGCATGCCACCCTCACACAGACACATCAGGTAGCTCTGGAGGAGATCAGGGCTTTGACGGAGGAGAGGGATGCCCTGATTGTGGAGAGAGACACCGCTCGCCAGGAGCGAGATACAGCGATCCAGCAGAGGGACCGCTACTTTCGGCACAGGGAGGCCCTCAGGGCCAAGTACGGAGAGACTGGTGCCACATCAGAGTCTGGTACACAGGGCACGACCCTAGGAGGGGCACCACCAAGAAGCTGCGCAGCCCCCCAAGAAGACCAGCAGCAAAGATCGTTGAGCACCGGCACCGTGAGCCGAGCACGCACTCGGCCTCCTCTCGCTGAGGTGAGATATTACGAGGATGCCCTAGCGCAGCATGCCCCAGATGTGCCTCGGTACGGGGCGAGGAGGAGAGCAGCGACGGCTACGGCGAGTGGAGCCTCAGGCGGAGGGAGCACTGGGAGAGATCGAGGTGGGCCGAGACCTCCAGCAGCAGGTGCATCGAGCTCGATAGGCGGCGGCCAGGAGAGACAGCCAGGTGCAGAGGAGGGTGGAGGAGATAGTGTCCTCCACGCTTCAGATTTTACCATATAGAGATTTGATAGATTTTGTATTTGTATAGTGATGTAGCCTCGATTGGAAGGCATTGTATAGATGGCTTGATTGAAAGCCACCCATTTTTGTACAGACACACATGTATATAGATTTATCATGTTATTTGTCATATACTTGTACTTATGCTTTTTAGTTTTGATATACATGGGTAGATGGATATAGATAGAGGATAAAATAGATGTGATTGGATAGATATAGACTGATAGATGATAAAATAGATGTGATTAGATAGATTGATGTGGATAGATGTGATGGATAGATATGGATGATGATGATAAAAATAGATGTGATTAGATAGATTGAAATGTGGATAAAATAGATGTGATTGGATAGATATAGACTGATAGATGATAGATGTGATGTGGATAGAACTTTGATAGATGGATATGATGTAACTTGGATGTACATGTGTTTAAATATTTTGATGGATAGATAGACAGATGTGTTTGATGTATGGATGTAATTGTAATGAGAAATGAATACAGATAGATGTTTTGATAGATAAGATGAACTTAGATAGAAGATAAATTTTGATTGAATTAACATGTGAAATGCCAATTTAACAGGATGCAAGACAAAGAAATGGAGAATACTCCCTGCAAGAGCCAAAGATGAAAGCGGAAACAACCGTGACTTAGAAGAGAAGATACTCGGAGAAGAAGAAAAATGATAAGTTGGACTTCCAACCGACCATAGATAAAATCTAGAAAGGAAACCAAAAGACCAAGCATATAAGGCCCTATATAAGATTAAAATAAATCTGACACTAACTAGTCGCAAACCAGATCTAGGATAGAAATGGAAAGAAAAGTAAGTATCTTGTCGGAGTTTACAAGGGACAGGATACATGTCCATGATAGGAAAATAGGATTCTCCATATGATCGACAAAAAGGTCCTAAATCTCAGCTTCATGATTTTGACAGAAAAGCAAACTGATCAATGCGGGAAGTTTGCTTGATATGGAAAGACTGATCGATGCGGGAAGTCTTTCAGTGATGCTAAAAAGTGTATAAACTAACTGGAAGGCTGATTGATGACAAGAAGCCTTGAGTATTTCTTTGAGAAACAGCCGTCCTTCAAGGGAGCGGTCTGTATTTTGAATTTTAATGATAGCCATCCTTCGAGGGTATGGTCTATGTTCTTTTTGATTCACTTAATAATATATATGGATAGCTGTCCTTCAAGGGATCAGTCTATCTTTTGGATAGCATCTTCTTTTTTTTTTTTTTTTTTTTTTTTGAAACTCTTTGGAAGAAGCTGAGTTTAGACCTAGATAGATCAGATGGAGGGGAAGAGAACATAGAAGAACATGTACTCATGCCCCGAGTAGATCCAATTAAGATAAGTACTTGGGACAGATGAAGTGGTGATTAAGGTATTCCTACCATGAGGAGGAACATATCCAAAAGAAACGTGCAATGAGTAGAGCCGCGATACTCATATTTAAGGTAGACGAGGCAATAGGCGGAGAACCACACGATTTCAAATCACCACAAAAGTAGATGACTGGTTATTAGGACGGATGGAAGATCTGAGTTGCGACTAGATTTGTGTAAGATAGATTTTAACAATAGAAGGGCCGTAGATGCAAGGCATTAAGAGGTTCCGCTTCAGGTACACCATCCATGGAAGATAAACGATAAGCCCCAGACCCATATTTATGAGTGATAATGTAGGGGCCCATCCAGTTGGGAGCAAACTTACCACGTTGACTCCTTTCGAGTGTAGTGACATTTTGATTTTCCTTAAGAACAAGGTCACCAATTTTGAAGTCACGGTGTTGCAAGTGCTTGTTGTAAGCACGTTTGACACGCTCAAGATAGACTTGATGATGCTCAAGAGCGTTAAGACGCCGCTCATCTAATAATTCAAGTTGTGCTAGACGATTTTGACGATAATCCTCATCGGAGACAAATTCTCTGAGAGAAACACGGAGAGATGGGATTTGGACTTCCAAAGGAAGGACAGCCTCAGACCCATAGACGAGAGAGAAGGGAGTAGCACCAGTAGGAGTACGAATGCTAGTCCGATAAGCCCAGAGAGCAAAAGGGATATGTAAATGCCAATCCCTACCAGCTCGACTAGTTACCTTTGCGAGGATATTACGCAAAGTTTTATTGGAAGCTTCGGCTTGACCATTAGCTTGAGGATAGTATGGAGAAGAAAAACTGAGCTTGATATTGAAAGCGTTGCAGAGATTTTGCAAATCGGCGTTCTTGAAGGACTTACCATTATCTGTGATTAGCTTGTGTGGAACGCCAAAGCGACAAATGATGTGTTGATAGACGAAATCAACTATGGGTTTAGCCTTTGTTGAAGAAAGAGGGATAGCTTCTACCCACTTAGTAAAGTACTCAGTGGCAGTAATGATAGAATGATGACGTTGTGAAGAACGGGGATTGATGAGACCAATAAGATCAAGACCCCACTTCGAAAAAGGCCACAAATCCGCCGCAGGTTGCAAAGCCTGACTAGGGATGTGCGTGAGATTGGAATGTTGCTGACACTTGACACACTTCTTAGTGTATTCACAACAATCTCGATTAAGAGAAGGCCAATAATATCCCAAACGTAAGATGCGCTTGGCTACAGCTAAGCCACTAAAATGTCCACCACAGATACCGTCATGGACCTCCTGAATAGCTTTAGATGATTCATGGGTTTTGAGGCATCGAAGCAAAATACCATCAAAGCCGCGTTTGTAAAGAATCCCGCCTAGGATAGTATAGCGGTTGGCGCGTTGGACAAAAGATCTTCTACCATTGGAAGTCAGATCTGGAGGAAGCACCGAATGAGATAGATAATCAACTATCTGTTGATACCACTCATCCTGAGTATGGGTTGTGACAGCATTGATTGACGTTAGTTGCCCAAGATGAGATGGTTGATCTAATCGTTGCACAGCCACATAAAGACGCGAGTCTTCGGTAAAAGGCGGGATAAGTGAGGCTAATGAGGCCATGGTATCCGCGAATCGATTTGCAGTGCGAGGAATGGCTTGGATGGTGAATTTATCGAAAGATTGGAGTTGAGCAAGAACGATGTCACGATATTTTTGAAGGATATCATTCTTGCATTGATAGACACCCGTGACTTGATTAACGATGAGTTCAGAATCACCAAAGATGTCAATATGACGAGCGCCGAGATTAATGGCATTTTGAAGACCTAAGACAAGAGCTTCATACTCAGCCACATTATTGGTGCACTCAAAGTTCAATTTGTGTGCAACTGGGATAGGCGTACCCCAAGGAGGAATCATCACGAAACCCGCACCTCCCCCTTGCTGGCATTTGGATCCATCAAAGAAGAGCTTTACTTTAAATGGAGATAGACCAAAATCAATTTGTTGGATATACTCATCGGGGAATTGAGCAAGGGGTCTTGAGTGTCCTAAGAGGAGCATCGCTAATTGATCGCAATAACCGACCCTTGATAGCCTTTTTGCGGGATAAACTCGAGGTCAAACTCAGTCATAAGCATAAGCCAACGAGTGATGCGATCATTGTGATAAGGTTTTGCATGGATTGTCTTGAGGGGATTGACACTTGTGACAATGTAAGTTTTGTGATTAAGGAGATAATGACGAAGCTTAGAAGTTGCAAAGAAGAGAGCACAACATAGTTTTTCAGCTTCGGAGTAACGTGTTTCATACTCATGGAGGGTGCGACTGATGTAATAGACAGCTTGTTCTTTACCACAAGTGTCCCGATGCGAGATCATGGCTCCCAGAGCATGGTCAGTCACAGAGATATAAAGATAGAAAGGCTCCCCCTCGCGTGGAGGTGTAAGCACGGGTGAAGAGAGAAGATAAGCTTTGAGATCATCAAAGGCCTTTTGGCAATGCTCATCCCATTCAAAATGAACATTCTTACGGAGAAGATGATGAAAAGGTTGACAACGGTCCGACAATTGGGAGATAAAACGACGACCGATCAAGACGCCCTCGAGACCGCATGGAGTTGCTTCAAGTTAGAAGGGGGAGGCATCTCAAGGATAGCTTTTATTTTTGCGGGGTCGACTTCAATACCCCTGATGGAAATGATAAAACCTAAAAGTTTACCAGTGAGAACGCCAAACACGCACTTAGCTGGATTTAGACGAAGACAGAAGCGGATAAGCCTCTCAAAGAGAGGTGCAAGGATGAAAAGATGATCCTGACGACGCTTGGACTTGCCGAGGAGATCGTCAACATAATCCTCCACAGTTTTGTGTAAGAGATCATGGAAGATGTATGTCATTGCTCGTTGATAGGTTGCTCCTGCGTTCTTAAGGCCAAAAGGCATGACACGATAACAAAAGGTCCCCCAAGGGGTTATGAAGGAAGTCTTATGTTGGTCTTCTGGTGCGATGAGGATTTGATTATATCCAGAGAAACCATCCATAAGAGAAAGCATCTCATGACCCGCAGTTAAATCTACGAGTTGGTCGATATTAGGAAGAGGAAAATCATCCTTTGGACAGGCAAGATTAAGATCCCGGAAGTCGGTACAAATTCGAATCTTCCCAGTAGCCTTAGTTACTGGTACTACATTGGACACCCATTGCGGATAATCGATGGGTTGGATGAAGTTAGCCGAGAGCAAGCGCTGTAATTCTTCTTTAACAAGAAGGGCTACTCTAGGGTGCATTTTACGTAATTTTTGCTTAACTGGTTTGATGTTGGGAAGGGTAACGATATTGTGGACCACAATATCGGGATCGAGTCCTGGCATATCCTCGTATGACCAAGCAAAGGCTTGACGATGTTTGGAAAGAAAAGCGGTAAAGTCCCCTAATTCCTGTGGATTAAGGGATTGGCCGACCTTAATGATGCGAGGGTCTTCAGAAGTCCCTATATTAAGGTCGATAGTGGCTTCGTTGAGAAGGGTAGACGTGTCAGAAGGAATAGTCTTGGGAAGAAATGAATCCTCTGCCCCTAGATAGGTGAGGACAGAATCGTCATCCGCACAGTGGATAGTGTTGATAGTAGGAGAGTCGTCTCCAACTATTTCAGGGAAGATTAATGGTATAGAAGTGGACCGATTGTTAGTCTCATAGACTAACGGCCCTAAGGAAATGGTATTGATCAAAAAAAAAAGTTAGGTGGGATGGAAATGTCATCGTCCACATCAAGTGATGCTTCTGATTTAGTGGGGGAAGGTGGTTCTTCAGTAGGAAGAGGCTCATCAAGAATAGTGACAGTGGCCTTTGAAAGAGGTTTAAATCCTAAACCAAATTTCTGATGTGGCATGAGAGTAGGAATGGACTTGAGGTCATGTATACCTTGTTCATATTTTCCGAGGCCAAAACCTTTCCACGCGCATCGATATAGATAAGTTTTTGCAAACGTGGGATTCTGTAGATAATCAAACCCTGTTAGGTAAGGTTTGGCTCTAGGAGGAGAATCCGGGTGATAATGAGGCGTATCAAGACCACCGTAGATGAAATTGGTCTGTTGATTGGGCAGACCAATGGTGACGATGCGACCGAGACCTGGTTGATATTCAGGTTGTTTGTCTGGTCTACCATACTCATTAGGTTTGAGATGGGCATCAAAAGAAAAGAGAGGAAGCTCTCCTAGTGAGAAACGCTGCAATGTCTCTTCTAGATTTTGTAAATCCGGTAGTTTGGTTGCAGGTATAGAAGAAGATGAGGCCCCGTCAGGAGAACATGGATTTTCTTTTAAAGGGGCAGATCTTGTGGTCATGTCGCATTGTGCGGAAGGAAAAGGATCTCCTGGATGAGTATATATTTTGCCCTCATATTGATATTTTAAGCATCGATGGAGGGTGGATGGGACACAATGCATTGCGCGAATCCAGGAGCGTCCGAGGATCATATTATAGTGAAATTTTCCTTCGACAATGTAGAAGAGTTCATGAAGCAGCTTCTTACCTACTCGAATGGGTAAGACCACAGTTCCTGAGAGTGACTGCTAGCTGATCGTTAAATGATCGAAGGGCGAAAGGCGGGGGTGACACCACATTCTTTGGTAACTTAAGTTGTTCGAATGTGTGCGAGGAGATGACGTTGAGTGCAGCTCCACTATCGATCATGACACGTTTTAAGGTAGTGTTATTGATTTGGACTGTGATAAAGAGGGGAGCCTCCAAATCCTCTGAAGAAAGAGGAGGAATTTCGGAATCTTCAAAAGAAATGGTGGTTGATGGTCTATTCAATCCAACAACCAACTCGAAGGGCTGGGGCTCATCGGAATTCACTGCGATGCGACGCAGATTATCAATTAGGGCCTGGCGATGTTGTGGAGAGGATTGGATGAGGTCAAAAAGAGACATTTTGACCGGAGCCTGGGTGAGTTGTTTCATAACACTCTCCTCAACGGATACGGGAACTTGAGCCCGAGGTGCAGCACGAATAGAGACCCTGGGTCGTGGTGCTGATGAGGAAGGAGAAACGCCTTTAGGGGCTGCAGAAATGACAACCCGTGGTCGAGATGCTGAAGATGAAGATGGGTTATCATAGTGTTGGGTTCTAGTGGCGATATGGATTGTGTCAATTTGAGAAGGTGGAAGATCAAGTGGAGTGGAACCACTAGAGGTCTGAGTGGATGGTTGAGGTTTGGATGGGGCTAAGGTGACAGGAGGTATTTGTTCCTCCTCCTCCAGCAAGAGGTCACTTTCTTCCAGAAGGTTCTTGATAACGGCTTGAAGAGCTTTACATCCCTCAGTATCATGACCCGGAGTACGGTGGTAAGCACAAATCAGATCAGAGTTAAACCAGGTAGGTTTCACTCCTTTAGGGTTATAAGGTTTAATCGGAGGAAGGGTTATGGATGAAGATTGGATAAGTTGATGAAGGATTTCGGTGTAGAATCCGGTAGACGAAGAGGAGGATAGAGATGATGGAGATGGTTCTTTCACATTAACCGACTGCCGAGGTAAGAGGACTTGCATGTTAGGTTTAACAGTTTGTTTAGGAATCCTCTTATTTGTTTGGACATTTGGAGGAGCAGTCTTGGGCACTTGAGATGGGAGTAAGTGAGACATGATTGACTTTGGTGGAGGAGGAGCCCCTAAAATAGATTTTGAAGATGATGGAGATGTGACAAATTTTGCGGTCTTTGGAGACAAAGGGGGTTGCTTGGTCGGATGTACTGATGATTTAGATAATGTCGGTTTAGAAGAGGAAGAAGCTCCCAAAGTAGGTGAAATCGGGGGAATATAGGGTGTCTTGGTTTTTGGTAATGAAGATGATGATCCTGATAGAAGAGGTGACGTCTTTTTAGTAGGTAAGTCTATTTTCCGGGGTATTGGTGAAGAATGTGTTGTAGAAGAAGACGATGGCTTTGATAAGTGTGTAGAAGAAAACGCCTTCTCAGCGGGCAAATCCAATCGTTTATGAGGCGTAGAGAGAGATTTTTGTGGAAGAGCACCAAGAGTCTTGATGGTCCGAAATATGGGCTTTCCTTTTTCAGGGATGGTGACAACTTCAACGTCATAAGGTGATTGTAACCTTTTTGGGGGAAACAAATGGGGAGGTACTGATGTTGTAACGTTAGATTTTGCTTGTCTCGGTTTAGGTTCCGGAACCAAGTGTATAGGTGTTGGTGCTACTTCTTTTGATTTTTCTTTAATAGACGAAGTAACATTGGTGATGGAAGAAGGGGTTGATGAAGAAGCAGTTCCTTGCGAAGGGACTACTTCTGATGCAGTAATCATGGGTGAAACTACTGTAGGAAAAGAGATAGGAAGAGTCAAAATCGAAGATGCTTCCGTTGAAGTTGGCACAATGATAGGTACGTTCACCAAGGGCATAGTTGCAGCGGGAATGGGAGCAACAGAAGTGGATGTGTCTGAAGTGGAAACTCGAAGGGATGTAATTGCCTCGAGTATTGAAAGAATGTCTGATGATGAGACAGATGAGGATGATACTGTCTCGGGTATGGATGGAAGGTCAGACAAAGGAACGGAGAAAGATGACTCCGTGCTTAGTAATGTAGGAATATTCAAAGGTGGGCCATCTGAAGATAATGGAATTCCAGTGATTGATGAAGTGGAAGGAGGTCCTGATTCGATTGATGGGTTTGCAGATGGATTGGTTTCAGAAGAAGAGTCCTCGGTAGAGATGAAGTTGATGGTGTGAGTGTTTGATTTTTGAGATTCTGAAGCATTATGGTTCGGGGCATGATTGGGAAAAGGTTGTTTAAAAACATCAAGTGCCTGATTTGGGGGAGCATTTGGGTTATCTAGAATGAGCTCGCCTTTATCAATGAATTTTTGGACAAGATTTTTGAAAGTCTGACATCGTTCGATGTCATGACCTTTGGTTCTGTGATAATGACAGAAATCGTTTTCCCTATACCAGAATGGGCGCTCTCGGCTTTCATCAATATCCCTAATGGGGGGAAGTTCGATCATGCGAACTTCCAACATTTTTTCTAAGATAGAGGCATATGATTCCCCCAATGGAGCGAAGGATCGAGATGATGAAGCCCCTTTTCGAGCAGATGAAGGGTCTCTTCGTGGTGTTTGATTAGAAGTATTATCGGCTCGTGATGCTTTTAATACGATGGCGTTGGTGGATCCTTGATTTTTGTCTTTAGAAGGAGAAGAATTTGGTTTGGTAAACCGAGAAAAATCTGGTTTGGATTTAGAGCGAAGTTTTAGCTTCCCTTGCTCAATGGCGCGAGATTCAAGTTTGCGTGCCATCGTGAAGGCTTCCTCAAAGGTATGAAAGGTTTGGATCCTTAAAGTGGAAGAAATGTGATTAGCACAAGATCGAGTAAACAACTCGATTTGTTGGGATTGAGGAAGGGAGAAAGACAATTGGTTGATTATCCCTCTCCAACGAGCGACAAAGTCTGCAATAGACTCATCATCGAATTGGCGAATGTTATAAAGATCTGTGATCGAGATCTTATGTGCGATATTTATTGAAAAGTTTTCAACAAACATCTGGGCCAATTGAGAGAAGGAAAACAAAGAATGTTGAGGGATGTTATTATACCAGTCTAAAGCAGGACCTGCTAGAGACATAGGAAAGGTACGGAGCATGAGCTCCTGATCTTGGACTATGAGATAGCAAGCATGTTTGAATGCTCGCAGATGTTGTTGAGGGTCTTCCCGACTATGGAATTTTGAAAATTTAGGAAGTTCCCATTGGGGAGGATAAGGCTTAAAAGCCACTGAAGGGTGAATGGGTTCATTACACACTTCTTCAAAGGAGTATGAGGGACGAGCCCCTTTTGTGGAGGCTTCCAAGTCTGCGATTTTCTTGAAGAGAATTTGAACCACATCCGATTGAGGAGGCGGTACATTGGTATGTCCTACATAAGAAGCAAGTGGTGGATGTTGTTGAGGTGTCAATGGGGGATTCATCTGTTGATGGATAGGATGATAAGAGGAATAACCAGGTGTTCTGGGTGACACCGGGTGGGGTATTTGCTGTGAGGTAGCTTGCGTATAGGCAGGCTGTGAGATAATAAGGGGTTGAGAAAATGAAGGTTGGATGACGGATGGAGCCTGTGATTGGTGGACTCCTATGTTTGTTGATTGGATCGGGATGGATTGAGGAACATGGGTGTTGGTTGGATTGGACATGTTGGGGAACAAGACCTGAAAGGGGCCTTCTACTGCCGGGTTAGGTATTAAGGGTGCCGATGTTAGCTGATGGGCGAAGGTCACAGTTGCTGGAACATTGGAGGAAATACCCCCTAGAGGACGAGAAGTAGGAGCCAACTGACTATTCGGAGGGGGTTGGCTCATGAAGAGGTACTGACCTTGGGACACAATGGAGGGCATAGATGAATTAACAGCAACATGCGGGTGTGCAGACGCATTCATTATAGCAAGGGCAGAAGACCTCTCAGAAGTAGGTGGTGGAATATTCGAGGTAACTGCGGTGTTAGGGATAGGTAAGACTATTTGGGAATTAGTCGATATGGAAGGTGGAAGAGAAAAGGGAGGCATAGGGGCCTCGCCCTTCTCCGTGGCTCGAGGTAAAAGAGATGGTGCAAACTGCTCTACAAAGGCTTGGGATGATCCACGAGGATAATCGTACACTTGTTGGATTGGTGGCCCTTGATCAGATATTCGAATGGACTTGTGTACTAGGTAGTCCATGAGGGCTATCGGGTTACGGTCGAGGAATGCCTGGAATTCAGGATCCCCGCGGGGAACATACTCCGAGTCAGATGATATTTCCGAAGGACTAGGGGAAGCTGGACGTGATGGGATTGCTTTGGCTTGATGGAAAGGGTTATATGACCAGGATGGGGACCCAACTAACAGCGGTCCCGAGGAAGATTGGGGGGGTGCCGAAACCTCCACACTAGTGGTGATCTCGGAGAAAGAAGGAACTAGTTGAGCCATTCTTCTGGATTGTGATCGGGTGATAACCGTCATAAACACACAGACAAGAAAAGTGACCTAACTAATGCACAGATAATTCAAGCAGCGCAAGTGATTATCTCCTTTAAATTTTAATGCTTTTAAGAAAAGAAAATGTTAGGGAAGGCTTTTTAGAACAGGAACTACTCAGATAGCCAAACTAAGGATGGTTTGGGTAATGTTTGGTGAGGAGTCCCGAAGGCACTTCAGTAAAAGACCGGTACGTGGCTTGATATAGGGGCCTACCCCCGCACTTCACACACCGCTGCGATAAGGGAGTCGGGTGCTTTGCCAATATATACCAAAATCTTCCGTGAATTTATAGCGCGGCCCGAGTACCGCGTAGGCTCTTCCTCTTGGATATCACTTCCCAAGCGAGGCCAGGAAGGAGTTTTGTTTAAATGCTTTATACCTAGTGATTTTGGCTTTGTGTGCAAGGGTGAAAAATAAAAATCAAATAGTGTCACTACCGATTTTGATCAATTTTCCAGCCTAATTAAAACTAGATGAAAAGCAGGCAGCAATGACAAAGAAAAGTTCTTTTTAAGCACTTAAAAACGAAGTGTTTGATTTCAATGAAGACAAGTCAAACAGATTCTTTCCCAAATGCGATTAAGTTCTTTTTAAACACCAAAAATCGAAGTGTTTGGATGTGATAGGCAACCGACAAAGAAATCCTAAAAAGGAGAAAACACCGTAAAAGAGGAATACCTGTAGATTTAGCTCTCCAAGGTGTGTGGACTTCAAAAAGCGCGTTGTTGAGCTCTTCCCCTCGAACAATCCCACGAACAAGCAAGGTGCTCCGCAAGAAGAGGTTAAGCAAACAACAAACAAAATCCAGAAAGATATATCCGGATAATGGTGAAATGAAAAATTTCTATTTTAAGGAAATAGAAAAATTTCAAGATAATGATTCCGCATAAAAAGAAGCAAGATTGAAATGATGAAAAGAAATGCTCAAATAGGACTGATAGAAATCAGTGAAAAAAAGGAACAAAGTTCAAAACTAGGAAAGAAATGAACTTACCAATAAGGGACTTTGGTTGGGTCCCACCGGGCGTGCCAGAATGTAGATCAAGAATTTTGCGCTTGTTACCTGTCCAAGTTAATGCACCAAACTAAACACAAAAACCCTGAAAAACTCCAATAAAATCGATACCTGATGGATTAGATCCGAAGATGTAGACGGATGAGGAAGCCGATGTAGACAAGACGGGCGCACACGAGCAATTCGCACAATAGATCCGAATAACCTGCAAAACACCGATGCTTGACAGAAAAAGACCACGTTAAAAGATATTTAAGTGGACTGCCCGAGAAGCGGGTCCGAGAAGCGATAAGCTTCCTCGGCGGATGTCAGTCCACGTTTTCAATTAAGAAAAGAAGCATACATGATAAAAGATGTAAATAAAGACTAGATTTTCTGATTGCAGTAATAAGAATCTAAATCAAAAACAAAGATGTAAAGTACGTAAAACAGGAACTATGAAATAAATGCTGGATTTGTGTTACCTGTATCCTTTTACCTATCTGCAGAGAAATCGGCGTCGACTGGGTAGAATCGGCGTCGATTGAGACTGGTCGGCGTCGATTGAGAGGATCGGCGTCGACTGGATAAGATCGGCGTCGACTGGAGACAGATCAATCAATCAGGGACTGTGCGACAAGATTCGGGAATTGGAAGGTGAATGTGGTCTGCTGGATGTGCCGAAGTTGGCGAGATACTGGAACAGAGTCACCAGATGATAGATGGTCGTGACAGGGACAGAGTAACGGTGCTCCTCTCAGGGATTGATTTGGACAGGATCTGTCCTAATCTGAGACAATTGATGCTAAAAAGATCTCTCTTTCTCACACCCTGTATCTCTCTCGCTCTCTGTTCGTGCGTAAGTGCTCTCTTTTTTCGCCTGTTCATTTTTTTCGCTCGTTCGTGATCTCTTTTCGGTCTCTTCGGTCCTTAGAACTGAGTTCTGGACTTGCTTTTATAATCGGCGCCGCTCCTAGAAAATCGGCGCCGACCATATGGGTCGGCGCCGATCGCGGAAAAGACTCCCGAGGTGGCCAAAAATGATCGAAAAAGATAAGACTTATCCCGACTACGGGAAAATATCCCGCTTAGGGAAGATTAAAAATAGATGTGATACATGGATAGAATAAATTTGGGGTGGATAAGTGATTAAGATGCATGGGAAGAAGCGTAATTAAATATTTAATATTTAATCACTCATGGGTAAGATGTGATGGGATGAATTAAATTTGGAATAAGTGATTAAATCACAAATTGGATAATATCCCAAGGGGATAGTTGGTGACGTAAACGTGCCCCAGGTTACCTAAGCAAGTAAACGGATGAGAGGGACACTAAATTGGGTAACCAATTTTAAGTGTCGAAAAACCAGATGATGGTGTAGAACTTACCCATTGACAAGGTTGTTCAACACCAAGTGTATAGGCCTCTATTTCTGCTGTCCATTGTGCAAGTTGGGGCAGCATCTTCATCATAAATTCCAACTTCTCCTGAGGGATGAAGTGTCTTGGAAAAGGGCCTCCCCATGGACAAGGAGTCCTACAACTAATTCTGAAAGCCTTCATTTGAGCTGCTGCTCTTGATTGCACCATCTTTGCCTCCATCTTTTGGATTTTTTCCACAAAATCTGCATCTTCCATTTGATTGTCTTCATTGCATGCGTACCCTTGTTCTTGATGTGCTTCACAACCAAACTGACTTTGGCACTGCTGCTCATATGGGTAGACATGCTGATTTTGAATTTGATCAAAATGTTGATTTTGAATTTGATCAAAATGTTGATTTGGAGGATTTGTAAAACATGTTGGAGGTGTGATATACTGCTGTTGTAAATGTGAATTCCATGATGGAAATGAAGTCATTATTGCACAAATTCATGGAATGGAAAAGAATGAAAATGATGGAAAGAAGAATGGATGGAAATGAATGGAAAACAGGTCTGCAACTTAGAGAATGAGTTGTTTACCAGATGGAGTCGCCAGATGTGCTTTTGAAAGTGCCTCCAAAAGGCTGAATCCTTAACAGGAACACACCAACCTATCAAAGATAAAATGGAAGACCTCTAAGGTCCCACCAGGCGTGCCAAAACTATTGTTGCAAATCAGCAGCACCCCTGGATGCAAATCAGGTTTCTAAGTTGATGTTTCAGGCATCCAGTGTGATTGCACAACATTGAAACCTCTCTCCAAGTGTGGGACTTGTAAAATGAGAGAGGAATATCCAGATTAGAGGCTAGTTCCTCAAACTCCTCTGATCAGATCTATTATTTGCACAATTGCAGAGGTTTGAATCCTAATCCTACTCTAAATTCCAAGGAGACAGAGATAGAAAGTGCAAAAATTGAAACTAAACTAATAGGTGATACACCAAAGGAGTGGTGAACACTTCTTGTTCATGAAAATTGACACAATTTCATAAAATGCAACATGAAACTATTGTTGCAGATCACAAAGCACTCCTGGACGCACATCAGGCTTCTAGGTTGATGTTTCAGGCATCCAGTGTGATTGCACAACATGGAAACCTCTCTCCAAGTGTGGGACTTGTTAAACTGAGAGAGGAATCTCTAGATTAGAGGCTGGTTCCTCAAACTCCTCTGATTTAGATCTATATTTTGCACAACTACAAAGGTTCAGATCCTAATCCTACTCTAAATTGCAAGGAGATAGGGGTAGAAATGCAAAAATTGAAACTAACTAAAAATGGTGATGCACCAAGAGGAGTGGTGGATATTTTTGTCAAGAAAATAGACAGAAACCAAAGATTGCAACATAAAACATACACAGACTGATAAGATATAATTTAGGATCTGAAATGAAGCAAATAATACAAACAAAGGACTGAAACTCATTCACAAAGCTTGCATTATCATTTCCAGTGTCAAAATCACTGCATTACAACCTCAGAGAGGTAAAAATGGTTACAATCTTTGGAGAGGTCTGATTCTTGCAACAATCACTTGCTGGAGGTGAAAGAAGAAGATTGCTATGCCAAAAGTGTTCCCCTCTTTAGAAATGAGCCAAATCTAGCTTTTACATTGCATGGGTCGAGCCCAGGAGAGAGAAAACGTACAAAACATGGGAGCCCATTCCTCATTGACTGCAAATGCATTAAATTAGCATGGAGGACCTTACAAACCCATACCCTGTCATTTTTGACCAAATTGGAGGAGAGTGCGACCCATTCTGTATTAAATTTGGTCGCTGAAATGTCACTTCTGGCCATGAACACGCGTCAGAGCCGTTTCTTAACTTTCTCTCTCTAGACTGAACCAAAATTCAAGATTGACCCCGGAATCATGTAGATAATTTTATAAGCTTTCCAATGATATAAAGAACATGCAAATCTGAGCTCTGGATCGAAAGATATGGTGATATGAAGATTTAGGGCACAAAACAGGCAAAAATGGGTTTTGAAATTTTTTCCCGAGCTCCACCGGTCGAACGCCATGTGGAAAGTGCTAGTTAACTCGAGCGATTCTCTCTCCTCCACCTTTCCATGGATTCCCCTTGAAATTTTGACCCTTTTGACTCTCTGGAGAATTTTCCATTTTTTCCCGCGCCCCGCCACTTGGGACACGTGGCATGCATTGATTAGTTGACAGGGGTGCGGGGAAGACCTTTGCTTTTAGCTTTTCGGCCAAAATTTTTTCCAAATTCTTCAAAGTTCCCCTGAGCTCCATGCTTCCCTGCTCCATTGGACATGCGTCCTCTTTTTATTGGCTCGGGCCAACGCTCCAACTCGCTCCCTCTAAAACTCGGCCAAAAACACTTAGCCAAAATTTTGTTTTGCGCCGCGAACTCCCCACGGCCCTTAGGACACGTGTCCTGTTCTGATTGGCTCGGGCTGACCCTTCAAACCTTGCCCTTTGAAATTTTGGATGTTTCCCCTTGTGACACGTGTCATGCTGCGATTTGTCCACGAGCCTGCTGGATTTTCGCGTCCCTTGCGTCCTCACGGCCCGGCTGTCCCGAATTATGTCTGGGACAAATTCCTCCGATCCACCCGATTCAGGCTTCCTTATCCCTCTTTGAAGCGAAGACATGTGGCATCATTTTATTGGCTCTCGGCTCCTTTGGCTCTCCGCGTCCCTCACCTCCCTTTGTCCCAACTGTCCTAGTGCTAAAGTTCTCTATTTCGGCTGATCCAGGCGGTTCATGTCCTTCGCATCCTTATGTCCCAAATGTCCCAATTGTTCCGCTTAGCAATTAGTCGATTTTGCTTTTACCTTCGGCCGGTTCACCCTTTCACGTCCCACGCATCCCCACAGCCCGGATGTCCCTTTGCCCTGCGGACCGCCTGGCGGCCTTTGGCTAATTCACGCCCGATGTCCCAATTTGTCCCGATTCTTTGCGCGAAGACTAGGACTTAGCCATTTTCATGATTTTTTCTGGCCCAAGCTTGTTTTTTTGCAACTTTTTCACCCTTTTTAGAACTTTCTCTTTTCTTCTTGGATAGGAGAGTTAGAAAAAATCCGAGGGGACCTTAGAAACATGATTTTTTTGCCTTGAATCAACCTATTTTCGTGGGACTTGAGTATTCGATGCATGTTATCAAATTTACCCGGGGGGTGAATTTTGGATAATGAAACATCATACACGGAGTTGATAAGATGCAATTAGAGGTTTGAAATGAAGCAGACAATACAAACAAAGGATGAAAATTGATCACAGAAGTCATCTTGTCATTTTCACTATCAAAATCCTTGCATTTGCAACATCAAAGAGGTAGAAACCTGTTACAATCATGAAGAAGGTCGATACTTGCAAAAATCACTTGTTGAAGGTGAAAGAAGAAGCTTGCTATCCAAAAAAATGTTCCCCTTTCAAAAAAATAAGCCAAATCGGCTTTTCAATGCATGGGTCGAGCCGGAGAGAGAAAGTGTGTAAAAAACGTGGAAACCATTCCCCATTGAATTAAGATGCATTAAAATAGTATGGGCATCCTTACAGACCCATGCCTTGACATTTTGGCCATGCTGAAGAAGAATGCGACCCATTTTGCATTAAAACTGGTTGTTGAAACGTCATTTCTGGCCATTACCACATGCCAGAAGAGTTTTTGATTTTATCTCTCCAAAATCCACCAAAATACAAAATTAACCCCAAAATCTTGTATAGAATTTCACCAGCTTTCCATTGATATAAAGAACGTGAAAAACCAAGCTCTGGATCGAAAGATATGGTGATTTGAAGTTTTAGGGAAAAACAGGGCCAAATCGGGTCGCTTTGATATTTTTGGCCTGGACACGTGGCGAGTTCTGATTGGCTACGGGCCTTCTAGGGGAAAATTTCCCACAAAAACTCCACCAAGCCATAACTTGAAAAATACATGGAGTTAGGAGGAAAAATTTACCTTTACGGGAAAGCTGAGAAAGAGCTCTATCCAATGGTGCCATTTTTAGAAGGTTTTGAGTGCCTAATAAGTAAAATTTTGTGACTGAGGCACAAGAGAGGGAAGAATGAGAGGAGTTAGCCACAAAATGAGTAGGGGGTAGATTTTAGATAACACATCCTTCTCATCATCTCACCACATTACACATTTTACACTTAGAGACATTTACAACCACATCCTTCTAGCATTACTTAGTCACACTATACATTACACATTACATGCCTCATACAACACACATTATACATGTATGAAACCTTCCTCTTGTATATTATATCACACACTAGGTGAAGTACCCATTATACACATTACATGTTGTACACATCACATACCCATTACATTTTATCGTCACCACATCTACTACACATATTACAAATTTTACTCATCCACTTATACACATTGCACTCATTACCCAGGATGTACTCTAGTTCCACAGTCCATGCTGGAATTTTTTAGGATCGACATCTAAAAATGGACCTCATCACACTCACACATTCAATCAATCACTCATTAAAACACTATACACACATTCAACCCATTTACTGATGACACACTCTCATTTACGGTTGATTCTTGACTACTAAGGGGGCATAAATAAATAAACCTCATTGCATACATTTCCATCCACTCGGGGGGCATGTTAATCCTATCATTCACACTGCATTCCATTCTAGACACTCCACCACATACTACATATCTTGGTTTCATTTTCTTTTGCTTCTTATAATTTTACGTGTTCATCTTATTAAACATGTTAGATAAATATCTTGTATGCCATTATATTTATCATACACACATGCACGTTCACTTGATTTTCTAGTTTTGATTGCAGATTCTACGAGATCCATTACACACAACATGGATGCTTAGTGCAAGTACCTATTATCAATCCCACATAGGCTCTGGGGGCATCTACTTTCATGTACTACAGGTGCTATTGTTTCATTTTATTTCATAGCAAATTACTTTATTGACTTATACATGCTAACGGGTGCTTCATGTGTAATTTTTTTATGTAGGAATATTTACTTCCATGGTTATCTGTTACATTGTTTTTCAATTGATCTCATTGTATGATCTTATTTGCATACCTTTCCATTTTTCTTGTGTGTACACTTATTTTTTGTGGCCATTACGACCTTGATTGTCTTGTGACATCGTGAGTGATGTCCCATGTTTGGAATCCTCTTTTCACGGTCTACATTGTCGATTTACATGTTCACTTATGTCTTAACTTAAACATTTATTATGATAAAATGTAAAATAATAGCCTAATCTAATGTAATTTTTCCATAAATATATGAATACTAAAATAATGAAATAATACCCAAGAAAACTAGGATAGAATAATATGAAACTATAATGTGCAAAGAGGGTTAGAAGAGCCTTAGTTAATTCACGAGAGGTTGCTAGATTGTGTCAAAGTGGAGACTGGATGAATAGATATGGAATAAATTCACACGAAGCCCTAAAACTTATAGATCGGCATATTTTATTAGACTGGGATTCTGGAGAGGGATAGGGGCACCGTGGGTGCCTTGGTTTGGATTCTGGGCACCTGTGTTAGAAGAACAATGGAATGAGAGGGGGGGTTAATCAGTCCTTACAAAAATTTAAATTCAGATTTCATATTTTCTTATTCAAATACTCACAAACATTCAACCATCCATATATGCTTGCATACTGATAAATCATCACATGTGCAAGAAACCATCAGCAATATATCAACACAATGTTGAGTTGTGGAGCTTAATTACTTCATTTTAGCATGCAATTGGAACTTGCTAGAAAACTCGATGGCTGGCATCGGTCAGGGTAGACTGGCATCGACCAAAGAAGACTGGCATCAGTAAAGGTCAAGTAGGAACTGACGACGGTTAGGTAGAAACGACGTCGGTTACCTGTGAAACGAAGTTTTAATTAACTCTTGGGAATTATATCTATTTTTAGCATTAAAATAGATTTATTGATTGTAATTTCATGGTTAAATTCCCTAAGTCTATAAACAAATTTATAAGCATAAAATCTAGGGTTTAGAAGTAAGATAATTAAACAAGAATTAGAAAGAACTTGAAAAAGGTTGGTAAGAGAGAATTCTTGGTGATGAAGAAAATTTTGAGAGAAAGAAAGTACTGTACATCCGAGAGGTGTGGAAGATTGTAAATCTTCATTGTATATCTTGTCAAAGCTTTGGATAATAGATTGGCTTGTTTCTTGGTGGACATAGCCCACACTAGGTGAACCATGTTAAATTTGGTGTTGATTTATGTCTCTTGTTTTGTATATTTCTTCTGGTAGAATATCTACTTTTATTTGCATGTATGTTTAGATTTGATATATTGTCTGTATAACCAGTGTGCTAACTCTAACAACTTGTATCAGAGATTTGTTTGAGGGTTTTGTGTGTCTTGATTTACTCATAGAGGGTTTTCGATTGAGTGAGAGCTACAAAAATGGCACAAGAAAATAAATACAAGGTAGAAATTTGTGGGTGAAATTATCAATTATAGAAGATACAGATTGAGGATTATCTGTATCAAAGATATTTTTACTTACCATTGGATGAGAAGTCTAGACCTATGAAGATGGTGATGAAGAATGGAAGATTCTTGTGAAAGGCTTTGGGATCTATAAGTGAGCCTGGCTGCATCTGTGGCTTCTTTTATTACATAAGTGGATTCTATGGTACGAGTTAATGAAATCTCTTGCTAATTTAAATGAAAAACTAGTGCTTCAAATAAAATTTATTTGATGAAGAAACTATTTAGTTCTAAGATGCATGAAGGTGAATCTTCCTCTAGGAATGATTTCGATCTATTGTAAATCGAGTTAAAATCAGTTGCAATACCATTTGATGATGAAGTAAAATCACTTTTATTCTTATGTTCTTTGCCTGATAGTTAGGATAACTTGGTAATGGCTGTTAGTAATACATCATCTGCTAATAATATTTTGAAGTTTGATGATGTGGTTAGTATAATCTTGAATGAAGAAATTCGTAGGAAGAGTACAGAGGAATCATCATCTAGAAATGATTTGAATGTAGAAAGCAGGGGTAGGCATAAAGAGAGATCCAAGAGTAAGATTAATGGGAAATCAAAGTCAAGGGATAGTAGATCTAAATCCAGAAGTAAGGGAATTACTTGTTGGAAATGTGGAAATAAAGGACATGTAAAGAAATATTTTTGGTCAAAGGATAAAGAGAACCAACAACCAAAAAAAGGTAAAGACGTAAATCTTGCTACATCAGAGGTAATGTAAGATGCTCTTATTCTTTCTTTAGATTGTAGAATTGAATCACGGGTTTTAGATTCGGGAGCTTCTTTCCAATAAGGGTTATTTTAGAAATCATGCCGGGGTAATTTTGGGCATGTTTATTTGGGTGATGATGAACCTTGCAGTATTCTTGGTAAATGGAAATTTCATCTAAAATTGTAGAATGGAAATACATAGGTATTGAAAGATGTGAGCATGTGCCAAGGCTCAGGAGGAATATTATTTCTACAGGGCAACTAGGTGAATCTAGTTGCATAGTTACTTTTACAAGAGACACTTAGAAAGTCACCAAGGGCGCTTTTGTTGTGGCAAGAGGTAGGAAGGTAGGAACGTTATATTTATCTACCTATATTACTAATTCCTTTTTCTACATTATCTACTTCAGATTCAGATGCATGCATGTGGCATAATTGGTTAGGTCATATGAGTCAAAAAGGAATGCAGATCTTAAAGGCTAAGGGTAAGTTATCAGATTTGAAAGATTTAGATCTTGATTTTTGTGAGCATTGTATCTTTGGAAAGCAAAAGAGAGTGATATTTCTCAAAGTTGGGGCAACTAAGAAGGAGCAAAAATTGGAGCTTGTACACTCAGATGTGTGGGGACCAGCTCAGGTAGCTTCTCATGGAGGATCCTAGTATTATGTTACTTTCATTGATGATGCTACAAGAAAGGTATGGGTTTATTGTATTAAACGTAAATCTAATGTTTTTGAGACTTTTAAAAGATGGAAAGCCCTTGTTGAGAATGAATCAAATTCTAAGTTAAAGTTCCTTAGATATGACAATGGTGGTGAATACTTATAGCAAGGTTTTCAATGATTATTGTTCAGTGAATGGGATATGTAGAGAAATAATGGTTCCAAGAACACCACAGGAGAATGGTGTTGCAGAAAGAATGAACAGGACAATCATGGAACATGCTAGAAGTATGAGGATACATTCTGGATTGCCCTTGTAGTTTTGGGTAGAAGTAGTTAATACATCGGTTTATTTGATTAACCGTGGGCCTTCAAGTTCACTAGATGGAGGAATACCAGAGGAAGCTTGGACTAGAAAAGAGGTAGATCTTTCTTTTCTTAAAGTTTTTGGTTCAGAAGATTTTGTACATGTTGATAAGGAAAATAGAAAAAGTTGGATGCAAAATCCAAGAGGTGCACTTTCATTGGTTATGGATTTGGTGAAATCTATTTCCATTTTTGGGATTTTGGTAATTCTAAAATTATTAGGAGTCATGATGTTGAATAGAATGAAAAGAGAATGTACGAGGATAAAATTATTGTACCTAAGGATGAGAAAATTGAGAAGTTTATTGATGAAAATGAACACTTGGGTTTTAAAGAAACACTATAGAAATACATAGTAACCATGATCGATTAGGCCCTGACCAGAATCAGTCAGATGAACCACCAATGGTTATAGAGGATCCAAACTAGTATCGGTTAGAAGACCCGACGTTGGTTAGAGGTGACCGGTGTCGGTCACTATAAAATTTGGATAGGAATGTCCAGGAGGCCTAGATTGAGTCTCCGATACCCCAAACTCCTATGAGAAGGTCACAAAGGGTAAGTAAACTTCCAGAAATATTTACACCTTATCTATTTTATTTATTGTTGACTGATAATGGTGAACTAGATAGCTTTGAAGAAGCAATGCGGGGATAAAACTCACGTTTAGTGGGAAAAAGGCATGGATGAGGAGATGGACTCCTTAGAAAAGAACCAGGACTTAGGATTTGGTTAAGTTTTCCAGTATGTAAGAGAACATTGTAGAACAAGTGGGTTTACAGAATTAAGGAAGAAAAGGGTGGATAGAAAAGGTACAAGGCAAGGCTTGTAGTAAAGGGATTTGTATAGAAAGTAGATATTGACTTTGGTGAAATATATTCTCTTGTTGTCAAGATGAATTCTATTCATACTGTATTGAGTTTAGTTGCAGTAGAAGATCTGCATTTAGAGAAACTAGATATGAAGATGGATTTCCTTCATGGTGATTTAGATGAAGAGATTTATATATGTAGCAACCGCTTGGGTATGAAGTCAAGGGTAAGGAGAAATTAGTGTGTAGGTTGAAAAAGAGCCTATATGGGCTCAAGAAAGCTCCAAGGCAATGGTACATGAGGTTTGATAGTTTTATGCATGATCATGGTTACTTGAGATGTGAATCTGACCATTGTGTTTATTTCAAGAAGCTTGAAAATGGGATCTATATTATTTTGTTATTATATGTGGATGATATGCTTATTGCAGGATCTAGTATGCAGGACATTGGTGAGCTTAAGAGAAAGCTATATCACACATTTGCTATGAAGGATTTAAGAGATGAAAAAGAATCCTTGGCATGCAAATACATAGAGATAAGAAAAATAAGAAATTGTATTTGTCTCAGGAGGATTATATCTACAAGGTGTTAGAAAGGTTCAACATGCAGAATGTAAAACCTGTTAGTACACCTATGGTTGGACACTTCAAATTAAGTAAAGATCAGTTTCCTTCATCACATGAGGAGGTCAAATACATGACATGAGTACCATATGCTTCAACAGTTGGGAGTCTCATGTATGCTATGGTTTGTACAAGACTAGAAATTACACATGCATTGGGAATTGTGAGTAGATATATGGCTAATACATGAAAAGAGCATTGGAAAGTAGTCCAATGGATACTCAAGTATTTGAAAGGGACATCTAGCATGCAGTTATGCAATAGAGGTTCTAGATATTTCATTACATGGCTATGTTGATTCGGATATGGCTGGAGATATGGATGGTAGGAGGAGCACTACTGGATATATTTTCACATTAGGTGGACCGGCAGTTTGTTGGATTTCAAGATTATAGAAGGTTGTGGATTTGTCTAATTTAGAGGAAGAGTATGTTGCTGACTACAAAGGCTAGCAAGAAGATGATATGGATGAGTAGGTTCATGGAAGAGTTGCGAAAGGAGCAAAGTGATTATAAACTATTTAGTGATAGTCAGAGTGTAATTCATTTGGAAAATAATTCAACATTTCATTCGATAAAGAAACACATTCAATTGAGGTATCACTTCATACGAAAGGTATTAGAGGATGGATAGTTGAATCTGGAAAAGATTCATAAGAGCAATAACCTTGCGGATATGCTAACGAAGCCATTTGCAAAGAGAAGTTGGAGCTACACTCCAATTCTATTGGTCTTGAGTTTGAGACTTAAAGAGGAGAAACAAAGTTAAGGAAGAATCCAAGAATGACCTTTGTATAGGTATGGTGGAGTAATTAAACTCCAAGTGGGAGATTGTTGAGTTGTGAAGCTTAATTACTTCATTTTAGTATGCAATTAGAACTTTTTGGAAAACTTCGATGTAATTGGCATCGGTCGGGGCATACCGGCATCGGTCGGGGAAGGTCAACATCGGTCAAGGGAAAGTAGGAACCAACGGCAGTTAGGTAGAACCGACGTCGATTACTGTGTGAATGAAGTTTAAATTAACTCTCAGGAATTATATCTATTTTTAGCATTAAAATAGATTTATTAATTGTAATTGCATGGCTAAGTTCTCTAAGTCTATAAATGACTTTATAAGTATAAAAGCTAGGGTTTAGAAGTAAGATAATTAAACAAGAATTAGAAAGAACTTGAAAAAGGTTGGTAAGAGAGAATTCTTGGTGATGAAGCAAAATCTTGAGAGAAAGAAAGTACTTGTACATCTGAGAGGTGTGAAAGATTGTAAATCTTCATTATATATCTTGTTAAAGATTTGGATAATAGATTGACTTGTTTCTTGGTGGACTTATCCCATCTTTGGGTGAACCACGTTAAATCTAGTGTTGATTTATGTCTCTTGTTTTGTATATTTCTTCTAGTATAATATCCACTTTTATTTACAGGTATGCTTATATTTGATATATTGTCTGTACAACCGGTGTGCTAACTCCAACACACAAGACACAAGAAATAAGTGGGAAACCCTCAAAGGGAAGAAAACCCATTGAAACACAATATTTATATTAATATTTTTCAAATTTAGTGAGACACCAACCCAAAAAGGAGCACCAAACCCTATTTTAGTAGATCTATAATCCCATAATGATCACTAACCCCTAGTTTAGTAGAGCTACAACCCTACAAGGAGTACAAACCCTAATTTTTTTGAAACACCAACTCCAAAAGGAGGCTATAACCCCCAAATATGATCAAGAACCAATTCAACCACATTATTATTATTTTATCTTTGATTTATTTCTTCCACAACTGATAGAGACCACTAGTTCAACTCGCACTTCTTCAAACCCTAGGTGTCCAATCCTTCACAAAATAGCTCTTCATTCACTTCTCAAGCCTTAAAACACTTACACACATGCTTTCTGATATTCCTTGACCTATCAAAATCCTGATATGATATCAATTCATGCTCACACACCTACAAAAAAACTTCACCTAGGTCACACTTCTTACACACACACAACTAGCTCCAAAAAGCACCCAAAACAATGCTTTTATAAGCTCCTTTTCATTTAAAATTAAAAAAAAATTTTCCCTCATTTGGCTCGACCCATGCATCATAAAAACATAAAAATTCAAATCATAATAGTCACAAGTGACCCAAGTAGGTTGGCCTAGCTAAAAACATCATCACATGCTCCAAAAATGACTCAAATCCCCATGGGCACAAAGAGAAAAATGCCCTAAAATAAAAATAATAATTATTCTTTGTGACCCATAAATCAACATTTAAAAATCATACATGGTCACAATTTATCTCAACCAGTCAGATTATTTCATTTAATGAGACTATTACTCCTTGTTCTTCTCAAAAACATTTGTTTCCTACACCCTTTATGACCTTGAAAACTTCTTTATGCCACTAGATCAATTCAAAACAACCAAAATATTCCATGTGAATACTTGATTAAAATTCAAAAAATTGTATAAAAATTCTAAAAAAATTATAACCCTTGAAAACATCACTGCTCAAACCACTGACCACTTGTGTCTTCACTAAATCAACCTTCCCAAAAATCTGTTTTCAAAGATAAGCTAATTAAAACCTTTCCTGGAACAATAAAAATCCATAAATTGATTAATTGGATTAAAAATAAATCCCTATTAACATTATAGGTGATAGAAATCATCAAATAATCAATATCATGCTCTAAACAACTCAACACTTTGAAGCAGATCCTGTCTGTCTTGCACTAGAAAAATATGCCTGTCCAAAACCGACTGGAAATCATAGAAAATATAATCATCATGAGAGAAAAATAATGTTACTATAAATATATATGAAGAATCCTATTTCAAAAAAATTTAATCATATCCAAACTCCTCCTGTAACTCCAGTTATGCCCACTTGACTAAAGACTTCTTTTTATGGCCTCAAAACTACCCTTTCACTAATAAACTTGAATGGAGATAATTTGGTCATGTAAATAAATAAATATGTCCTAAAACATATTTGGACATATTTAACAACTCACATACATTCCACAATGTCAATTTATCTTGCTACTCCTTTGGAAAACCTTGTCCCAAAACACTCTTCTTCAGAATCAACCTATTTGAGTGGGGCCCACTCATCACCATGACCTCTACTATACCTTCTGGAAATCTGAAGGAGTACCATACATGTTATAATCATCATACATTAAATAGGAAGAAATTTTTCCACTTAGGAAGCAATTCTTGCATACCGCTTTCAAGCTAGGGTTTCAAACATATAAAAAGTTGTTTACCTTCTTAACATTCATTCATAAAAATATGATAATGAAATGACCTCATTATTTTTTGAAACCTTATAGAATCAATGTAGAAACATCCCTGAAATCCAAAAGGTACCATGAAAATCACACAATTTAGGGTGAGCATCAGAAGTTCCATTTCGAGTTGGAAATGCACTAGTTCTTGACCATGTCTCACCAAAACTGACATATATTGCAATATTCACATCCTAACATCATTAATTTTTTCTCAAAGCACCATGAAACTTCATAATAACTTATACAATCATCATAAAGTCATAAAAATCTCTCAAACTCTCCAGACACTAAGACTTACATAGAAACCTCTTAGGTTTTGCGATGTAGAAGCTAGTGTCAATTGAAGGAACACTATAAATCATCATTAAAGTACTAAAAGTTACCCAAACATACCTGGTAAACCATATTACACATACATACATGTAATTTATGAGCTCATATAGCTCCAAAGCTCAATCTTATACCCCCTAACATCCATACCTGCTCCAAATGAGCACCTGAAACATGGTCGCCAACCTATATCTAAACCATGTAGCTGATGTGAGTGCCTAAAAACTCTCAAACATGATATACATCATGCCAACATTATTCTTAAGAATATAATAATATCATACCATCATGCAACATCACCTAGTCACCGAAGGGGCTTGCAAGAGTAAGCAATCCTAATTGAATCTCCTGTAACATCATGTACACATCCCGAACCATCATGAAAACATCATACACAACATCATATGACCCTACTACATCATCCAAATTGTGATTAATGGGGTTTTTCATAAATGAAAACACCTATTGGACCACATGAAAACAATCTCCCCTTTTTCATTGACGGAAAACTACTTGAACATCTCCCCCTTTTACATTAATGACAAAGGCATAAATGTAGAAAAATATTATTCACCTACCTTACCTTTATAACATAATATTTTGGTTAGAAACATCAACTTAAGATCTCAAACAAGCTCAAGAACCTTGAAATTTTACATAAAACTTGATTTTTTCTCTTCTTTGCTAGCATGCAACCACTATGATCCCCCACAGGCTAAGCATCTCGCACCATCTGAATTCATTAATGAATCATGAATAAAACATCATCTTACCTTGTTTGAAGCCAAAACATCATTTTCCACCTCCTAGGCATTCAAAAGTTGTCAATTTTCACTTCAACCATGTTTTAGGCTTCATTGGAACAACTTTCAGCAGACCATAACTTGAGCCATACACTCTAGAGAACATGCCAACAATGTCATAAATGATCATATCAAACCATCGTGCCTTATTTCTTGACCAAAAACCAAATTTTTAGGCATATAATTTGATTTTCAATGCACTTTCTTGCTCTCCATACTGACTCAAGAACACAAGTCCCTAATCAGACTTCTCAGTGTATTTAGGACCAATTTTGAAGCTCTCCCAAACTTCACTCAACTCATGACTCAACAAATTAGCACTCCCTCTAGACTCAAGAGAACTATATCTAGCAAAGAGGATCAATAACAAACAACTTACCTTGGTTACTTGGCTAGAAAACACCTTAGACACTTTTTCCAAGTCCTAAACCATTTTCTCAGTCTTAGGCAGTCATAATTAGATGAAAACATGCATTTGAGATTCATACGATGCTTATTCTTTGAAAAATCATTCATCATATACCTTATGTACCTTGAAATCATTAAACCACCTTCAATATGCTTACATTCATTCTCCCCTTGACTAATCTGGACCATACACATCATCTAGGCATGTAGAAACACTTTTTAACTTTTGTTTGTACATTGATAATCATTAAAACCATCATCTTATCATTCAACTTTATCAAGATACATATCACTCTAGCATAAGAAATTACTTTGAGTACCTTTAAAAAGTAAAAAAATTCAATCCCTTTGTTATGAGAACACTCATACAAAAGCCGACAAATATTTTCACCTATAAGAGCAACTTTTATGAGCCATTTAGGCACTATAACTTGATCTACCTTGGGGGTCTTGACCCAAAATTTTACTCAACATGACTAACTTAAGATAAGTGAGTCACTTCTCCACACCTTCACCATTTTGTTTGACCTTATGAGGTTAATAAATCACTGAATATCTCCACTTAAGCTTCTACCACACTTCATTAGGCACCTACGGGATTGAGAAAAGTAATACTTTGCCTTTTATGAAGATTTTATGTGTAGCTAGCTAATATCACTCATAAAGAAAGACAATCACCATATAGACTAAGATAATCTACTTTACTCACCTTTTGAGATCATAACACCATCACATATAGATACACCATCTCCTTAAAGCCCATACATAGTGAATTATTCCTATAGAAGCATCAAACTTTGCCTAATACACAAACCTTTCACCTGTAATAACATATACCTTAATTTTGGGCTCATTGTGATTTGAGACTCTATAAATCATGGAATATTGGCATCAAAATAATTTGTTACCTTTATATGTATATTATAACTCACTTTATGTTCCTACCTCATATAATTTACTTGAGAATAGTCAATTTTATTTGTAGAGGTTCACCACTAATCACAAAGTATCACATAAATTTAATAACACATACTTTCATTTCTTGATCATATTGAGATAAAAAATGATGATCAATTTATTATCCCTCAGAGCTCAATCTTGAGTCAACTACACTCATGCACAAATAGTTGAAATATTCTGAGTACTTTAAGGATTACCTTCAGGCCTGTAGTGTGATAAGTCATAGTCTCAATGTACCAAGAGTATATGAAGTGTAAAATATCACACATTTTTAATCTTACAATGCCACATTTGACTCATTCACAAACTTTGTATTATTACTCATGCTCATAAAAAATTAGAGAGTTCATGAAGGTCTCATAAAACCTTGTTTATACCATCAAAAGCACATACACAAATCTACAAGCCCATGTAACCTTTGAGAATCACATAAAATTTTTATTAAGGAAATTTCAAGAGGAAATCATACCTTTTATAGACACCCATTTGGTTATAATATCTTCTCTAATCACCTTGAGAGCTCACATCAAAGAAAACTTACCGAGTCAACAAAGTACACATCTCAAATTAGGCCTTTTTGGCACTTAAATTATTAACTCATCAAGCTGTCAGAAATTCCCATGAATCTAGAAATTATTATGAATTTAAACCTTTTGAATCTTATTTTCTTCCATGTGTAGATGATTTCCACAAAAAATTAGCACTTGAAAATACCATTAAGTCATTCAAACTCTAGTTGTCACTTGTACAGCTCACTTTGAACTATGAAAATCTAGTCTAGTTAGAGAAGAGTCTCAAGATGCACAAATTTTTCCTTATGACTTCAAAAATTGACCATATAATCTGTATTTTACCCTCCTATATCTTTGATCACTTTATAAAATGAATGAGGAGAAAGAACAACCAATATCATACCTAAAACCTTCTTGACATTCTCAGAGCACACTATATTTGACCCTGTCTTGGCCAAAGTTCACCTTTTAGAAGAAATATATTGATGAAGTAATTACTTGATCACAATAACCATATTCTAACACAATCGGAGGTTTATTAATAACCTTGTAATCTCATGATACTTGAACTAAAGACACACAACCCAAGACTCGTTCCCAGACAACTTATAATGACAATACTATACCTTTTAAGAAGAATGAATACACTAAGACTCTTGATGACATTTTACAAATTATGTGACACCTTCATAGCTTCATGCTCATTATGGGCTCATAGAAATGATCAATACTTTCCAAACCAACACATAATTACATTATGATACTATTACAAAAAAATTAAAACACCCTTGATTGCTTGTTATTTGTGTGTGGCAATCAGTATAACTCGCATAACATGGGACTATCCTACGGTGTGGGATGTTGCAAGTAGAATAATCCTCCAGAGAAAGCCATATTCTTCTCCTAACCTAGTGCTAACTTTTTCAAAGTGTAGAGAATGGCAAGCTAAACTAATCCTATCCCTGATGCTTTCTAAGCAGGACATGGATAGAAAGATTCATAAAATAAAACTACTCTAAGTGAAGGTGATGTACCAAGAAAGGGTGAGACAATCCAAGTGAGTGAAAAATAGAGAGAAAACAAAGTAGGAGAGGGAAAGTAGAAGCACCACAGTCCAAGACAATATTCAATTCCCTATATTCATAAAGCACAACAAACTACAGACCTTGCAAAGAGATAGATACATGCACAATATACTTGCAAATATAATGGAAGGAAAAAGATGCAATTTCATAGAAGTTAGGGAAAAAATGGCCACAAAACATGAATTTTATTTCTCAGAAACATGCACAATCCATTATAAATTAAGCACAAGGAAAAATCCTTTATAATAAGCCCAAATTCGAGGCCTTTAGCTCACAATAGCTCTGGACAATTTTGACAGAGTTCCTTTATTTTCAGAAAAATTCCCCTCAAAATGAGGTGAATTTTACAATATATAGGTAATTTGGGTCACCAACTGGTAGGATGCATTAAAGAGGTATGGGAAACCATTAATTTTGGTACTTTTCTTGCATGGGAAGTCATGGGTGTTGTTGAGCAGATAACATATTGCTCTAAGGTGAAGGCACATAAAGGATGCATGTGCTGGAGCAAGGCACATTTGAGGGTGCAGAAGAATAGCAGAATGAGTGTGTGTCGAGGAAAATTTTAAATTTTGGACTTATCCGTTTTGTGGATAAGGGATATTTTTGGAGACTGGCATGTAGAGCACACAAAGACATGAAGACTTGCGGTCCATGCAATGATATTTTGGGAATAAGTGACAACTGAGCGCCATGTATAGGTTAGGCTAATAATATGATTTCTACTCGAGTTAACTATAAGAAGTCTATTGTTAGAGAAATTTCATGTGTTCATATTAATGTAAAGGTGTCGACTATTATTAACATGTGACCTATTTTGAGAAGTGCATGAGTGATGAAGGGAAAGTCCCCACCCCTATCTATATGTTAGAATTTGAGGATTCTAATAAATACATATTTAATGAAATTACATATTATATAATGTTACAATAAATATTTAAATAAACATTACATCATAACATAAATAAATAAAGAAATACTTATAGGAAATAAATAACACAGGTGACACAATATTTATAGTGGAAAACCCCAATAGGGTAAAAACCACTTTGAAAATAACCTTTTACTTCAGAGAACTTATTTTACATCTAGTAAAATCACCTCCTCCTTAAAACCCTATTTACCAAGGGTAAAACCAAATAACTTGATTTACACACCTTTGATATATTTCTCGAATATATCAAATGAGGACCTAAAGTCCTTTTTATATAAGGTGATCAGGTATGTCTCCTAACCCACCTTTTCAACCTAAAATGGTTGACACATATACCTAGGTGAGTGTATTTAATAAATATAAACATAAATAATCAACATTATTAAATACTTACCTAATGTATATTACCTAGGTATAAATATTTAATAATAGAAAAATATTTCATATTATTAAATATTTAACCTATATAATAGTGATGGACCCATATTAATTAAGGGTTGGCAGGACCACTTAATCATTATTATGTTGAACACTCCCCCTTAATGTTAAGTGGGATAACATATGCTAATAGATTACCTGCTCATGGTACACTACAAGATTTATAATCCTTAAACCATAAAGGTTTTAGGCTAGCATATCGGTTGAAGGAATTATAACACCTTCATCATACTCAATTTACCTTTTGGTACAAAAGGATTTGGAATCCCAAATATCATCCCATGATTAGTGGCTAAGTATGATTTGTGAGTTTTACATGTTCTCATAGGTTCTCATAAAAGGTTATTGAACCCAAGCATATAGGATCCTTTTACAACCAAGGACCTCCTTAACAATATGCTTTATACTGGATGTTTACCAGTAAACTCAATAACACTAAAGAGTTTACTGAAGACCGACTTTAAGATCTTTCTACACTTCTTTCTAAAAAATAAGTCGAGGAGGTATACATGCCGAAGGTCTTTTTACACTTTCCTGAAGGTCTTTTTACAAATGCCCGAAGGTCTTTTTACAAAAACCAAGTTCCATTAGGAGGTGACATTTTCATGCACACTCCCCCTCAATGGAAACTCGACAATCCAAGCTTTTCACGAAAGTGACAAAACTTTGCAGCACTTAGGGGATTTGTGAAGATATCAGCAACCTACTCTTCATTCAGCATGAACTTGAGATCTATCTCACCACTTAACACCTTCTCACGGATGAAGTGTATATGTATCTCAATGTGCTTCGTCCTTTGATGTTGTACTGGATTATGTGCAAGAGCTATGGTGCTTTGGTTATCACAGAACAAAGGAACACTACGTGGATCCTTCATCTTTATCTCATTGAACAACCTCTTTATCCATAGAGCCTCTTTTACTGACTTCCATTGCACTTCTATACTCAAGCTTGTGTTGAAGAGATAAAGGTTCATTTTGCTTTTTGTTGCACCAAGTAATGACACCTGCACTAAATTTAAACACATAACCAAAAGTAGATTTTCTATCCAATACATCACCAACATGATCAGAATCACAAAATCCATATAAATTAGCATTTTCATTCTTAGTATAATGCAACCCATAATTGATTGTACCTTTAATATATCTAAGAATCCTTTTTGCAAGATTCCAATGATCTCTATAAGGTTCCTACATAAACCTAGAAGCAATTCCTACTGCATAGGAAATATCTAGTTTGGTGAGAGCTAGATTTATCAAACTACCAACTAACTACCTATATAAAGTAGGATCAAATTTTTCACATGAGTTTAGGATCAATTTTGGTCCAACTTCCATAGGAGTAGCAATTGGTTTCTGATAAATCATGTTAAAAATTTTAGTACATTGGTTGCATCACGTGCTTGAGAAACAACAATATAATGTTTATCTTGAAATACAACCATGCCAAGAAAATTATGTAAGAGACCTAAATCAATCATTTCAAAGTACTATTTCAATTTTTCTTTAATTCTACAAATTAAAGCAGGATTATCACCAGTCATAAGAAAATCATCAACATATATACAAACAATGATAATATGTGATCCTTCTTGCTTAATGAATAGATCATTGTTATAAGAACAATTAATAAATCCTAACTGTTTAAAAAAATAATTAATTTTCACATACCAAGCTCTAGGAGCTTGCTTTAAACCATACAAGGATTTTTTCAATTTACAAACATAGTTTTCTTTACCAGTTTCTTCAAATCCTTTAGGTTGAGACATGTAAAGTTATTCTTTTAAATCACCATTCAAAAAAACATTTTTCACATCCATTTGGTGGATTTTCCACCCAAATTGAGCGGCAATTGCAAATAAGGTCCTAACAATACTCATTTTAGATATAGAGGAAAATGTCTCAACATAATCAATACCGGGTTTCTGAGTGAAACCTCTAGCAACAAGTCTAGCTTTATGTTTGTCAATACTACCATCTGCATTATATTTTACTTTGTATAACCACCTAGAACCTATAATACTTCTTTTCTTTAGAGGTGGAACCAACTCCCAGTTTGATTTTGAATTAGGGCATTATATTCAACTTGCATTGCATTGATCCACTTCTCATCCTGAGAATATTCTTCAAAAATTTGCATCTTAGGTTCATACAAGGTCATTAATGCATGATACATATGATGGCTTCTAGTCATTTTCCTAAGATCAATAGGATTATAACTTTCTAACATAGATTGAGCCCATTTTGGTTTCTTAACTAGGGAGTTAGGAGATTTAGAAGAATCTATAGTATTAACACAAGAAACATCATCATGACCATTTACTATATTCTCATTATCAGAATCATAACCATCATTAGAAATATTGACAGAGTTAGGAACATCTTTACCATTATTAGATGAACAAAAGTATTTTTCTAAAACCACCACATTGCGGTTTTCAGTTACTTCCCTTTTTATAGGGTCGTAAATCCTTAGACCTGCAGTGTTAATACCATATCCAATGAAAACACAAGAGAAATAAGTCATATCAAGTTTCTTTCTTTTCTTTTTAGGAATGTATAAAGAAGTAGGACTACTAAAAAATTTTAGATGAGAAATATCAGGTTTTTGATTTGACCATTTTTCTAAAGGAGTTGAAAGATGAATAGCTTTGGTGGGAACCCTATTTAGAATGTAGACTGATGTGTTCATTGTTTCGCTCACATAAATTTGGGAAGACTTGCGAGAATGAAGCATAGTGTGAGCCATATCTAAAATAGTCCTATTCTTACATTTTGAAACACCATTAAATTGGGTAGAATGAGGAGAAATTAATTCCCTTTTAATACCACTATCAACACAAAAAAATTCAAAAGCTTTGCTAACATACTCACCCCATTATTTTTCTAAGTCTCTTAATTTTATAATTTGAAGAGTTTTCAACAGATGATTTAAATTCCTTAAATTTCCCAAGTACATTAGATTTATTTATAAGAAAATATGACCAAATAATTATGGTGAAATCATCAATGAAATTCAAAGCATATAACGAACCATTTAATGAAGCTACTTCAATAGGTCCTCTAACATCACTATGAATAATTCCTAGTGGGGAAGAGGAACTCTTCAAGAATGTGAGTGAAAGGGTTTAGCACTTTTTTTGAGCGTAAACACTCTTCACACGCATCATGAGAAGAAGACAACACTGAAACATCTTTCACAAGATTATATCTAGCCATTTCATATAAACTTCGATAATTAACATGTCCTAATCTTTCATGCCATAGTTTTGAATTATTCAAACTTTGAGAAACAAAACATGATGCAAAATAGAAATCATAAAAAATATACTGAGACCATTTCTTTGAATTTCTTGGTTATTATATTATCATTACTATCCTTGATATACCAAGTATATTTCAAAATTTTAATAGCCAAACCATCATGAGTTAATAAAGAACATGCTAAAAGGTTCTTTTTGAGCTTATGAACAAATAAAACATTATTCAACACACCATTAACAAATTTTACTTTTCCTTTCTCTATTGCTTCTAAAGATGAGTTATCACCAAGATACACATGTTCATTGATTTTCACAACATCAAATAAAGAATTTGAAACACCAGTCATATGATTTGATGCACCTGAATCTAAAATCCATTCAAAATTAGAGGAAGAATACAATGCAACATATAATGCAATAGTTTTAGGAATATCATTAGAGCTATCCTTTTTCCTTAAATTGTATTTAGAAGAAATAGTTTGTTTTTTATTTTTATAGATTGGTTTCTTATTTTTGCAATCTTCCTTTTTATGTCCAAATTTACCACATTTGTGATATTTACCACTAAAGCTAACACACAATTGATCGGAAGAAAATATTTTCTTATAAAAAAAAAGAAAGTTTAGATCTAAATTTTTGATCCGAGAAGGGCTTGCGAGGTTTTAACTTTGAATTACGAGAAAGAAGTTCTGAGAGACATTCTCCTTAGAGTCAAAGTTTATCATCACTTGCTCTTCTTGTATCAGAAGTGAACTCAAGGTATTTAAATCAGGTAGATCATTTTTGTTTTGATATTTAAAGTTCAAGATAAAAATAAAATTCCTAAATCTTTCATTTATATTTAACTGAATAATAAAGTAGATTAATTTTTCACCAATTAAATCACAATTGCATCCATTTAATTGTGCTTTAATATTTTTAATTTTGGATAAGAAATTAACTACTTTTTCATCTCCTTTCATAGGAGTTATAAGTAATTATAAAACTAATTTAATAATTTTAGATAAATGCGTACCTTCATGCATGGATTCTAGTTGTGTCCATACCTCTTTTGGATGTTTGATATTACCAATGTGTAGAAGGTACTCATCGTTCACATTGCACAAAATCATGGAAAGAACCTCCTGTATTCGTTGTAAGAATGCATTCATGTTATCTGATTGCTTGATGACCGGTGGGAGCAACCTCAGATCCAGAAATAATTGTCTAGATTTTTTCGCCATAAGTTCTGATTTGACCCTGATCTTCCAAATGTTGTAGTTGGTTCCATTTAGGATATGAGTTTTGTCAAGATAGAAATAGTTAGACATCATTGTTTTCCTGAACCTATAAAACACACCCCATTATAATATACAATGTACAATAGAGTTAGATACATATTTATGAAAAAAGGTATCCCTTTTAATAGAAATAAATCTAAATTTTATAGATCTACTTAAAATATTTAATCATAACTAATTTTTTTCATTACAATGCATATTAATTAATTTCACACGATCAAAATAATAACCCGTAATAAAAGGGCTTTGCATTATACCATGTAATTATATATAAAAAATTCTAACCATATAAAAGTGAAGAAGAAACCCTAAGAATGCAAAATAACTTCAAATTTCTGAAAAAAATAATGTAGACAAAGATCCGACCAACTTAAATTTGACGTCTAAATGACCATCATCTTTGCCTTATGTTTGTGCTGCAAGTGGCGATCATTTCACCGTCAAATTTAATGGAGTCAAAACTTTCGTGTATTTCTAGAATTTCTTCTATATAATATTAGGGAGGTTATATTTTAATACATTATATTAACCTTGTATATTTTAATACATTATATTAACCTATTATAATTTATAATGTAAAAATATATTCACTTTAAAAAAGAGGTATATAGTTTATATAATGTAAATAAAAAATAACATATAGTCTATAAAAAATTATAAACTATAGTATATATACTTAAAAAAAAAAAAACACAACCCTTATTACGGGGCCCCTCATGAATTATTTTTAAAAATTATTTACTGGCCATGTAATTTTAAATTCTACATAAACCTTATAATTTACAAAGGAGACAACATTTTTCGCACTTCTAATGGAAAAAATTCAAATCCTATTTTGATGGAGCTTTGTCTTCTCCTTAATTTACCATTGAAAAAATTCAACCTACACATATTAAAACTATAGAAAAAAATATTTCAAATATTTTACCCTTACCTTTACACAAGTTTTCACGGAAGGTAGGAAGTTTCCAAAATTCTACATAAACCTTAGAATTTACAGAGGAGACAACATTTTTCACACTTCGAATGGAAAAAATTCAAATCCTATTTTGATGGAGCTTTGTCTCCTCCTTAATTTACCATTGAAAAATTCAACCTACACATATTAAAACTATAGAAAAAATATTTCAAATATTTAACCCTTACCTCTACACAAGTTTTCATGAAAGGTAAGAAGTTTCCAAATTTTCCACTTGTGAATTCACCTTGATTCTTCACAAAGAAAATTTTTAGGTTGCAAAATGGAAAGAAGGGGCCGGTTATTTTAAATACCCTTCGGGTTGGTTAAAAAAACCGTACAAATTAAATAAATAAAATATAAAACATTTGATCTTAATTTATTTAATTTACCCTTCAGGTTGGTTGAAAAAATCCGTACAAATTAAATAAATAAAATATAAAAAATTTGATCTTAATTTATTTAATTTACCTTTCGGGTTGGTTGAAAAAATCCGTACAAATTAAATAAATAAAATACAAAACATTTGATCTTAATTTATTTAATTTACCTTGCTCTGTTACCATGTTAGAATTTGAGGATTCTAATAAATATAGATTTAATCAAATTACATATTATATAATGTTACAATAAATATTTAAATAAACATTACATCATAACATAAGTAAATAAAGAAATACTTACAGGAAATAAATAACACATGTGACACAATATTTATAGTGGAAAACCCTAATAGGGTAAAAACCACTTTGAAAATAACCTTTTACTTTAGAGAATTTATTTTACATCCAGTAACATCATCTCCTCCTTAAAATCCTATTTACTAAGGGTAAAACCAAATCACTTGATTTGCAAACCTTTGATATATTTCCGAATATGTCAAATGAGGACCTAAAGTCCTTTTTATATAAGGTGATCGGGTATGTCTCCCAACCCACATTTTAAACCTCAAATGGTTGACACATATACCTCGGTGAGTGCATTTAATAAATATAAACATAAATGATTCACATTATTAAATACTTACCTAATGTATATTACCTAAGTATAAATATTTAATAATAAAAAAGTATTTCATATTATTAAATATTTAACTGTATAATAGTGATGGACCCATATTAATTAAGGTTTGGCTAGACCACTCAATCAATATGTTCCAACAATATATGTATTGATTTGTATGGGTTAGTGTGTGTGTGAAAAATATGGTAGAGTTATGCTCTTGGTTTTGTCGTGCTCATGACTCATGGAGATATTTATGTAATGTAAGAATCTTTTGTGTTTTACATTACTTAATAAAATGGTTTATATTGGTTGGATGATGGTGTTGAATATGAATAAATCTAATTCTTGCATGGTAGGTCTTGTTATAGTAATTATTTAGTTCATTCTAGATCTATTCTAAGAACTAGATCTAGTTTATGCACTGTGTGTTGTTTACTATTGATAATGAATCTGGATATCTATATGCATCATCATGCTAACATTCTATACAAGCAACTATAAAGAGAGACCTAGTGCCTTTGCGTGCTTTAGGTGAGCACTCATCTCTAGTTTAGTGATGTCCCACTTTGTGCTTGGGTCATTTATTGTAAATTCTAGGCTGCATCATTAGTTCTCTGTTGCCTCATTAATTCAGTTGTTGGTTTGTCATTCATTCATCTACCCTCACGGCTTCATAACTTTTCCATTCCATGGGTTGTCTAACCACTTTGTTAAGAAAACTACTTGACTTGCGAGTTCTTCACCATATTGAGGTTAGATGGCCATCTAACCATGATTCATACAATTGTGAGTAGGCCATCTAACTTGATTGTCGTCCAATATTCATTGGGGTTAGACGACGTCTAACTTCGTGGTTGGACATGCTTCAGTCACCGACCATCCTTGTAGCTAATGAACCGACGAGCTAAAATACTTGGTGACTAGACCAACCATGTCATATAACTACAAGTCATCCATCGATTTGGTTTTCTAATCCCTACATCACTAACCACGAAGGGGTCGGATGAGCGTCTATCCATGTCGACCAACCTAGGTGTTGGATGATGTCTTACCCTACCAACCAAACTCTCCATACGCCATCCACCCGAAAACCATGAACTCGTTGTGTCATCCAACCTAAAATGGTTGAATGTCATCTATCCGACGACTGATGAACTTCCTTCCATACTAGGGGTTGGACAATATCCAACCCCTCACCCATCCAACCAAGCCAACTAACCCCATGTTATCTATTCCTTTCCGTACGCCATACCATCGACTAACCACTGGGTCATCCAACAGGACAAGGTTGGACACTTTGTCCATCCTGTCTTACTTAACCGCTAGGGATTATACACCATCAATCTCTACCATCAACCCGACTGACCAACTTGTGACCCATCCAATCCGGTGACCAATGCTCTAACCGTCCAACCTATCCGACCAACTTGTGACCCGTCCAACTGGGTGTCTTTACCAATTTCACAATGAGCCCGACCAACAATTCAAACATTCATTATGGCTAGCCAACTCTCTGCGATTAAAGAAAAAATTGACCAAGCTGAAAGATGGGATGACTTTCTCTTCTAATGGGTTGAATTTGGCCGTCTACACATCCCAGAATCATGTACTTCAAATTTTGAATAGGTATCCCAAATTTTTAGGGGTGTAAATTTGGGATAACAATTTGGCAACCTCTAGGGACATCTACCTACTAGATGGAGAGACCAGCTACCTCTAAGAATCCATTGGGCATGGAGTCAATATACAACCTAAACTGGTCTGTCATTGAAAATCCTCCACTTTGAGTCCTTTTAAAGTATTGCATGGATGGTACTAGTGCGGAGTTGCCATAAAACCTTTCCTAAAAATGAAAAGTGCAAGAGCAACAAGGCACAACTATGTACAAACATGAGAGATCATACATATCCCAAATGGAACATGCAGAGTGTGCACCAACACTTGTTACAAAATAAAAACTAAACTAAAACCATGTAATGTGCCAAAAGCACTTGGAGGAATTTAAAATCTAAACTAGTATGTACAAGGGATATTCCACTCAATAACAATGCTTGAGATAGATTCCATTGACTAGAATCGACAGTTCTTCTCCATCCAACCTTGATAGTTGGAAAGCATTATTTTCTTTACATTTTGTGACCATGTAGGGGCCACTCCATATGGCATCAAATTTGGAATGCCTTCCTAGCTTAGCCTGATCTGCATCCCATTTCAGGACCAAGTCCCCTTGCTGAAAGGTCCTTGCTTTGGATTTCTTGTCGAAATTCCTCTTAATCAAGGCTCGGTCCTTCTCCATGGTCTGCATTACATGCTCCCTTATTTCTTCCAACTCCATGAGTTCTGCATACCTAGCCTCCATGGGCTCAAACTCGGATAACTCTAGCTACTTCATGAGCTCTAATGCCGGAAACTCAAGTGATATGGGTAGCCTTGCCTCTTTCCCATAGACCAACTTGTAAGGGGAGTTTCCCATTGACACTTTTGGTGTGATTCTATCAGCCCACAAGGCTGAATTTAACTTGGTATGCCAAGTCCTTTGATTTTCATCTAGAGTCCTAATGATTTTCAACAAATTGTTGTTTGCAAAATCTGCTTGCTCATTACCCTATGGGTAATAGTTTGAAGATGTGCTCAAATACACTACATTCCTAATAGCCCATTTCTGATCTTGGTACCAATGAATGCCAAAGAATTATCTGATGTAATGGTGTCTAGTACTTTGAACCTCGTCATTATCCCTTCATAAAAATCTAGTATGTTGGCCTCATTTGCTTCCTTTAGTGCCACTGCCTCGGTTCACTTGGTGAAATAATTTGTTGCAGTTAGGATCCACTTGTGGCCTTGGATAGAATTTGGGTTGATGACCCCAATGAATTCAATCCCCATTAAATGAAAGGTTGGTCTACTGAAATGGGATGAAGTGGCAATGTCTGCTAGCTTTTATTTACCTGTAAAGAAGGCACATTTTTTACACTTCTTGACCCAAGCATAATAGTCACTAAAGAGTGTAGGACAATAATAACCAGCTCTCATGATCTTGAGAGCCATCACTCATGGAGAAAAATGACCTCCCACCTCTTCATCATGAAATTCTTGTAGCACTCTTTCAACTTGATTTGTTCCAATGCACCTTAATAGGACTCCATTCACGTCCTTCTTGAATAAAACACCATCAATCAACACATGTAGAATGGCTCAAAGTTTAAAATATCTTCTCTTTTCCTTTCTCATCATAGGAGGGAACATACCTATTTGTAGGAAATATATCATATCTCGAGTCTAGAAAAGAGTATGCATGTCATCATTTACATGTTCATGATTATCCTCTAATACCAAAATAGCCATTCCTTGATTACCTACCTCAACATGTTGACTATAAGCTAGCTGCTCACACATCCCCTTTCCACAAACCAATTTGGTGAATTTAATCTCTATTTCATATTCCATGACGTGGGTGATCCAACTGCTCGCTTCTCATTCAAATATTTGTTCAAGAGGAAGTCTTTAACTCCCACATGGGACACTAGAAGTTGAATCCTATTATTTGAGACCAAATGCTTGAACTTTTTCAAACTCCTAATAACTGTGAGGACATGTTTTTCAATGAAGGAGTATCTTACCTCATAATCCTCCAAGATTTGGTTGAAGAATGCAATAGGCTACTCCAATCCTTCTTTATTTTGTTGCACCAGAATTACGAAGATGGTGTCTGAGCCTCCAAAGGTGTAAAGTAAGAATTCTTTGGAAAATTCCAAATTAATGAGAGTTGGAGATTAAGATATGGCCTTTTTGATAGCCTCGAAACACTCTTTTCCCTCTGCTATCCATTTGAAAGCCAAATTATTCTTTAGCATCGTTGTTAATGGCTTCACAAGAACGGAAAAATTTGGTACAAACCTACAAACAAAGTTTATACTCCCAAGAAGCTTTTGGAGAGCCTCCTTATAACTTGGCAATGGTAGACCATGGATGTCTTCTACCCTCTTGGATAAATTATCAGTCCTTCCTTTCACATGATGTGGCCTAGAATTTTTTCTTCATGTGCCATGAATATGTAATTTTTGGGATTCAAGGACACTCCAAACCTCCTGCACCTTTGGACTACCTAATGATGATGGAAGAGGTGGATTTATGCACTCTTAGAAAATACAATGATGTTGTCAATATATAAAAGCACTATTTTATTTAGTAGTCCTTTAAATGCCATTTTCATTTCTTGTTGAAATGTTGTTCCAATGTTTGATATCCCAAATAGAGTTTTTTTGTAGGTATAGGTGCCCCATTTTGTGGTGAAGGCTATTTTGAGCTGATCCTCCTCTTTAACCATAATTTGATTATAGCCCAAGTATCCCTCTAGGAGGGAGAACCTTTCCGAACCAGCCACTACTTGTAGAATATGTTCCATGAAGGGTAATAGATAGTGATCCTTGAGGGATGCCTTGTTTAAATCCTAAAAATCCACACATAACCTGATTTTCGATTCCTTTTCCTAACTAGCACCAAATTTTCTACCCAACTTGAATGTTTAATTAGGAAAATGATACTCACCTCAATAAGATTATTCATCTCCTTCTTTATGGGAGGCTCTATATCAGGGTTGACTGACCTTTGTTTTTTCCTGATGGGCTTAGCCTCCAGATTTAACCCAATGGAGTGTTGTGCCAATTTTGGGTTAAAACCCTTCAAATCCTCATAGCTCCATGCAAACACATCCGATAATTCCTAGCAAAGCTACACAAATTCTTACTTTTCCTATTCACTTCTCATCTTTCCTATTTGGAGAATTTTACCCTCTCCAACCGAAATGGGCTCTGAATCTTCCCTTTTTACCTAAATGTTGTCCTTCTCTTTTGAAATTGATCATTTGGGTTGAATATTGACTCTAGAGTCACTAAACCCTTTGGAAATTTGTTTGTCCATAGCTGCACCACTTGATCCCCCATATTGCTGCTCTAATTTCTCTTGATTTTTGGATGAGAACTCAGCCTCCTCCTATAAGAAATTAATGATTTATTGATCATTCTCAAATACCTACCATCTTGTGTTATTATCTAGTACAACTGGCCTTACAATTACATGAATATGTGGTTACACACTTTATCTCTCTTGATACTATCCACCACATCAAATGTTGCTCTAATTGCCACGAGCCTATCCTCGACTCATTCCTTTTCCTCAATATGACCTAAATATTGAATGTGTCAAGGTATTAAATTTAATCCCATACCCGATGCTTGTAGGCTTTGAGAAGATCATTCTTAGTAGCATGTTGTCCTCTAAACTTGTTGAAAATTAACTCACTATCCCTAAACACTTACAAGTTTTTGATACCCTCTTCCTTGCCCAAAGTGTAATACATGGATCAAAGCTTCATATTCAGTTGTGTTCTTTGAACAAAAAAATTGAAAAAAAAATATGAGTAGTATTTTATGCCTTGTGGTGACAAAAACATTGCACCTCCTTCAGCACCCTTCCTACTTCTCTAACCATCAAATAATATCTTCCATAATTCATTCTCGATTCTCTCATGGGGTTTGGTGATGCTAGGGAGAGGTGCATTCTCCTCATGTAAGAAATAAAATCCCAACTCAACTTCTTCCATCTCCTTGTATGGATCAAAAACATGTCTCTTATGAGCCCAATCATCAAGTGTTAGGTCTAGAATGCTTCCAACCTTTGTGTTTTCCTCTTGAGTCTCCAACCACTCTTCTTGATCGAATATGGTACAATTTGCATTAATTGGGTTGGGAACATAAGGCTTAATGTGATAATTAGCAATTGGCTCGACACTGGTCGTAGTCTTAGCTCCTTATCTTTTTTAAATAACATGTGGGACCAATTAAGCTGGTAGGTACCCACCAATATTGGTTGTCAAATCCTTCAAAAGGTACAAGGAAAATAGAGGTGGAAAATCAATCACCGATACATCCTGTAGAACTATGTCATTCGGGCACGCATGGAGCATAAGGCTAAGATCTTTGATCACTCCAACTGTGCCTACTATTGTCCCATCCAATTACACTACTCCCCTCAATACCGAATCATATTTTAAGCCCGGTTTATCTATGATTTATTTTGGCATTACTGAGTTGCTCACCCTTGATTCCATCATGAAATTGTGTACTAAATTATCTCCAATGATTAATGAAACATAGAATGGTGGAGGCTTCACATTCTTACTTGAATGACTTTATCCTTATTATGTAGAGTTAGTAAGAACCCTCTCCTGATTTTCGGATGGCTCATTAGAAGGGGACCAATTTTCCATAGAAGCTTGCAACAAATCTCGCTTCCCTAGAATTTCTAAAGACTCCCATATATAAATATTAACATTAGTCTTCTTTATTTGATCGATGATATTGAATGGAGGCAGGTTTTCCTTTTGCTACCCCTTTGTTTGCATGATATTTTCCGGTACCTAGGTTGGTCCATGAGCTTCCACAACTTGTATCCTGAGCTGATTCTACACATTGGGGGATGCTACAACATTTACCTTGGGTTGGCTTTGTGCATTAGGAGCTACATTTGGTCTGCCAACTCCTTGTTGAGTGAGAGTGGGATGAGAAATAACTAGACTAGATGATTTCCCTCTTCTATATTCCTTTTCTTTGACCATGTATTGGCATCCACATCCTAGAAAGGAGATTGATTAATTCCACAAAAGTCCTCTATATGATAATTGACCGATGTGGTTTCGGTTTTAGGAGTCTCTTGCTGAGTTGCTTGCTAATTTTCCTCTTGGCTCACCTCTTGAGGCATGCCAATGGTCTGCACCACTAGAGCCTGATTTGATAGATCTTGAAAGTATGTTGTTTGGTCATAATAGTAGCCATATGGAGGGTACCATTCACATTCTTGTGCCATATTGTTCTAGAATGGGACTAGATCCTATGATGTTGATTTTGCATTCGGATTATAGGGATAGCATGAGGTTGTTCTTGATTCTTATTGGTGCTTAAGCGGGAGCCCTATTTTATTGATATGGGGGCCTAGCTTGATATTGAACTTGAGGCTAAAAGGGTTTGAAATTCTAGGATTGTTGCCTCTTGAGTGCCACTATCTCATTTCCAAATTTTTGTTTGCCCTTAACTACTTCTTGCAATAATTTTTGAGCTCCTGAAATTTGAGAAAATTTCCCAAAGAAGTGGAAGCATTATTGTTGTTTTAATTTCTAGGGCTGGAATAGGGGCTATTTCAGGTGCTTGACTAGTAGAGGGGGTCACCAATTTGGGATATAATGGCATAGCTAGCCTAGGTGTCAGCTTTCCTACTTGAATTAAGAAATTCTCTACCCTGATAGCTATGACATAGGCCCTTGACAATGTTGTTCCTCCCATCCACTATATTGTCATAGCTATGTTAGAAATTAGGGCCTTAAAAAGTAGAGTAATGCACCTTCCACCATGGGTCTCACAACCATTGGAATATGATCCCACATCCACTAGAACCTAAAGTTGAAGTCAACCATATGCTCATTCAAGGACCTCTTAATTGTGGTTAATTATTCCAATAAAGAAAAATTGATCTTCCTTCTCTCGAATGGGTTGTACTGAGTTGAACACAACACATCCCACTTTGTAATCAACCCCTATTAGGCTCTTAAACCATTGCAACACCTTACCTTTGAGATAAGAAGAAAGAATCCTAATTGCAACATCCATCTCATTGATCTCATGAATGGTGCAGACATTTGCAATGTCTTGAATATGATCAATGGGGGTCATATGATTCTCCCAGTGAAGTAAGGAATGCTCTTCAAGGCTTCCACCAAAATAGGATTATGTGCATTAAGGGTGAGTGGACTACCTCTTGTGAAATTCACAAATGTATTTTCTAGCGGTGGTGGTGGTTTTTGTAGATGTGCCATTATGATTGGCTTGAGAACCTTATTTGATTAAAGGAAGGGTCGAACAAGTGGAGGTGTTGATAGTGTTCTATTTGGTGGAGATGGAGACCTTTTTATTCTTCTTCCTCTCCTTCCTCTTCCTGGTGATAACTATAAGTACTCAAAGACACCTTATTCTCTCACTCTAGACTGAGTCTGTATCCTTCTCATATACTTGGGCCACTAATACTATTGGAACCAGCTGAAATTTGATCTTGGGAGTCACCAGATGTGCTGTTACAAAGCTTCCAAAAGCTGAAAATTCACCAAGATGCACATCCAATCTTGAAAAATTGAAAAAATGACCTCTATCCCTTTGGGTGTGCCAAAAATTTTACAAAAATTTACAACACCCCGATTGCTTGTGATTTGTGTGTGAGGCAATCAATGTAACCTACATAACATGGGATTATCCTGTAGTGTGGGATGTTGCAGTAGAATAATCCTCCGGAGAAATCTGACTTCTTCTCCTAACCTAGTGCCAACTTCTCCAAAGTGCAAAGAATGGAAGGATAAACTAATCCTATCCTAATGCTTTCCAAGGAGACAGGGATAGAAAGATGCATAAAATAAAACTACTCTAAGTGAAGGTGATGCACCAAGAAAGGGTGAGAAAATCCAAGTGAGTGAAAGATAGAGAGTAAACAAAGTAGGAGAGGGCAAGAAGAAGCACCACAATCCAAGAGACAGTGTTTAATTCCATATAGTCATAAAGCACAACAAACAAACTACATACCCTACAAAGAGATAGATACGTGTACAATATACTTGCAAATATAATAGAAGGTAAAAGATGCAATTTCATACAAGTTAAGGTGAAAATGGCCACAAAACATGAGTTTTATTGCTCAGAAACATGCACAATCCATTATAATTTAAGAAGAAGGAAAAATAATTTACAATAAGCCCAAATTTGAGGCCTTTAGCTCACAATATCTCTGGAACAATTTTGACAGAGTTCCTTTGCTTTTCAGAAAAATCCCCCTCAAATGAGGAAAATGTTACAATATATAGGTAATTTGGCTCACCAACTGGTAGGATGCATTAAAGAGGTCTAACAAACCATTCATTTTGGTAAATTTCTTGTATAGGCGGTCATGGGCACCACCTAATTAGTTCTAGTTTTTGGCATATCATTCATTCATCTACCCTCACCTAGCTTGTAACTCATCCATTCCACAGGTCATCCAACTTCCCTTGAGAAAATTTCCGGCCTACGAGTTCTTCTCCATATACTGATTAGACAACCATCTAACTATAATTGTCATACAATTGTGAGTAGGTCATCTAACCTAATTATCATCCAATATTCATTGGGGTCGGATGACATCTAACTTCATGGCCATATAGGATTACGGTCGTCGACCATCCTTACAACCGACTAATCGACGAGCTGATCAACCTAGTGACTTAACCAACCATGTCATACAAATTTAAGTATTCTATCCGAGTTAGTCATCTAATCCCTACACCGCCAACCTTGAGGGGTTGGACAATGTCTATCCATGTCGACCATCCTGGGGGGTTGGAGGATGTCTTACCCTACCGACCAACCTATATGTATGCCATATACCGGACAAACCATGAACTCATTGTGTCATCCAACCTAAAATGGTTGGAAATCATCTATATGAGCCAACCAACTACCTTCGTACCATGGGTTGGACACTATCCAACCCGTCATCCATCTAACTAAGATGACCAATCCCATACTATCCATCCCTTTCCATATGCCATGCCACCAACTAACCACGGGCTATCCAACCCAAGGGGTTAGATTCCATTCATACTATTTGAATAACCATGGGGTTAGACTTCGTCAATCTCTACCATCCAACCGAAGTGACTAACTTGTGACCCGTCCAACCTAGATGTCTTTCCCACTTTCATAATGAGCTCGAAAAAAATTCAAACATTCACCATGGCTTACCAAATCACTAGGAGTAAAGAAAAATTGACCAAGTGGAAATACGGGATGACTTTATTTTCTAATGGGGTTGTATTTGATGGCCGTCTACACGTCCCAGAATCCTATACTTCAAATTTCAAATAGGTATCCTAAATTTACGGGGGTGCAGATTTGGGATAACAAATACTTCATGAGACTCAAGAGTACAAACACCAAGGGTCTTCACAGGCCATTCAAAAAGACAAGAAAAAACATAGATCAAATAAGGGTTTTCATATGAATATCATGAAATGAAAGACATCACAAAGTGATACCAATAAGACCCTTACACACTCGAAGACAAGTCGATTTATCAATACATCATATGAACATAAGATACGGACTATATGGACTCAACCTCATAATCCTTATCACCATCACACGAAATCATGACATTTCACACAAAGGAAAACCAAAATGAACCAACAAGACCATGAAAAAGAGCATAAAATTACATACCTTGACCTTATGGAGGGAACATTTTGACTCAGACAACTCCCCCTCACACCAATGCTTCATTTGAATCAGCATACCTCTAAGAAGCATAGTAGAGGTATGTATGCACAATGAAGACCTAAAAGAAGGTCTTAAAGAGGTCCTAAGCCTTCTTGGGCACCTAGAAAACTCATTCATCCTCTCTCTTCTCATAAGAACTCTAAGAAATAGATCTTATTTCACAAACATCTACTCTTGATGAGACACCATTTCTCCTTTAGGTTCCCATACTCTTCTTTGATCATTGTCATACATTCTAGGTCTTTGAACTCCACTAGCTTGCACTCTAGGACCTTGAAAAATTATATTTTGATTTGAATAACCTTGATAACATTACTTTGTAACATTACCATCTTTGTTACAGTTGTAACATACCACTATAATTCTTTTCTTTAAATCGTCAACATGACAAGATGTACCATTCAAATAAGCACTAGCAACATGGCCTACCTCATTGCACATATAACATATTTAGCATGATCATTTATATTTTATTTCCATGGATGAGTATCTCTAGGAGGCCTTCTACACTCCTTAGCCCTATGACCAAAACCATTACATGTATAGAAATAACCATTAAAAGATATTTCATACCTTGAGGCATTAGGTTTCCTAATTTGCTTGGTTTTCTCAATGTCCTTGATGTAGATCTCCTTCTTTCCTTCCTTGGTTCTTGGTTCACTTACTTATTTGTATGAAACCATGTCTTATTTTGATGGTTTTCAATGCATAACATTTCCCAATTCATATTCTCCAAGACCTTGAATGATAGCATTGAAAGCCTTAGAATTGAGTTCATATGCATCCTTGTCTACTTTATTAGTAATAGGAGTGGAAAGAGGAACATATCCATCTTCCACAATATTCCAAACATAAAACCCTTGGGATATAATGAATGTATTCATCCTTATATTCCAAAAATCATAGTTTTTCCCATCAAATATGGGTACCTTACCACTCACCATTTTTGTGCTTCAAGGATATCCTTTCAAGATGTTAAACTTCTAAAATAACCTGCTCTAATGTCAATCGTTAGAAGCAAAATGTATTATGAGGGGTGCGTGAATCAGTCCTTAAAAATAAATTAAATTCATATTTCATATTTTCTTATTCAAATACTCATAAACATTCAACCAACAATATATGTGTGCATACAATCAATCATCACATGTGCAAGAAACCATAAGTAAGATATCAACACAAGACATGTAGTCATTTTTATGTACCCTTAGTATAACTTTCTAACCCCATGCCCGCCGACCTATCACCTAGTGGGCATTGGGAACTCACCCGAGGCACGCATGAGAAGTGAGCCCCTCCTTTATGTGAGAATTGTGAGAAAGTTCTGCCATTGATGGGGATGGTTTGCAGAATGAGAATACATTTACTTAGTTAAAAGAAAAGTGGAAGGGCAACTTATAGATCCACATATTAACATATTAAATGAGCTAAGAATCTATGTAATAAGCATGATGAATCAGATCGAGTCATGATAGTCACACAACAAGAGGGTTTACACCCTTAAACATGATATACAAAACAAACCCTTAGATATATATTCATTTAGAGTGATTTTGGTAGCCACATTACAATCAAAAAGGTCATCACAGACCATACATATCAAAAGACTAGGACTCATCTCTTACAGATCTCCTTGGTATGATATTCTAACTATGCCTTCCTAGTTCATCCCTTATTACAGAATCTAATGCCATACAGAGGCTTATTACATCCTTCAGAACCCTTAGCACTAAGTGCTCTAAATCCTAGCACTACTACAACATTCAGCTACTCAACATCTTACCTTCTATGCATCCTCTATTCCACTCTCGTCTATCACTCGATGTATTTCTCTACTTCGAGAATCTCTCTTTATAGGTTCATCATCCACCACCATGCCTTCTCTCCTGAATAGATTGCATGCCAAGTGTCAATTTGGTCATCCAATGGTGAATGTTTATCCCCTTGCCAAACCTCCACTCTTTATAATGATGTCTTTCAAGAATATTCCTGCGTAGAATATCATTTTATTGACCTCTAATGTTCTAGGAACATTATCCACTTAGCATGCCTAGTCGGGTCACATATTTCCTCAAGTACCTTTAGAATGCCAAATATGGCTAAGTCCTATGAACCCCATGTTCTGCCTTCCCTGCGTGCCTTTATTTCTCCAAAACCCTTCTTAAACCTTTGTCCTACATGCTTCTCCCTACGTGCCCTTCACTTTATTGGTCCTATACACACACATGAATTTTGGTACTTAGCCAATATTAAAGGCCCAACATCACCCCATACTAAGCTTGTTCTCCATCCTTGGAAACATCTCAATTCTTCAAAGAATAAATAATGGTGGGACCCAGAAAAATTGAATGAAGAATGAAAGAATGGAAGAATGAAGAATGGAAGAACTTGATATTGTTGTAAGAGGAGTGGGAACTCCTTCCTTATTGTCACCTCAATCTTCTCCCAGGAATCCACTTCACCCCTACTGCTGAAGTAGGTCACCCACTAGAGTGCTCACCTCCTCAAAAATCAATTCATTGCCCTTAGCATTCAATGTATCTACAATTCCTTCCAACTACTTGCTAAGGTCATCCAACGCATCCATTTTCGGGTGATTTGGGGATACAAATCCTTAATTTGGTTCTTAACCGAACCCCACAAGGCTTTGATCACTTCCATCTTCTTCTCAACCTTGGCTAGGATTTTATCCCACTCTTCCCTATTTCCCTTATTATTCTCCTGGAATTATTTTAGATCCGCCTCATGTGTAGCAACTAGTATGCTTACTACCCTATCTCTATCAAAGCATAGTTATCATACATGGCCTAAGCCATTCATGTGGCGATCTGCATAGTGGAAAGGAGCACAAAACACCGTGCAACTATCTCCATGATATTCTACTTCTCTTCCTCCTTATGGCATGTTAATGCCTCTTCTGTTGATTCCAATGCGAGCAGCCACCTCTCCATGGTAAGGATGTGGGTTAAGTCTTCCAATAATTTCAAGGTTGACTCATATTTCTACTCAGGCAGGGCCAAGTCTAGGTGTTTCAAGATGATGGAATTTATAATCATATATATATTCTTATACACCTCACACACCTTTGCCATATACTCTCTTAGTTTGTACCTTAGTTGTGTGTTGATCAACTCTTCCTACTTCAGATCCTTTCTCTTCTCAATGATTTATTCATTCTTCTTCTCCAATTCCTCCTCCAAAACCCTTACTCTTTCATTCCTCCCAAATAGTCTCGCCTCAACCTCCATTGACACCTTGTTGAGTGCATTGCATACTTTCTCATCTGATAGCTATTGAGCATTCACCATAGGGTTTATTCCCTTGGAATATAGTATTTTCATCAATGCCCCTTGGTTGACCTTGAATTCTGGCTCATCAACATGGGACTCAAAATCCCAAGATAACATCTTTCTTGTATGTGGGTGTAGACACCAATATTGGGTCACACTCCCCTAAGTCCCTCGACAAATAACCAACTTGAACACACTCACCTAACCATGGCCCCTTTCACCCCACTCTAATATTAATTTAATTAAATTAATCCATGTCCTCACAATATTTATTATTTAAATATCCTAATTGGATAATTCCCACACCACCACCTCACCTATACACCTCATCTAGCCACCTAACCATAATACCTAGTCTTAGTATGTTGCCATAACTAACTAAGACCTACCTAAACCCTAAAAATCAAAGCCTACATTCCCTCTAATCACATTCCTATCTGTTAGAAAGGAATCTTCCATTCTAATCTGGAAGAAAATGAACGAGATCCCAAAAAAATTAAGAGGATTTTCCCAGTTTAGTAAACCTAAGAAATCCCACCCTAACTGACACTGGTTACCCTAAACCATCGCCGGTCAACCCAGAACCACCGTCGAGTTACCATTTAATCCCTAAAACAACCTTATTTCAAGGTTGGCACATCTTCTGAGAGCAAGAGATGAAACTAGAGCTGTATGCAAGAAGAATTAGCATACGTACATGCATCGAGCACCCACAAATAGCACTAGAAGTAACCACAAAGCCATTTTTCCTTCACGAGAGCATCTCGTAGAAGTGCCAAAGCACCACACCAAGTTCCTTCCATTTGATCACCCACCATTGCCAACCAGACATCAAGCTCATACAACAATAAGTGTTTTGTTAACCAACACTTGTCTATTGTCATTTTAGTAGACTCTTTTACTTCTGTTATTAGTTTCTACTCCCATTCCCATTTCCCCACCATTTACCTCCATGCAAACTTGACCATTCCTTCACCCACACCATTGAATCACCCATACCTAGTTTCTAGAGATCCTTGAGCATACCTAAGACTCACATAGACCTTGCCATAGCCATCTCCATTTCCATTTAGCCTTGGATCTGCCCTCACATCAAGCTTTTATTGTGTTTCCTATACTCCCAACCTTATTGATGCCGATTTACCCACAACCATCACCGATTAACCTAAAGCAACACCATTTATACTAGAACGATATCGGTCTCTATGTTTTTACCATCAGACCAAGAACAAAGCTTAAAACCTCCACCCAATACCCAAAACAACCCAGAACCAGATCGTGACCAATACCAGTACTCGAAAGAGACCTTGACCTTTAGATTCAGTCATAGCTTAGTTTGTTGTGAACGAATTTGCTTATTGTAGATGAATGAGATACCTAAATCATTTTAACTACAATAGGATTTCCTTTATTGTTAACATTAAGTTATTTCAAATAGTGGATTGACAACCTGTCTAGGGAGTATCACACTTCCCGGATCTAGCATATGCTAGGTAGTCCACTTGAATATACTATTTAAATTTTATTTGGTGGTCTTTTTTTCCATTTTAGGTAGTTCCTCCAAGAAAAAGGAAGCTCTCATGATCAACTGTGGATCAAGAAGTCATACGCACGCAACAACCTTTAACCAAAATTTTAACAAGTATTCCTGTTTTCCCTTTACCCTTATCTGCTTTAAATCAACATGCAAAGAAATGATATAGAATTAGGTGAAACATTTTGGCACGCCCAGTGGGACCCATTCAGGGTTCTTTGCATTTCTTCATTTCTAGGTGAAAATTTGCATGTTTTTTTCCTTTCTAAAAGGTTCTCACATTAAAATTTCTCCCTTGGAATCTTCTTTTCTTCTATTGTCTAAAAGCAATCATATTTTGGTGCTTTAAAACAAACATTTCTTCCCTTTCATTAGTATCACATTAGTGAAAGAGCATCCCTTCTCCTGTTCATATTTTTGTGTCATCGAATCCAATATTTTGATTTGGGTTTAAAAATCAACTTCATTTCATTCTACTTTTCTACATTAGCTCACATTAATTGAGGGAAACCTATATGCTGGAAGTCATTCCCAGCTGATGGTTGACAAAAAAATCATAGAAAGCACACTTTCTCTCTCTCTCTCTCTCTATCTAAGTCTTACCAAATTACAAAAATTCAAAAAATACACATTCTTAAAAACATATTTCCTTAGAATGCCTATCAATGATTGTATCTTGACAGAGGATTGTGGTACTCCCAAGCTCACTTTGCTTCTGTCGAGTCATACTTCAGAGGAAGGCCCGTCCCTACGATAACATACATGAAACCTCTCCTCATAGATCTCCTTCTTCTTAGGAAGCCATCCTTGCCAAAAATTATATTCTAAGTTCATGAGTCAGTCCTTAAATAGCATAAGATGAACAAACATAATAAAAAACACTCTTAGGATCATATTTTTCTTAGTGTTTCTACTTGGCTTGCATTTTGAGGTGAGAGGACACATTATTCATTTTCTTACTTCCCCTTACATGCTCCTCACCATAGTTGGTGTATTCCAACTTCATCTGAGTGTGCCTGGACCCTATTTTCATCATTCTCAAAATTATGGGTTTGATTCCATATCTGATTTTAACTCACAACCACCTTTTCTTCATCTTTGTTTCAATTTCACAGTAACCAGTGTCGGTCCAGTGACCGTCGTTGGTTACCCTCTGACCGTCATTGGTTTTACCCAACCAACATCAGTTTACTATTCTTTTGGTTAACCTACCCAAAAGGACACCTGCTTCACCTTCTTTATTGTTTAGAGTCTCTATCACTCTCATCATATTCACTTTCTGGTAAATTCCATCAACATCTTATCTACTTAGCAGATTGTCACCCTTTTGCCTTGTTTTGAAAAACTGTCCATTTTCCATAGTGACCGACCAAAGTTACCTATGACCAACATTGGTTTACCCAAACCAACATTGGTTATCCTGTTTAAATATCCAACTGACATTTTATACCTAATCTACCCACCAACACCTATTTCTGTTATCTTTGTTGTATTTCTGTGTCATTTATAGAAAATAGTCCAACCCGATCAGTACCTATTCACATGGTGCTGATGCATCGTCAATCAAATGCCCTCACATTTCATGTTATTCGTCAACCAATCCCACCTATTCATTCACCACATTCTATTATATCACCCATGGAGCCTATCCAACCTATCTCTATTACTACAGGTTATGAGGAGTTCACACGACTCTTTGACTAGAACCCTGTTGCCTTATAGTTTTATCTCTCCCACTCGTCCACTCAAGATGCCTCAGGTTAGTTGATATACGACATGCCCATATCTATCACCTCGATACTCATTCCTACTTATGTGTTAGCCCCTTCTAGCTCCATGCTACCCTCATATTCCTTGCCTTAGGTGGTTTTGCAGCTAGGCCCTATACCTACTATGACCGCCACATCTTCCACATCCATTGCACCCACCACATCCATTATACCTACGTCCACCACCCAGAACATAACCTCATCCATACTTATTGTCTCACATATACCCGTAGCTACACAACCACCCCTGGTATCGGTGACCCCTACCCATTTTCAAAACATTATCCTTTATATTCCACAATCCTTAGCCCCCATTGCTACTAGGGTCACCACAACCCTTCCAAATCCATATACGTACTATCGGTAGCTCCCATTTCATCCATCATTCATTTTGGGCACATACCCCCTATCTCACTCCCTCCTCCTCAATCTACCTATACGGCAATGCCATATACTAGAATGCCACCTCCATCATATGCACAACACCAACCCTCTTACGCTACAGGAGGCATCCATCCATCACAACCTACTAGAGACATTGGAGGCATCGGTTTCTAGATCCCACAACACTCTCACCTACGATGAAATTTGTAATGAACCTATCCACCAATCCATTCCTATTATTCCATATCCTATACATTGGGAAATTCCTAAATTTAACCGCTTACAAAAATAAGACCCACAACAACACTTGCAGTCTTTCAAACATGGGTGTTATCTGATTGTCCATGATGACACATTGCTCCTGAGGACCTTTCCTATGTCTTTTACCGGGCCCACATGAGATTGGTATAGTGGGTTTCCTAGACATTCTATCTTCTCATTTAATCAGGTAGCCCAAGCCTTCTTGGATCACTTCTCCATCAATGTTGTTAAGAAGGTTACCATGACTGACCTCTACTCTACGTGTCAATATGACGATGAATCTATTACAGATTTTTTCACTCGTTGGCATAGCTTGATCAATCAAATCACATTCCAACTACCATAAACCGAACTCATAGAGCTCTTCACGTGGGCTTGTGCTAGACATATCTCGCCAACCTTGTAGGTGTAGAATTTTTGAACCTTCGATGAGGCATTCACCATGGCACAAAAGCTAGAGATTCGGGTCATCGAAGAAAAGAAAATCCAACTATGCAATAAGAATGTGGAATTTAAATCAAATGATTCCTCTTATTCTTGAAACCATAGAATAATTATTCAAAGGCCAAGGGAACTGCTAACGTAGTGGTACTCAAAGCTGGCCCAGATCATCCATCAAATTAGGCTAACCCCTCATCTAATCTCTCACCCGTTTAGAATTTTCAATTCAGACGGGAAGAACAGAATTACACCCCAATTGGGGAGCCTTATTCTTCTATCTTAGAAAAGGTCACTAAAGTTGGGGCCATCACCCTTCCTCCCTAAAACTACACACTAGTTTTGATCCTGCTGCACCACACCCGCATGGTACAAAGAGCACAACTTCTATAACTATCATCGCGTAAAAGGTCATAGTGATGGAAATTGCATCACTTTCAAAAACATTGTCCAAGAAATGCTCGAGAAAGGTGAGTTAACCTTAGATACCTAATGCACACCGCCAACCAAAACCTACACATCCTCAAGAAACCATTTCCTAATCACAACCCTACTTCGATCAAACTAGAGAGACCTCAACTAATGATAGCCATATCCATGAGGTCCATGCTATTTTCAGTGATGCATCGATTACCTCCCAATTACCTCATATTCCTCCCAAAACACGGTGACCATTTCTCCCTCACAGACCTCTAACATACCCAAACACCCGACACGACTTCCACCCACACCTACAACATCTTTACCACCCATAACTCCAATACCATTGATAAATTCTTCACTACCCATGACACTTCAATCTCTTTCCCTCACACCTCCTGCATGACCCATGCCATCTACCTTCATAGTACCTAGGTTATCCCCATGGGTAACTCGGCCTCTTCCACCATCCACTTTTCCCTCTAGGTCTCATACGCTCATATCACCTTTACCTAATAAGGTGACCTAAAGACAAAAATCCGCTACCCTAAATAAGGTAGTCAAACCAACCACACACTCTCTTTCTAGTTCATCTACCACCCCCTTACCTAAGCGCAGACACGACCAACACCTAAGACCACACCAAAGCACCTAAAACAATATCTCAACCCACTCCCCCTCTTACAAAGACCCTTCTGTCGATACCAGTCTACACCTATGCCCAAACCCACTTTCACTTTCTATTGTGATCCACTAGCGGGATACTTTGCCAAAATATTAACCAACCTCCTTGAAAATTCTGTCATTACATTACTTCCTCTCATACCTTATGATGCTCTCAAAACCAAACCAAAGGGGTTTGACAACACCAAAATTTTCACCTACCATCATGTGCCGGGCATGATGTAGAGAACTATAAGGCTTTGAAAACCATTCGTATCTAATTGTGTCCTCTGGAAAAAAACTTTGTGATGATGACCTTCTCAATGAGGACCCCATTTCACCAACACGCATTCCCATAGTTATTCCCTCATTACCCACTCAGCGACCAAGACATCCACCTCCACAACTCTTAGAGCCACCCCTAAGATTCAAAATTAACATGGTTGGCATCGAGAGAACTTGCTAAACCTCCACCCAAATGATCACCTCATCTCACAAGGTTCCTTCTCGCCACTTGGCTTTTTCCCTTCTTGTCACTATACCTTTCGTGGCTCACTTACTTCACCTACCTCCCCACCTCAGATCAATATGATCCACGTTGCTACTCACACCCGAAGGATAAAGGCAAGGAAAAGGCAACCAACCCACCAACCAATCCTATACCCAACATACCATCTGCACCCACACCTAAAATCACTATCCGCAGCCCCACATATCCTATTTCTAATGGGGTTACACATCACGTGATGCTCAAACAACTACACCAATCCCCCTCAAAATGTCTCTATATGACCTCATCCAAACCTCAGAATCCCATCATCAAGCTCTCATGGAGGTTCTTCAGTCTATTGAGGTCTTACCCAATGACCCTACACCTGTGGCCTCCATTATTACACCTCATCATGTAGCCTCTCTCACCAAATTACCACCTTCATCTACACCTCCACCTACTCACCAAGTAGCCACACTCAGCTTCTCAAATGAAGAGATCGCACCATACCAAACTGATGACCCAGATCCAACTCTTTTCATGTCCATCCACATTGATGATATATATGTATGGTGTGTTATGATCGATGGGGGCGCTAGCATTAATATCATCTCCTCCCATGAATTCTCCCAAATGCGCATACTTGAAAATTACATGCATAAACATCTGTCATGTTGCATTCATTCAATGATGCTAGCACTTCCACACATGGCACCAACATCCTTCATGTTCGCATGGGCCCCGCACTTTGTTCGAGTTATTTTATTTCTTGGAGGGGGATTTCAATATAACCTATTGTTGGGTAGACCCTAGATTCATGTCATGGGTTTTATTTCTTCCACTTTTCATCATTGTGTAAAGTTTGAGCATGAAGGACACAACTATACCATTCCAAATTTGAACCATCACCTTTCAAAACTTGTAACATGATTTACTAACCCAATAACATGCTTATACCCATTAAAGCGTCTACCTCCATAACCACTACCTCTTCACCTACATCCCCACTCATCGATTGTTATTTGCTACCTTAACCGCACCTACATCCTCCATTCCTACCCTTGCCACAACCTCCATGGTTGAACCATCTACCTCCCAATCGGTTGGTTCCACCTCTCGAGTCAACCTCTAATGCGTCATCCATCCCAACTACCTAGATATCGACCAACGATCCCTTAGAAGGCATTTTTCAATGCCTCACTTTGGGGGAGTATCACCTATATAGTGTTAACACATTCCTTACTCCACAAGAGTATGGAAGTCTTCACCAAAACCCTCGCTATGATCACCGTATAGGAGAGCACCTCCTTTACGGTCCTCCCCACCTTCATACCAATATCACTTATGGGGGAATTGATACTACCACTTATACACCTAAACCACCATCATAAACCCACCCATTTTTCACCAACCTCCAGTCCCTCACCAATCACCATTTTACCCACACATTCTTGCACTGATGTGCATGGAAGGGTTTCAATTTTGGGTTTTATGAGTAGGGCTGTCATAATGTTATTCCATGTACTACCCATAAACACAACGACTGTAGTGGTATCAGCTTTGCTGAACCACCTACCAAGAAGGCCCGCATTGAACTTGTTGAGGACATCAGCCCTTCTCCACCTTCTTCACCTGCTCCACCTTCACCGACGGAGTTGATGGATCTAGAATCCATTCCTCCTAACTTTTTTTTCATAAACACCATTTCCTTGGGGTCTCTAACTTATCAACGTGAGGATGAGGCTCCCTCATCTCTTCCCTTCCTATACCCTGAAATGATCAATGATGATACACCTTCGATTAAAGTCATTCACTATCAGGATGATGACTTTGTACTCACCTACCTTGGTGTCGAAGACTCATATATTCATCAGTCATTACCATCGAGATGTAAACCATGTTGAATGAATCGACTATCAAGATCAACAATCATACTCGGGATGACCTACACATTCTAAAGATCTCTCAATCTTTAGATATCTTTGACAACAGAAGCCATCACTTATTTTCTCAAAAACATATCAACGCTTTCGCGTGGTCTTACATTGACATGCCTAGTATTGACCCCACCATAGTGGTCCACAATATTGTAACCATCCCCAATGCCAAAACTCAGTAAAACAAAAGCCGAGGAAAATGCACTCGCATTGCCCATCCGGTTAAAGAAGAACTTCATTATCTACTTTCTATTTCCTTCATCTTACCCATTGATTATCCTCAATGGATTTCAAACATTGTTCCTGCTCACTAAGGTGATAGGGGGACTTTGCATTTACACATATTTTTAGTGACCTCAACCTCACTTTCCCAAAAGACAACTTTCCTCGACTCGATATTGACCAACTGGTTGACCTTACTTGCTGGTCACGAGATGCTATCACTCATAGATGGCTTCTCGGGTTATAAAAATCTTGCTTGCCCTAGAGGATCAACACAAAACCATGTTCATCACCCCTTGGGGGCCTTTCGCTATTGAGTCATGCCTTTTGGCCTTAAAATCTTTGGTGCCACATATCGTGGGCTACTTAATTACATCTTCCATGACATCATGCATTGTATATTGGAAGATTACGTGGATGATCTCCTTTCCAAGTCCAAACACCACTCGAACAACTCACCATCCTAAAAACCATCTTTGACCGCCTCATTAAGTATTATGTTCACCTTCAGCCCAAGAAATGTGTCTTCATGGTTCTCTTAGGAAAACTCCTAGGATTTATCATCTCCTTACATGGTATAGAGGTTGACCTTGCTAAATTCAAGGCCATTCTTGAAATGCCTTCGCCCACTAATCTTAGGCAGCTCCATAGCCTGCAAGGTAAGTTGCAGTCTATTCACCATTTCATTTCGCAATTGTCTAATCGGTGTCAACCATTTCATCATCTTCTCAAGAAGGATGTCTCCTTTAAATTAGATGATGACTACCACAAAGATTTTGAGGCCTTGAAACAATACCTTCTCCAACCACCCATACTCATTCCAAAATAAAGACGACCAACCCTCCTACCTATACATCTCAGCTACCGATCACTCCTTAGGGGCCATGCTCGCTCATCGTGATGAACAACACATGGAGTAGGAAATTTATTACATAATCCATACTCTTTTTGACTACAAAACCCGATACACCCATGCTGAACTTTTTTCTTAGCCTTAGTTTTTGTTGCCACCAAACTCCGCCATTACCTACTTAACCAAAAAACCTATGTTGTGACCAACACTAACCCCTTACACTTAATGTATACCAAACCTTACCAAAATCAACATGCCACATGCTGGCTTATGCTTCTAGCTGACCTTAACCTTGAATTCATCCATTAAAAGTACCTCAAGGGACAAGCTATCAATGACCAATTGGCCGACGTACCTATTCCTGGGGACCAACCCTCTAACTTTGACTTTTTAGATGAGTCAATTGTTGCCCTTTCCCTGGACGAACCCGCTTACCAAATGACACTCTTCTTCGATGGTTCTAAGTGTCAACGTGGGGGTGGGGCTGGAGTCATCCTTATTCCTCTTGATGGTGAACCCATTCCTTTATCTTTCAAACTTGATTTTGATTGTACAAACAATATTGCTGAATATGAAGCACTCGTATTGGGTCTCCAGGCTGCCTATTCCTTATATGTTAAGTCAATCAACATCTTTGGTGATTCTCAATTGTTTGTAAACCAAGTCAATGGTATATACCAATGTTGTAATGAGAAACTTCAAAAGTATAAATATCACATGGACTTACTTTTGACTACCTTTAACCGTTATGACCTTCAAACCGTCCCCGCTCTACCAAAAATTTGTAGATACCATGGCCTACTTGGCTTCTCAAATAGTCGCCGCCATCGACTCTAAATTTTTGTCACTTTGTCATACAAAGACTCCAATCACCCTCTTATTTACCTCGTGAAGTTTACTCTATCAAAACCACTACCCTAGACCCGAGTGACCTTTGGTATAAACAATACTCAGACTATCTTTCCCTCTCCATCTTGCCTCCCGACCTCACTCGTAATGGACAACATGCTTTTCTTAAAAAGGTCTCTCATTACGTCATCATGGGTGGCCTCCTCTATAAGCATAGCTTCGATGGTATTCTCTTACGGTGCCTTACGAGTTCTGAAATTCCTTATACCATTAAGGAAGTTCATGATGGCATATGTGGAGGTCACTTCAGTGGCCTTGCTATTGCTAAGCGTATTCTTCACCTAGGCTATTACTTGGCTGACCCTTAACCATGATTATTTGCAACTATGTTAAGCGTTGTGTAAAATGCAAACAATATGCCAACCTTCATCATACACCTAGTCATGCCTTACAGGTCGCCTGTGACCTTTGGCCTTTCTCTCAATGGGGTTTGGAACTTGTCAGAGAAATCAACCCCCATTCTTCCTAGCGATATCCGTGGATCATCACTACTATTGAATATTACACCAAATGGGTTGAAGCCATACCTCTCATCTCCATGAAAGCTGAGAAAATATGTGAGTTCATCAATCATCACATCATCTGTCACTTTGGTGTCCCATATCACCTCATCACTAATAACAAAAACAATTCAAAAATAAAACCTTGCGAGAACTTTACGATGCCTTTGGCATTCAACTCGATTTCTGTTACCTTATTACCCACAAACCAATGGCCAAGCCTAATCCACTAATAAAACCCTAAACAAAATTCTCATGAAAGTGGTTACCAATACCGAGAAAGAAGTGGTATACACACATTCCTTTCACCCTATGGGCATACCGCACTAGTATTCGCACTTCCATTTCCGTAACACCTTTTTCTATGGTCTACGGTACAAAGGCTTTTCTACCTCTTGAAGTCCAAATTCCCTCACTCCACATTTCTCTCCATGACACGCTCAATGATGATGAATTTCCTCAAGAATGTTTAGCACAACTTGAGCTATTAGAAGAATTCCGTATTAACACTCTTGACCACCGTCAAGTTTACCAAAAATGTATCAAACGTGCCTATGAAAAACATGTTTATGAACAAACCTTCCAAGTCAATGACCTTGTCTCAAAGAAAATCAACATGTAAGAAAAGAAAAGAAAAGTAAACGGGAAATTTTTCTCCTAATTGGCTTAGACCATACATCATGACTCATACTTATGGATCAAGGACTTATCGTTTATCTTCACTAGATGGTAAACCTGAACTCCGAGCCCTCAATGTATTACATCTTCGACCATTCTACTATTGAATTTTAGTCCTACCTCACCTTCTTCCTCTTTCCATGCTCATCCATTGAGCGCTATCCACTTCATATGCCATCCCCAAGGATTAAACAAGAATCATGTGCATACCGTAACTCTTTTATCTTCTCTTAAATATGTGTACCATGGTGCTACACATGGCATGATTCTCATGGATACTTCTCATCTACTTTTAGATGAGATCCCATGGTCATTTCACCTTGCTTCCTGAACAAGAATTCAATTCTTCACCGTAGTCTTGTCCATGAATTAAAAGCCCTCACACAGGATCCAACTCCTTGATTAAAAATTCCAACAAAGAGATGACTCCCTCAAAAGGACATCTTTCTCTCTACATCACTGCTGTAAATAGACTACTCCCTTAAAGGAAAACTATGTAAAATCTCTTTTCAAGAAAAAAGAGAATCAAGCTTTCCACATCAATCAGCTTCATGAAGACCTCAAGGAGTTAATTTATTCATCCCACATAGACTTCCCACATCAACCAGTCTATCTCAAATACAAGTCAAACAAAATTTTTTTTTGTCATGGACTTGCCCAATGTGACCTTGGATCTCTTGCCAAAAGGCATGCTACCAAATACCATATAAACTAACCACTTTTCACCCTCTCACCATTCGCATTTTCATTTCCTACCACCTCAAGGGACCTATTGGAACCATGACATTTGGTGATCATGTGACTACTCTTCACCTTTAGAATAATCAATCATGCAATGTCTTTAAGGTCTTACATTCATCAGCCTATCCAAGGTATGACCTACTCATTATGATCCTTACTAATTAGGTGGATTCCTTACCTCCTCTCATATTTTAACTTTCTTCATTACGTATTGATTACCTTATACAGGACTTGATCCTGACGCTTATCTTTGGGTAATTTCTCCTCTTTCACCACAATCAACTCAACATCACCCATACCAATCTGCCCACAATTCATCCATACCTAAAAATAAAAAATAAAAATAAACCTAGACCCAATCATGCCTATAACCTACCAACCCATACTCATAACTCCTCGCATTCTTCCCTAGCTTATGGGAGAACTACATCAGCCTGAGGTCCCTTTTTTCTGGGACTATGTAGGCAACACTCTGAGGGTATGGGGCCCTTGGAGGTTAGCTCAGCCACTCTCTACCCTAACCAATTCCCCTTTCCTTTTCCTAAATCACATTCTACCCTAGTTAGTTTCCTTTTTATATCAATAATTGGAAATTAAACCAAACAAACAACAAATTACTTTCCACCTTTATCATCATCAAACATACATTCATTATGTCTACCATTTCTTTACCATTATCATGCATGTTACTATAAAACATCTCAAACATGGCCCATATCATCATTAATTACACAAATTAATGAATTACAAACTCAACCAATTTTGACTCAATCCATGCCTAGACCACAAACCTAACTCCACCATGCCTAAAACATAACTCAACCATGCCTAAAACCTAACTCAATCCATGAATATGACCTGACTTACTCCATGCCTATAAGCTAACTCCACCATACCTAACACACATATCATGACTCGATCCATGCCTATGACCTGACTCTATCATGCCTACACTACTTGGTTTCCATCACATATACAAATAAAAATAGAAAGATAACCATAACCATGTATACATCATGCCAAAATCACCATCATCTCTATAAATAAAAACATCCAAACATGTGTATCCATATACATAACTCTCAAATATCTTTGGCATGCAGGCCGGTGTATATAACAAAATATCTCAAAACTCTCATATACAACCTCACCATATTCAACACGTAGGCCAATATATATCAAAAATGACTAAAATACATCAAAATGGAGGGATGTGCATTAGAAATCATCCTTCCGGATATCCTCCATATCAGTCTCTCCTATCTCTTCCCTGGCTGGCTCTCTGCGGCCTAATAACATCTCACCACCCGTCATAGGTTGTGGCTAGGCCCTGTGGGTGGATCACCAGAGTTGGCCTCCGTAAACTATTGGCCTCACCCGATCTGTCTCGAGCTCGATGGACCCTATGCTCTCTATGATGTGGGTATAGGATCTGGTCCTCTCACTCGAGGCCTACTGTACCCTGTACTCTCCATAGGATAGAAAATCTATACCCGCTGCCATCAGATGGTCCTAATAATACCTAGCCTCACCTAAGGCATCCGTAACCTAGATATGGGTGCTTGTATCTGGGGTGGCCCCATCGGCCCTCGACCTCGTAACTATCTATCCTGTCTCGTAGGACCCTCGTCTTGGTGCCTATGGATGTGCCATTGGCCTTACACCTTGCACTATGCACGAGCTGTAGTGCTTTAATATGTGCTCATACGGTGGCCAACTACCCTTGTAAACCTATAACTTGTGCCTGTAGGGTGGCCACCTGCTCATCAGCTTCATATCCATCTCCACCATGGGCCATCTGGTGATGTAAACTAGCCACCTGTGCATGCAACGTGGCCACCTCCACCTCTAAACCTACCAACTACCCCTGTACCATCCCCAACTATGTAATTAGGGTCACCACCTGCCCCTATAGGGTGTCTCTCTGCACGGTGATGGTGGTTAAATCTGGCTGCCCCGGCCTGGGAGGTACTACTCGTAAATGATCCACCCACCATTTTCTTTATGTATCGATCACCTCGGCATCATCAATATGTTGTTCTATAACTTGCTTCTCCTAACAAGTTAGTCTTGTCGGTTGTGGTAGTGGTAGTGGTCTCTCCACATCATCTCTCTCGGTACTATGGGAAAGGTGGTGGTATATCCTGTAGTAACCCAAACTGTCATCTAACCCTATCTACTGGGATCATCTCATGCTCCCCTGCATACGATGCCCCTCAATCCATCTAAGTATCTGTAGGCCATCTAACTCATCGACGATCTATCGTATGAGGGATAGCCCACATACGAGTCTCCAAATAATGTCCACATTTGGACAATCCCTCCAGTAACTACCTATAATGGGCCACATCATGTCTAACCCTACCTACTTAGTGCTCTCCTATCATAGGAACCCATCACCTATACCCCACCTGAACAAAACTAGGCTCAAATGCATCTTCCCAGGGCATACCAATCAGATGAACACAAACAATGTGCTCATAGGCCCAACAGTGAAGAATAAATGTACAACATAGACTGAACCTGCGGAGCCGCCCATATGCCCATAGCTCTCTATATAGCTGCACTAGGAATGTCTACGTCCATGTAAAGTAGGTCTTGTCCATAGTCATATCATGCCGCACCCTCATCGGTGATTGTGGGAATCTCCCACCCTTTGCATCTAACAGTGTAAAATAGCAGACTGCCTCCATCAATAATACTACTAGCCTCATCTCCTCCGGAAGGAATAGGTACATCTCTCCATAGCTCGGAGTTGGTCTTTGTGGAATGTCGGTTACGCGGTCCCTCACCAAAAACCTTCAGCATCAACTCCTCAGATGCCTCTAAGGAGATCAAATATAGTTGCGTCCCCAATATAGGTAACCGTAGGATCTTGTACATGTCCTCCAGGGTGATTGTCATCTCTCCCATTGGTAGGTGGAATGTGTTGGTCACAAAATCCCATCTATTGATGAGAGTGACCATCAGACTCAGCTACTGGACTACATGTTGGTAGCGCTTGACCCCACTCAGGCCAACATCTGTGACATGCCTCCACTCCTCTGTCATAGCCCCACGAACTATCACGAGCAGGGGTGGCACCCTGTCTCGCATCCTCAACTGATCTCTCACCTACACCCAAAAAAACATCATATTAATATAACTTACTCATAACCATGATCTCACTCAGCACCTCACCTATACCTACCACCCTACCTCTCTTTCCCTAGACCTCCTTACCTTTGTATCACATCTTCTATCTACCCAACCCAACCCTAATCCACTATCATTCACCCTTACCTATTTTTACCCCTTACCTATGTTATGATTTTCACCAAAACCACTTCTCTTACCCCTACCTACCTCACCCACCCAACCTAGGACACCTTTTGGCCCCTTTTTCCCCAAATAATGACCAAGTCTTTGGTTACCCATAACCGACCCTAGTTCCCATAAACCAAAGCATCGGTCACCTATTTTATGACCAATCTTGGTTCTCTACCACCGACGTTGGTTAACCCTCAACCAGCGTTGGTCATTGTCGTGTCAAAAATCACGACACCCAAACCCCCCTTCTTCCTAAATACCTTCTTTTGATCCATTCTACCCACCCAATCCTACCCACATTCCCCCTCCACCCTTCCCCACCCCTCCTTCACCTAACCACCTCCCTCCCCATTCCTATTTTAACTAATTTTCCCTCCCACAATTCAAAATTCATTCCCCCAAAACCTGTTTTTACCCACGACATCTAAATAAATCTAACAAACAAAACAATGAGTAGGATTGACCCTTACCTCATCACGTTGCCATCACTTTGTGGTGGCACATTGAGCCACTTATGCCGGTGGTCCACCCGACCCCTCTCTTACCTCCACCATCACCCAATCAACTATCTCACCTCCAACCAATCGAATCACTCAATCTGATCTCATGGACCCACCTATCGTGTGCCAATCACCCACTACACCGCTCACCAACTCAGCTCTCCGTTCTGCATGGATGCTTTCCACTTTTCTCTCTCTCACTTGTCATTTTCCCCAATTCAGTAAAAGACAAATGATTTGAAAAATATGGTAATTTTTATTTTTATAACCTACCTCGACTTGACCGGCGATGGTTTTACCTTAACCGACATCGGTCTGTGCCCTATCTTACCATGGTGGTCCATCATGACCAACATTGGTGCCTTCAAACCATCATCGGTTTACTTGCTTAGTCTTTTTTCTACCCCCTACCCCCATTTTTGACCTAAATCTTTTTTACCTCACCCACACCTCACTTGGACACTTCACTTTATCTTCTTGACCTTATCATTTACCCCCTCACCTCATCCTCATTTAGGGACTCGTTATTTTACCCATCCCTTGGCCCTACCCATGTCGTGACCTAGATACTTGGACCTGGAACATCACTAGTGACTTGTGACCTCATGTGCTCACTATACCTTACGACACTTTGTTACTGTGTTGATTGACATCATGACCTTACCTTGCCTCATTCGGTGACCATTTATCCTTACCATACCCTTGGTGTACCGGAACATACCTAAACGTTCTTGCACCTGACCTGCGTCATGTTTCCTAACCATATCCTATACCTTGGATACAGGAATCACCTCAACCTTGTTTGGATAAACCTAGCAACCTTAGATAATGTAGAGTTTTCTTGCTCTTGAACACATGGTACCATGATGTAGTTTATACATGTGCATGCATTTGACTGTTACTACCTTTGACCTTGACCCATTACCTGGATTACCTAAGTAGATTGTTTTCCCCTTTTACCCCCATTTCCCACCTTGTTCTTCATCACATTCACAGTTTATGAAACCACTCACCGATTTTACCTTCTTCCTCGTCGGTTCACGGCTTGAGGGGGATTACCTTTACCCACACATGGGGCAACAACATCTTATTTTTTTCAACGTCGCTTACCAATACAATCTATGCAAAAAAAGGGGAAAAATGTAGACACCAAAATTGGGTCACACTCCCCTAGGTCCCTCAACAAATAACCAACTCGAACACACTCACCTAACCATGGCCCCTTTCACCCCACTCTAATATTAATTTAATTAAATTAATCCATGTCCTCACAATATTTATTATTTAAATATCCTAATTGGATAATGCCCACACCACCACCTCACCTATACACCTCATCTAGCCACCTCACCCTAAGACCTATTCTTAGTATGTTGCCATAACTAACTAAGACCTACCTAAACCCTAAAAATAAAAGCCTACATTCCCTCTAACCACATTCCCACCTGTTAGAAAGGAAGCTTCCATTCTAATCCGTGGAAGAAAATGAACAAGATCCCAGAAAATCAAGAGGATCTTCCCAATTTAGTAAACCTAGGAAATCCCACCCTAACCGATGCTAGTTACCCTAAACCACCGTCGGTCAACCCGAACCAGCCGTCGTTACCATTTAATCCCAAAACAACCTTATTTCAAGGTTGGCACATCTTCTAAGAGAAAGAGACGAAACTAGAGTTGCATATAAGCAGAATCAGCATTCATACACGCATCGAGCACCCACTGTACCAACACCGAAGCAACCACGAGCCATTTTTCCTTCACGGGAGCATCCGTGGAAGTGCCAACACCACACCAAGTTCCTTCCATTTGATCACTCACAATTGCCAAAAAGACATCAAGCTCATACAACAAGAAGTTTTTGTTAACTAAAGCACTTGTCTAAGGTCATTTTAGTAGACTCTTTTACTTTTGTTATTAGTTTCTACTCCCATTCCCATTCTCCCACCATTTACCTCCATGTAAACTTGACCATTCCTTCACCCACACCATTGAATCACCCATATTTAGCTTCTAGAGATCTCTGAGCATATCTAAGACCCACAAGACCTTGCCATAGCCCTCTCCATTTCTATTTAACCTTGGATCTACCCTCACATCAAGTTTTTATTGAGTTTCATGTACCCCAACCATACCGATGTTGGTTACCCACAACCATCACCAATTAACCTAAAGCGACACCGGTTATACTGCACCGATGCCGCCGGTCTATGTTTTTACTATCTAACCAAGAACAAAGCTTAAAACCTCCACCCAATACCCAAAATAGCCCAGAACCAGACCCTGACCAATACTAGTACTCTGACAAAGACCTTGACCTTCAGATTTAGTCATAGCTTAGCCTGTTGTGAATGAATTTGCTTATTGTAGACAAATGAGATACCTAAATCATTTTAACTACAAAGTAGGATTTCCTTTATTGTTAACATTAAGTTGTTTCAAATAGTGGATTGATAGTTGTCTAGGAGTATCACACTTCCTGGATCTAGCATATGCTAGGAATTCCACTACATATATTGTTTAACTTTTATTTGGTGGTCTTGTTTTCCATTTCACGTAGTTCCTCCAAGAAAAAAGGAAGCTCTCACGATCAGCTGTGGATCAAGAAGTCATATGTGTGCAATAAAATTTGACCAGAATTTTAACATGGTATTCCTCCTAACCCTTTACCCTTATCTATTTCATCAACATTCAAAGAAACAATCTAGAATTAGGTGAAACAGTGGGTATGCACCTTCTTCTTCGAATGAAGGCCATGCAAGGAGCTGGTTAGATGGAATATTACTTGTGAAATGCACATGTAGTATGTTAGTAGGATAATTGATATAACTCATTCCTTGCTTTGGTGCCATTACCACACCCTTTCCTTCCGTGCGTGCTTTGCCTTAGGAAAGCTTATCGCCATGCTTTGGGATCTCCACCCATGCTTCCATATTCCTTCTTGATGTTTTCACTCTTATTTCCTTGAGCACTTCATCAGCATTACGATCTACCTCCTACTCCACCAAGTCCTTTATTATGCCCGCTACCTCCCTTTCTACAGCATCCTCTATTTTCTCCTTGGTGAGGCTTAGGGTCCTTTGATCCTTGGTGTTTACCTCCTCACTCTCCCCTTGCCTTGAGAGCCTTCTTCTTCCCCATCCTTCTCCTTATTCCCTTCCCCCTACGAGTCATTTAAATCATACACGGGATGGTCATGAGCCTCTTCACACTCATCATCATCCCTATTGCCCCTTATTTTCGTCTTAAAATTTTCATTCTTTTTCCAAGTCTGGACTTAGAAATCTTTGAGTTGTTACCCTTTGAAAGTGGTCCGGTTTGAGTACTTTGAAATCTGGCACTTCCCAAGGGATCAAGGATTCTTATAAAAACCTTCATTAGATAGATAATTATTTCCCCTTTCCAGAAAGGTAAGGAAGTCCTCCTAACTCATATTTTGCAAGTTATAGCTCGGTGGAATTTGGAGGGGAAATTTTGCCAAGGAAATTGGCGGGTTGGCGGATTCAAGGAGAGAAATTCGAAACTTAGCCTTTTGGATAAAAAAATCAAAGGTGAAATGTTAGACCACATCGAATCAGAAGGTGCCACATGTCCACATCAGCAGCAGAGGTCGGGTTGGTGGAGGACTTTGGGAAAATTTTCCCTTAAGGGAAAAAAGGGTGAAATGTTATTTTGAAGCCCGCAAATAAACTAGAAAGTACCATGTGTCATTGGGTTGGCGGGGGTATGGAGATTTTGGGGAAAAATTTCCCAATTTGAAAAAAGAGGGAAAAAGGTCAAATTTTGGCCCACAGACCGAATTTTGCCCTAATTTTGCCATTTTTGCCCTAAATCTTCAAGAGGCCATATCTTTTGATCTAGAGCTCAGATTTTTGCATTTTTGTATCAATGGAAAGTTGGTGAAATTATCCACATGATTGACACTTCAATTTTAAATTTTTATGGGGTTTTATGGGAGAAAATCGAGAAAACATCTCTAGCATGTAAAAAACACAAAAGTTTCCCTCGACTCCGCTCCAATGTTCTCCTACCACGTGGATGGCTCATATTTAAAGGCACAAAAGATAAATCTAATAGACCACATTCAATTTGGCAAGTTTGTAACTGTTTTAATTATTAAATTCTCTGGCATTTCCCGCCATGGCCATTTTTTTGCAAAAGAAGGATCTGAAATGGTGCCAAATGATTGGATCTCGACTGTAACTACTTCTTGGTCATTTGGGAAGTTGTAACTACCTTGTGCAAGCTATTTCATGGATTTTGGAAGTCATTGTAGAGGTTGGCATTTGATTTTTGAAGACTGTAAATGATTTTCATGAACAGAGGACAAAAACAATAGTCGCCATTCTTCTAAGCTTCTTCTTTCTATATTTTTCTTCCATTTCCTTTCCTTGTACAAGTTTCTACTTTATGCAATAATAAAATAAATTTTTATGCCACTTTGATAGAGGATTCAATTGGTACTTTGTGACCAATGCATTTTTATTTAGTCTTGTAGCTCTGGTTTGTGAATTTTTATTATTCTTCTATTTAAATGCATGTTATAAACTTTTTGATCAATGTTTATAGGCCTTTGATGTTCTACCTCCATCATTGATCTCCTTGCCTTCATTCCCACTCCCCTTTCCCACTCTTAGACCACTTTTTGTCCTTGTAAGAAATTGCAGGCTTTGCCATAGGGTCAATGGAGTGCCCCTATGGATCTCTGGTTGAAAAACCACCATTGAATCCACTTGTTTTTCATGCATAATATGACAGCTGCACTGTTATAAGTAGAGGGACTTAGATTCCCATAGTGTTGTTTTGGAAACCACAAATTTGTCCCCCTAGAAAAATTTCCAAGCCAACAGTTTTGGCACCCACCGTGGGGCAGATTTTGCAGCATCTGCACCCTAGAAATGACCACAAGGTCATTAAATACCATTGGAGTTCATTGAAAATTTGAATTTTCTTATGATCCACATGGATACCAATCATGGCAATTCTCACACATCCTCCTATTGAGAGACCTACCTTGCTCTTTCACATTCAAGAAGATATCATTTCTAACCTAAGGGAGGTTGTTTGGTGTAAAAGGCAAGAGTGTAGACCATTACTCTATTGCTTCAAGAATTTTGGATCAAGAAGAAGAACTTGTTGCTGAGTTGGAGGAATGAAGACAAATCTTGGCACCCCAGAGAAGACAATAAGTCTTCAAGCTAGCTGACAAAAGGTATACCCGGTAGTTGAGATTAGGAGGACCCATCAATCCTACTCTTGATGAGCTTAAGGAAGAAGAACAAGAGCTAGAAAGAGAGGAAGCGGATAGAGTTCAACTTGAAAGGGAAGAAGTGATTAGGGCTCAACTTGAAGAGATTGAAAGACTCCAAAGAGAGGCAGAGGAAAGAGAAGAAGCCCTAGCTACTGAAGAGGCTAGAAACAAAAATAGAATGGCTGATAATGAACGTGAAGCATGTAGACCCAATGTACCATGGGGAAGAAATATTGGTCCACTTGCTCTCCCACGAATACTCCATGATCTTCCAAGAGGTTTGAGAAATAATTTTCCCAAATTCAAAGGAGATGGCTCGCAACTCCCTGAAGAACATGTAGTAGCCTTCATCACTACCTGTGGTGTATTAGGTGTTGAAGATGAAGATGTGTCTGTTAGAATTTTTGTGGAGTCACTCTAAGAGAAATCCACTGAATTGTTTTACATGATTCCTCCAAGATCTATCATGGGTTGGGATGACACATGAAGTGCATTTTAACATAGGTTCAAGAGAATTGAAGATTTCCATGATTTGCTAGTTCAACTAGTTCAGATGAAGAAAGAAGTCTCTGAGTCCATGAGAGATTTTGTTGCAAGGTTCGATAGATTGACAAGAAGAATCCCAGAAGATGTAATTTCCTTGAAAATAACTTGAAGAGGTTCTTCATCAGTGCCTTGCCATCAGAAGTTGGTTTCTTCCTCAAAAGAGATCAACCAAGAACATTGAGGGAAGCTCAAGACCTTGCAATCAAGACTGATGATGATTTAATTCTTTTCTGGAAAGGTAAAGGGCCCAAATGGAAAGCAAAAGGGTCAAAGTTCAAACTCAGTCACAATAGACCCCATGTTTCAAAAAATGGCCAATGATCTAGTTTCCTTGAAGAAGCAACTGTCACAAATCACTATGAGGAACAATCCAAGAAGACCAAACTTTAATGATAGGTAGTGGATTACACCACCTCCTCGCCAGCTTTCTCTTGAAGCACTACCAGTCAATGTTGCCTATGATACCTGAGATATAAGAGAGGAAGCTGAAGTTGATGAGCTCAAGGGAGATGATGAAGAAAACTATGAAAGCTACCTAGAAGTCGAGGAGGTTGACATGCACAATGGCCTGTTCAAATTCATTGATGATGATGAAGAAGAAGAGGAGGAAACACCAAGTTTTTCATGCATTGTTTTCACTAGAACACAATCCAAGAAGAACACCCCATCCTTGATGGCTGTAAAGGAAAAGAAAACCAAAGAAGTTTCCACTTCTGAGGTCACACAGAAGAGGATTATCAACAAAGGTTCTCCATTTCCACCCTACATGGATTCTAATAAAGAAAAACTAGACTTGGTCATTGTCAAAGATCATGCTGTCATACCAAGTAAGTATTTTGTTCCTTTTTCTAGTTCTGTAGTTGTTAAGAGTACTTCCACTTCCATTGAAGTCTCTGCCAAAGCACCAATAGTTTAGCCAAAGGCTGTACCTTTTCATTCTGCTAAACTGACTATTTCACCTTTAATAGAAAATCCTTCATCCAAAATATCCAAGGTTCTGTTATCCAAAATGGTGCCCCAGCTCGTTTTTGTGGCTAACTCCTTGTGTTCTTGCCTGTCTTGTGCCTCAGTCTACATTTTTCGATTTTTAAGCACTCAAGGCTTTCTAGAAATGGCACCATTAGATAGAGCTCTCTCTCAGCTTTCCAGAAAGGTAAAGTTTTCCTCCTAACTCCTTATATTTTTCAAGTTATGGCTCGATGGAGTTTTTGTGGAAAATTTTCCCATTTGAGGCCCGCAGCCAATAGGAAGCTGCCACGTGGCAGAGGAGTTCGGGGTCGGAGGAAAATTTGAAATTTTTCCAAGTATTTTGGTTGAAGGTTCAAATGGAAATTTTTTCCCGCGGGGCTCGTGGACCAATCACAGTGTGACACGTGTCACAAGGGGAAGGCACAATGAAAAATTGGCTAAGTGTTTGAGAAGGAAAAATTTTGAATTTTGGCCCGCGGCCAATAGGAGCACGACACGTGTCCTATGGGGCAGGGGGTTCAGAGCTCGGGGAAAGCTTTGGAAACTTACTAAAGGCTTCACACAAAAAATTAAAAGCCAAAGGATGACCCCACGCCCCTGTCAATGAACCAAATGATGCCACGTGTCCCAAGTGGCGGGGCGTGGGGGGAAAATGAATTTTTTTCCAAAAGAGTATAAAAAGGTTGATTTTCAAAGGAAAACCCGTGGAAAAGAAAAGGAGAGAGAATTCCAGAGCGAATCAGAGCTTACCACATGGCATCCGACTAGTGGAGTGTGGGGAATTTTTGAAAATTTTTCCAAAGACAAAAAAGAGGTAAAATTTGAAATTTTTTCCCGCCAATCCGTTTTTGGGCCGTTTTTGCCTTAAATCTTCAAACGATCATATCTTTTGATCCAGAGCTCAGATTTTCACGTTCTTTATATTATTGGAAATATGTTAAAATTATCTACATTATTCCATGGTAAATTTCTAGTTTTAGTTTAGTTTGGAGAGAGAAAATTCAAAAACGGTTCTGGTATGTGTCCATGGCCAGAAATAACATTTCAACAACCAAATTTAATACAAAATGGGTCGCATTCTTCTCCAATATGGTAAAAAATGATAGGGTATGAGTTTGTAAGGTCCTCCATGCTGTTTTAATGCATTTTCCATCAATGAGGAATGGGCTCCCACATTTTTACGTTTTCTCTCTCCTGGGCTCGACCCATGCATTGTAAAAGCCAGATTTGGCTCATTTCTTGAGGGTTGAACACTTTTTGGCATAGAAAACTTCTTCTTTCACCTCCAGCAAGTGATTGTTGCAAGAATCAGACCTTTTTCAAGTATTGTAGCAGGTTTATACCTCTTTGAGGGTGGAATGCAAGAGATTTTACATGGAAATGACAGTGCAAACTTTGTGAATGCTTTCAGTCCTCTCTGTTTGTATTGTTTTACTTGAGTTTAAGACCCCTAATTACATCTATCAGCTTGTGTATGTTTTCCCTTTTTCATTTCATGAATTTGTGTCTATTTTCATGGTAAAAATGTTTCACCACTCCTTTGGTGCATCACCATCATTAGTTAGTTTCAATTTTTGCATTTCTATCCTTGTCCCCTTGCAATTTAGAGTAAGATTTAGGAGTTTAAACCTCTGCAATTGTGTAAGTAAAATAGCTGATTAGAGGAGTTGAGGAACCAGCCTCTAATCTAGAGATTTCTCTTCCATTTTTGCAAGTCCCACACTTGGGAAGAGGATTCAATGTTGTGCAATCACACTGGATGATAGTATGATCAAACTAGAAATTTGATCAACATCCAGGGGGTGCTGCTGATTTGCAACAACAGTTTTGGCACGCTCGGTGGGACCTTAGAGGTCTCATTTTTATTGCAGCAAAGTTGATGTGCATCTGCTGTAATTTTCTTGCTTGAAAAGAGCTATAATTTACATATCTGGCGACTCCAAGGGGAAGAATCAACTGGTTTCAGTAGTGTAGGCCTGAAAACTCATGAGAAGAATCACCACAAGGTCAAGAGTTGGAGAAGAAGAAGTGTTGTTTGAATACCTGCAGTTATCTCCAAGAAGAAGGCAAAGAGGAAGAAGGATTCAAAGGTCTCCATCTCCACCAAACAGAACTCTCTCAACTCCTCCACCTGGTAGGCCTTTCATTCAGTCAACAAGGGTTTTAAGACCAATTAGAATGGCACAAAACAACCCCTATGTCAACTTCACAGGAAGCAGCCCACTTGCCCTCAATGCACAACATCCAATTCCAATTGCAGCCTTGAAGAACATTCCCTACTTCACTGGAGAAAATCAGACTACTCCAGGTGATCATGTTAAAGACATTGCCAATCTTTGTGTAATTCATGAAATCAATGAGATGCAAGTGGCTGTCAAGTTGTTGGCATCTTCATTCAAGGGGAAAGCATTGCAATGGTTTAGAAGCCTTGGAGCTGGTTCTATCACAAATTGGAATCAGCTATGTATAGCACTTCATGAGCAATTTGGAGAGAAGGGAGACAACTTGTCTCTTTTGGAGCAGCTGACAACCATCAAGAGAGCTCCCAATGAGCAGCTGATTGATTTCAACTTCAGATTTCAAAAGAATTGGGAGAGAATTCCAGTGGCAGTTAGACCAACAAAGAAAAGGTGCTTTTCTCTACTATCTCAAAGCTCTAAATTCTGATATTTCTATGTTGATTCAGTCCATGGGAGGCATAACTATCCCTATGGCTTATAGCATTGCCATTAGGGCTGAAAATTGTTTGATCCAAGCTGGCAAACTAGCCCCTAGACCTCCCATGCCATTGTTTCCAAGTTTAGAGAGTCCAAATACCAATCAAGCACCTAATTTGGCTCCTTCTCCCACTCCTAGAAATCAAAGTTCAAATGAAGCTTCTACTTCATCTCCAAGTGCCCCAAATGAGCTTCAAGAAGTCATGAAGCAATTGCAAAACCTAGGCAATGAGCTAGTCACTCTCAAGAGGCAGCAAGCCCAAGGTTTTAGACCTTCTTACCAGCCCCAAGCTCAGCCCAACAGGTAGCCATACCAACCACAAAGACCTCCTAATCCAGCTGCAAATATAAATCAAACAAGGCCTCCTGCCAATAGACCATTTCAGCCCTATAATCCAAATGCCATATCTGCCTCTAAGGCATTAGTGCCAACACAAAACAACATTGCTCAGGAGTATGATTGGTGCTTTCCATGCAATGAACCTCATAACCAATCCATGTGCTTCAATGGTGCTTTGAATCAAGCATTAATGGTGACAACTACTGGTGTGGAGGGTGAGGGCAGTCAAGGAAACAACCAACAACAAGAAACATTCCAACAACAATCAGCTCCAAATGACACCACGTTGGTAAATTGGCAAGCAGAGGATTTTTGTGGCATGAATCAAATGGTCTCTCAAGGTGTGGCAGCCAACACAAGGTCAAAAAGAAGGAATTTGGGTGAAGAACAGCCATTAGCTCCAACTAATCTCCAACCCTCTATGGCTCCACAAATGGTTGGCAAACAAAATCCAGTTGTAAATGCACAAGGACAGCCAAGAACAGCTCCTAGGCCAACTCAAATACCAGTTGTTGCTACCCACGTGCAAGGAGTGAATGTGCAAACAAAGGGACAGAAAGAGATCCTTCATCACCATTCAGTATCATTGATCAGATGAAGAAGACAAATGTTAATATATCAATGTGGGAATCCCTGTCTATCCCAGGCCAAAGAGATTTGCTACAAGCTTCCATGAAGGACTGGCCAACTTCGAATCAGCAAGTTCAGATGCAAGACAAAGTGCTTACAAATGCTGCCCAGCCTGAGGGGAATTATGGAGGATAGCAAGGTAAAATGTTGAAGCCCTCTCCCTTCTATGTTTCATTAATCATTGGAAATCAGCTAGTGCACAATTACATGATAGACTCCGGGGCAAGTAGCTCAGTGATGCCTAAACAAATAGCTGATCAGCTAGGGCTCTAGTATGAAACAATATCCAAAGGGGTAGTGCAGCTAGATGGGACAGAGCAACAGTTGGAGTGATTAAAAACTTGAGTCTTACCTTGCATGCATGTCCAAATGTTGTTGTTTTACAAGATGTATCAGTCATAGACCTTCCACCACTCTTTGCCCTTTTCTTGTCAAGGGACTTCACAGCCAAGATTGGAGGATATTTTTCTACTGATTGGTCACACATGCTGTTCAGAACGAGGTATGGAACCAAAGCTACAGTCAGGTCTGAACCTATTGCAAACTTCCACATTGAGCCTTACACTCCAAGTCAGATTAATGCCAATTGCTCAGCATTTGATCAAGAAGATCACCCAAGCACTGATGAAGCTGACACCAAGGTTGGGAGCATCCCGGATCTAACTCTTGATGAATGGGCAAACAAGGTACATGCTTTTGATCCTTATCAAGAAGTAGAAGAATCTGAGCTAGGGGTCTATTGTATACATGAAGAAAATCAGCCTATTCCTAGCATCACCAAGCCAAACCACAAGGATGACAATGAGGTATGGCAGCTGTTTTTTGATGGATCAAGGAGTAGACAAGGTGCAGGAGGTGGAGCTATGCTTGTTTCACCTCAAGGAGTAAAGTACTATTCAGCTTTTAGATTTCAGTTTGCATGCTCCAATAACACTGCTGAATATGAAGCCTTGGTGCAAGGGATGCATTGGGCAATCAAGAAGAAAATAAAGAACTTGCAAGTCTTTGGTGATAGTGAATTGATTGTAAATCAGGTCAAGGGACAGCATGCTGCCAAGAATGATCTACTCAAGTGCTACAAGAACAGGGTATGGGACCTCATGGAATATTTTGAGGGTTTTGGCATCAAATCCATTCCTAGGAAAGAGAATCAAGCTGCTGACAGGCTTGCAGCAGTAGGGGAAGCCTTTGACATTGTGGAAAGCATTCAAAAAGACAAGGTACAACCAAACATCCACGTGATTATGAGGCCTTCAGTGCCGGATAACAATGTCAGTTGGCAAGTATTTGAGAATGACCAGCAAATCATCCATTTCTTGCAAGAAGAAGCTGAGTTCTCAGCTAAGAATCAAGAAAAACTGGAACAACAGTATGGTGACCAAGTGGTACAGCTGAGAACTAACAAGCTGCCCAAGGGACTTATCACTTTGGAGTCCATTTTTAATCCCAATGATCAGTTTAGGAAAGAGAAAGCAAACATTCAGGTCAAGAGAGAAGATTCAGTATCCATCTTGGTGGAAGAGAACAAACCATTACAAATTGGAAAGATGACAACTGAACAAGAAAGGTATGAGTTCATACAGTTGTGTCAAGAGTTCCCTGATGTGTTTGCTTGGAGCTATGAAGACTTGAAAGGTTTCAATCCCAACTTAGCTCAGCATACCATTGAATTGGATCCAAATACTAAGCCTGTCAGGTAGAAACAAAGACCAGTCAATCCACATATGGAGCCTCTCATGAGGAAAGAATTGCACAAGCTGATTGAGTCAAGGATCATATTCCCAATCAAGCATTCTAGTTGGGTTGCCAACTTGGTTCCAGTCAGAAAGAAGAGTGGAGAGATCAGATTGTGTGTTGACTTCAGAGACTTGAATAGAGCATCTCTCAAGGACCATTACCCACTCCCTTCCATGGAGCAAATCTTGCAAGTTATGGCTGGCTCGAGAGGTTTTCACTACTTGATGGCTACTCAGGCTACAATCAGATTATGGTGAAGGAAGAAGACCAGTTCAAGACAACCTTCACAACCAAATGGGGAACTTATGCATATAGGAAAATGCCATTTGGGCTGTCCAACACTGGTGCTACTTTCCAAAGAGCAATGGACATGGCGTTCAAAGGTTTGATTAACAATGTGGTGCTGATTTACCTTGATGATATCATTGTTTTTTCCAAAAATGCAGTAGACCACCTCTCTCATTTGAGACAAGTTTTCACGAGGTGCAGGAGATTTGGAGTGTCTTTGAATCCTAAGAAGTGTATCTTTCTTACACATGAAGGAAAGCTCCTTGGCCATATTGTCTCCAAAGAAGGATTAGTAATTGATCCAAAGAGGGTTGAAGCCATAAGAGCACTACCATTGCCAAGCCACAAGAAGGCCCTTCAGAGTTTCTTGGGGAGAATAAACTTTTTCCGGAGGTTTGTCCTAAATTTTACAGCCCTTGTCAAGCCCATCACCAAAATGTTAAAGAAGAGCATGGCTTTCAAGTGGACAGCAGAAGGCAAGGAGAGTTTTGAAGCAATCAAAGAAGCTATCTCTCAAGCACCAACTCTCATCAACCTAGATTTCTCCAAGGATTTCATCCTCTATGCATTTGGAGGTAATGATACTATTTCTACCATTTTGGTACAACAGAACAAGGACAACGATGAGCAGCCAATTGCTTTCTTCAGCCAGAGCCTAGATGACTATGAGGTGAGGTATTCTTTTATTGAGAAGCATGTGCTGGTAGTAATCAGAAGCTTGAAGAAATTCAAGCATTTAGTCTCAAACAACAAGGTCCAGTTGCTGGTCTCACATGCTGGGGTTAAGGACTTCCTCCTCAACAAATATTTGAATGAGAAAAGGGTAGGTTGGATCACCGTGTCATGGAGTATGACATTGAGATCAAAATCACCAAGCTGGTAAGAGGAAAAGGATTGTGTGAGCAGCTGGTTTTGGGGAAGCAAAAAGAAGCATGCAATGAAGGAGAGGCTGTTTTGACAGTTCAAGACAGCCATGAGCCATGTGGCACTCAAGAAGAAAACAATGCTGCCCCCACTCCTTGCTGGACCCAAGGTATAATGCACTTCCTAAGCATAGGCCTATGCCCTTTGGAGATGAACAAGACCCAAAGAAGACACTTCAGATTGCAGGCTATCCCATATGCCATTGTTGATGGAGTTTTGTTCAAGAAAGATGTGAATGGAGTGCTACTGAGATGCATTAGCACAAATCAGATTCATAGGGTGTTGGAAGAGTTCCATGGTGGATCAGCTGGTGGTCATTTTGCACCGAGAGTGACAACTCTAAAAATCATGAAGGCTGGTTATTATTGGCCTAAAATTTTTAGTGATTGCTATGCATGGATCAAGAGGTGTAAGAATTGTGCATTCTTCACAGGAAAAGAGAGACTTGCTGCCCTTCCATTGCATCTAATCTCAGTTGACCAGCCATTCATGCAATGGGGTTTGGACTTCATTGGAGTCATTAATCCCAATTCAAGTCAAGGGCACAAATGGATTTTGACAGCCACGGACTACTTCACCAAATGGATTGAAGCAGTAGCACTCAAAGAAGCAAATGAGTCCAACATCTTAGAATTTTATGAGGGGATAGCAACCAGATTTGGTATACCTGCTACAATAATCTCCGATAATGCATTGACATTCATTGGATCCAAGGTGACTGAGTGGGCTGTCAAGAACGGGATCTACCTAAGCACTTCATCAAAATATTACCCTCAAGGTAATGGCTGGCCCAGGCTGAGTCTACAAACAAGAACTTGTTGAGGATCATTAGGAGGACTCTTGATGAGAATCAGAGGTCTTGGCATACCAAACTGAAATCAGCCTTATGGGCTGATAGGATAACTCCCAAGAGATCCACAGGTAACTCTCCATTCAAGCTTGTTTATGGAAGAGAGGTAATCTTGCCCATGTCACTTGAGTTGCCAACATTGGAACTCATGAAGCAGTTAGAGTTGCTAGAGTTTGGGCCCATGGAAGTGAGATATGCAGAGTTGATGGAGCTGCAGGAGGTCAGAAATCAGGCATCCCAAGCAATGGAAAAGGATCAAGCTTTGATCAAAAATACCTTTGATAGGAAGGCCAAGGATAGATCTTTTCAGGTTGGAGATCTAGTGTTGAAATGGGATGTGGATAGAGCAAAACCGGGAAGGCATTCAAAATTTGATGCCATTTGGAGTGGTGGTCACATGGTCACAAGTGCAAGAACAACAATGCTTTCCAATTGGCCTCATTGGATGGTGAAGAACTGCAGATTCCAGTCAATGGAATCTATCTCAAGCGTTGCTTCTAGAGGGAAATTTACCACCTTGTAAATATTAGATTAGATTTTCATTCCTCCAAGTGCTTTGCACATTGTTTTGTTGTAGGTTAGTTTTGTTTCCCCTAAGTGCTTTGGCACAACTTGCTATCCATGGAGATGTTTTGCAGTCCTTGCTTCCATCAGGTGATATTCCATCTTCCTCCTTGCAACATTCTAAGTCAGGTTGGGGTTCCAAACAGAAAATTTGATGACTCCATGCCCAATGGACTGCTTCAGGCAACTGGTATTTTCATCTAGCAGGCAGATGACCCCTCTGAGTCGCCAAAATTGTTATCCAAAATGGTGCCCCAGCTCGTTTTTGTGGCTAACTCCTTGTGTTCTTTCCTCTCTTGTGCCTCAGTCTACATTTTTTTATTTTTAGGCACTCAAGGATTTCTAGAAATGGCACCATCAGATAGAGCTCTCTCTCAGCTTTCCAGAAAGGTAAATTTTTCCTCCTAACTCCTTATATTTTTCAAGTTATGGCTCGGTGGAGTTTTTGTGGAAAATTTTCCCATTTGAGGCCCGCAGCCAATAGGAAGCTACCACGTGGCAGAGGAGTTCGGGGGTCGGAGGAAAATTTGAAAATTTTCCAAGTATTTTGGTCGAAGGTTCAAATGGAAAATTTTTCAGCGGGGCTCGCGGACCAATCACAGTGTGACATGTGTCACAAGGGGAAGGTGCAATGAAAAATTGGCTAAGTGTTTGAGAAGGAAAATTTTTGAATTTTGGCCCACGGCCAATAGGAGCACGACACGTGTCCTATGGGGCAGGGGATCCGGAGCTCGGGGAAAGCTTTGGAAACTTAGCAAAGGCTTCACACAAAAATTAAAAGCCAAAGGATGACCCTGCACCTGTCAATGAACCAAATGATGCCACGTGTCCCAAGTGGCGGGGCGCGGGGAAAATGAATTTTTTTCCAAAAGAGTATAAAAAGGTCGATTTTCAAAGGAAAACCCACGGAAAGAGGAGAGAGAATTCCAGAGTGAATCAGAGCTTGCCACGTGGCATCTGACTAGTGGAGCATGGGGAATTTTTGAAAAAATTTCCAAAGACAAAAAAGAGGTAAAATTTGAATTTTTTCCCGCCGATCCGTTTTTGGGCCGTTTTTGCCCTAAATCTTCAAATGATCATATCTTTTGATCCAGAGCTCATATTTTCACGTTCTTTATATCATTGGAAAGATGTTAAAATTATCTACATGATTCCATGGTAAATTTATAAATTTGGTTCAGTTTGGAGAGAGAAAATTCAAAAATGTTTCTGGTATGTGTCCATGGCCAGAAATGACATTTCAACAACCAAATTTAATACAGAATGGGTCGCATTCTTCTCCAATATGGTCAAAAATTATAGGGTATGGGTTTGTAAGGTCCTCCATGATGTTTTAATGCATTTTTCATCAATGAGGAATGGGCTCCCACATTTTTTACATTTTCTCTCTCCTGGGCTCGACCCATTCATTGTAAAAGCCAGATTTGGCTCATTTCTTGAGGGTTGAACACTTTTTGGCATAGAAAACTTCTTCTTTCACCTCCAACAAGTGATTGTTGCAAGAATCAGACCTTTTTCAAGTATTGTAGCAGGTTTATACCTCTTTGAGGGTGGAATGCAAGAGATTTTACATGGAAATGACAGTGCAAACTCTGTGAATGCTTTCAGTCCTCTGTTTGTATTGTTTTACTTCATTTTAAGACCCCTAATTGCATCTATCAGCTTGTGTATGTTTTCCCTTGTTGCATTTCATGAATTTGTGTCTATTTACATGGCAAAAAATGTTTCACCACTCCTTTGGTGCATCACCATCATTAGTTAGTTTCAATTTTTGCATTTCTATCCCTGTCCCCTTGCAATTTAGAGTAGGATTAGGATCTGAACCTCTGTAGTTGTGCAAAATATAGATCTAAATCAGAGGAGTTTGAGGAACCAACCTCTAATCTGGAGATTCCTCTCTCATTTTCACAAGTCCCACACTTGGAGAGAGGTTTCCATGTTGTGCAATCACACTGGATGCCTAAAACATCAATTCAGAACCTTGATTTGCATCCAGGGGTGTTGCTGATTTGCAACAACAGTTCCTTCAAATCCCTTTCCAAGTAGATCCTCTTTCATCATAGGAGCTTCCTCCTCATCCATTATTTCCCCATTTTATTTTGTAGAGCATGCAAGAAAAACCAAAGTCCAACTCTCAGAGTTAGAGTACTTACAAACACACCTGACCCAATTTGATAGATTTATTAATGCAGTCTAAGGTAGTAGCTCTATATCTTCAAGTTCCACTTCTAAAGGACTCCTTCCAATGCCATCCAAACCTCCATCTCAAAACATGTTAGCTCTCAATGCTACCAAAACATCTAGAGTTGAGCCTTTTTATTTGTCTCTCCTCATAAATTTTTTTGAGTTGAATAACTGTATTATTGATTCCGGAGCTTCTGATAACGTAATGCCACTAAAAGTTGCAAATTCCCTTAGCCTAAATTTTACTAGAGTAAATGGATCTTGTTATTCCATGGAATCTAAACAAGTTCCGCTGATTGGAAGAATAAAGGATGCACAAGTAACTCTGGCTGACTTCCCTGAAAAGAAAGTGCTCCTAACTATCTTGGTGGTGGACATCCCAACATCCTTTGGCATGCTTCTGAGCAGAAGTTTTTACAGAGATCTAGGTGGAGAAATTAAAATGGATTGGTCATCCACTACTATCCCTATCAAAGGTGAAATGAAGAGGTTACTTCCTATTAGAAAGATGAAATTCATAGTAAAGAAGTCTGATGATCCAAGAGCTAACATCCTTCTTCAAGATTTTGAGTTAGGAAATTACTTCCTCACATCACAAAAAGATGAAAACCTGCCACTTCTCATGGAGGAAGAAGAAGATCAGATCTAGATGATGGAATTTGATGGTAGTCATTCAAGGGCAGGTTTTGGAGCTGGTGTTGTTTTGTATTCACCTTCAAAGGAAATGCATCCTTTTTCTTACAAACTACAGTTTGACAACACAAATAATACAATAGAATACAAAGCCCTTCTTTTGGGCATGAGTGTTGCAGAGGATATGGGAATCAAGAAGTTGAGATGCCTTGGTGATGCAGAGGTAATAGTGAAACAAATCTACTAGCAATATCAAGTGAAGAACCCAAGGCTCAGACACTATAGAAATCAGGTTTGGGATTGTATTGAATCATTCGATGCTTTCTCTATTGAAGCCATTCCAAGGGCACAAAATGAAAGGGCTGATTCTCTTGTTATGTTAGCCTCCTTATTAATGCCTCATCCTTCCTTTGGAAAAGATAAGATAACCATTGAGATGGTTTTTAGACCAAGTGTACCTGATAATGCTAATCATTGGCAAGTCTTCAATGATGACAATCAAATTTTGAGCTTCTTAGAGCAAAGAGATAATTTCAATAATCTCTTCTTTGAAGGAAGTGTCAATCCTCATAGAGAAGTTGTTGCTGAGGAAGAAGTTGATGGAATTGATGAAGTTGATGATGAGGGAATGATCAGACTGAAAGGAAAAACAATTCCTAAAGGCTTAGTCTCTTTGGAAGACCTGTTTGAAAAACATGACAAATTCATTCAAGAGAAGGAGAAGTTATCTTCTTGGTGTCCATCTGACTTTGAAAAAGAAAATATTGGTACTTCAGAAGATCCAAGAATGGTAAACATTGGTAAATGTTGCTTGCCTGAAGAGAAGAGAAGGTTTGTTACTTTTCTCAAGAAATATTCTGATGTTTTAGCTTACTCCTATGAAGAACTCAAGTCATTCCAGCCAAAAGAAATGCACCATTCCATTCCTTTGAAGCAAGGTGCTAAGCATTTTAGGAAAAATCAAAGGCCCTATAATCCAAAGGTTGCTGATATCATCAAGGAAGAAGTGACCAAGATGCTGAACACCAGAATCATTTTTCCCATCCACCACTCAACGTGGGTGGCTAACATTGTGCCATAAGAAATAAGAATGGGGAGATAAGGATATGTGTTGATTTCAGAAATCTGAATCAAGCCTCACTCAAAGACAACTATCCTCTACCCATCATGGATCACATTTTGCAAGTAGTCACTAGATCTGAGATGCTCTCTCTGCTTGATGGGTTTTTGGGGTACAACCAAATCAAAGTGGTAGAGGAAGACTACAAGTAAAACAACATTCACAACTCCTTGGGGCACTTTTGCTTATAGCAGAATGCCTTTTAGCCTAATCAATGTGGGAGAAATGTTCCAAAGAGAAATGGAATTTAGAGATCTGAAACATTGCATTGTTGTATATCTGGATGATCTCATGGTATTTTCGAAGAAAAGAGAAGAGCACATCTATCATTTAGAACAAGTTCTTGCAAGGTGTAGAAAACACGATATATCTTTGAATCCTAAGAAATGCATCTTTGGAGTCACAGAAGGAAAGTTTCTGGGACACATTGTGAACAAACATGGAGCACACATTGACCCCAAAAGAGTAAGAGCTATTCAAGCACTATCTCTTCCACCAAAGAAGAAAGGAGTGCATTCATTCTTTGGGAAGGTAAACTTTCTTTGCCGCTTTGTCCTTGAGTTCGCTGAACTAAAAAAACACATCACTTCTATGATGAAGCCTCGATCAAGTTTCAAATGGAGCCATGAAGGGAAAAATGCATTTGAAGAAATAAAAAAGAGCTATTGCCAAAGTTACTACTCTTATATCTCCATATTTTAACAAAGAGTTAATCATGTACTGTTATGCCTCAGAACACACTCTATTTGCTGTCCTTGTCTAGAAGAATGACCAAGATTTGGAAGCACCCATTGCTTTCATGATATATCCTTTAAAGAAACATGAGCTCAATTACATTCAATTGGAAAAGCACGCATTCACAGTGGTCAAAGTTGTAAAAAAATTCCGCTTCTACATTCTCAATTCTCATACTGTGGTAATGGTCCCTGGAAGTGCAATCAAATCCATTTTGACACAGCAAGATCCCGGAGTCAAAAGGGGAATTGGATCAAAAAACTCAAGAGTACAACCTGGAGATTCGGCCTTCCCATCTGGTAAGAGGAAACGGTTTGTGCAAGTTAATTGCTGAAGATGAAACTCTCAAAGTTCAAGCACGGAGAGGAAGATGACACTTGTTTAACTTGCCTAGAAAACTACCCGCAAGTTCTCTTTGTAACCACTACTGATGAGTGGTATGCAGACATCACTTTTCTACTTACTTATGGAGAATGTCCCTCTCATCTAGATTACAAGAAAAGAAGGACTCTCAAACTGAAAGTAACTAAGTATGTGATCTGGAATCATGTGCTTTATAAGAAAGGAATGGATGGTTGCTTCCTTCGATGTGTTGATAAAGAGAAACAAGGAAAGTTGCTTAAAGCCTATCATGACCAAGCATGTGGTGGAAACTTCTCAGCAATGGTGACTGCCCACAAGATTCTCAGAGGTAGATATTATTGGCCTTCTCTTTTTGTTGATACTCAGAGCTAGGTTTCTAAATGCAAAGCATGCCAGCAATTTGTTGGAAAACCACAGTTAGCTACATTACCTCTTAGGCCTGTGATTATTGAAGAACCATTTCAACAATGGGGGCTGGAATTCATTGGCGTGTTGAATCCCCATTCAAGTGCTGGGCATACTTATGTGCTCACTACCATGGACTACTTCACCAAATGGGTGGAAGCCATTCCAACCAAACAAGCTAGTTCTGAAGTAGTTTGCAGTTTCATCAAAGAATACATCATTGTCTGTTTTGGGGTGCCTCAAAAGATTGTTGTGGAAAATGCCACTTATTTCTCTTCAAGAGAATTGACAGAGTTCTGTTATGGTTTTGGCATCTCTCTAGCACATTCTTCTAACTACTATCCACAAGGAAATGGTCAAGCTGAGTCAAGTAACAAGAACATTGTGACCATTGTTCGAAAGCTTGTTGATGAGAATTAGAGGAATTGGCACAAGAGATTGTATGATGCATTGTGGGCTGACAGGATCACTCCCAAGAAGGCCATTGGTACTTCACCTTTTCAGCTGTTGTATGGAGTTGAAGCTAGAGATCCCCATCACAATTGAAATGCCAGCTCTCAGATTGCTTCAAGCGGTGGATGATGGCCAATACAAAGACTCCATTGACAAAAGGATCCTTTTTCTTGAGAGGCTAGAAGAAAGCAGATCTCAGGTGGTTGATAAAATCAAAGAACATCAGCTGAAAGTGAAAAATCTCTTTGACAAAAGGACCAAGGCAAGAGAGTTCAGAGTTGGATATTTTGTCCTACTTTGGGACAAGAGAAGAGAACCAAAGGGTAGTCATGGAAAATTTGATTCTTTGTGGCTGGGACCTTTTCAAATTCTTGGAACTTGTGGTGAGAATGTTTTTCTCCTATCATACTTGGATGGGACTCCATTAGGATTGCCTAGAAGTGGGCAATATTTGAAGCTATATCATCAGTGAAAGTGAGTTGTCCCTCACCTTGTAGCATAGTTTTTTTTCCCCTCTTCTGTTGTGTGTTTTTGGTTTGTGTGTCCTCTTCTTCCTTCTTGCTTTCCTCGGAAGTTGTACATGACTCTGCAAGGCCCAATGGATAAGGCACTGGTCAATGTTATATGTTTTAAAACTTGAGATTTTGGATCCTCATGCCATGTTTTCTCCCTATTCAATCCATGCCATGTCCCCAAGCTAGAGCCACTATTGTCCCCTCAAAATTTTCCTTCTTTTTCCAAGTCTGGACTTAGAAATTTTTGAGTTGTTACCCTTTGAAAATGGTCCAGTCTGAGTATTTTGAAATCTGGCACTTCCTAAGGGATCAAGGATTCTTAGAAACACCTTCATTAGATAGAGAATTATTTCCCCTTTCCAGAAAGGTAAGGAAGTCCTCCTAAATCCTTGTACTTTTCTAGTTATGTCTCGGCGGAGTTTGGAGGGGAAATTTTCCTTGGGTGGGCCTACAGAGGTAAGGAGGAAATTTTACCAAGGAAATTGGCGGGTTAGCGGAGTCATGGAGAGAAATCTAACACATAGCCTTTCAGCTAAAAACTCAAAGGTGAAATGTTGGACCACATCTCTGCATCGAATCAGAAGGTGCCATGTGTCCACATCAAAGCAGTGGAGGTCGGGCTGGTGGAGGACTTTGGGAAAATTTTCCATTCGCAAGCAAAAAGGGAGAAATGTTATTCAAGCCCGCAGATGAACTAGAAAGAACCACATGTCGTTAAGTTGGCGAGGGTGCGGAGATTTTGGGGAAAATTTTCCCAATTTGAAAAAGAGGGAAAAAGGTCAAATTTTGGCCTGTAGACCCGAATTTTGCCCTAATTTGACCAGTTTTTCCCTAAATATTAAAGAGGCCATATCTTTCGATCTAGAGCTCAGAGTTTCACATTTTTGGTATCAATAGAAAGATAGTGAAATTATCCACACAGTGGACACTTCATTTTTAAATTTTGATGGATTTTTATGGGAGAAAATCGAGGAAACATCTCTCACATGCAGAAAATGCAAAAAGTTTCCCCCGACTCTGCTCCAATGTTCTCCTGCCATGTGGATGGCTCATATTTAAAGGTAAAAAAGATAAATCTAATGGCCCACATTCAATCTAGCAAGTTTGTAACCATTTTAATTATTAAATTCTTTGGCATTTCCCACCACAAATTTTTTTCTAAAAAGAAGGATTTGAAATGGTGCCAAACAATTGGATCTCGACTGTAACTACTTCTTGGTCATTTGGGAAGTTGTAACTACCTCGTGTGAGCTATTTCATGGCTTTTGGAAGTCATTGTAGAGGTTGGCATTTGATTTTTTGAAGATTATAAATGATTTTCATGAACAGAGGACAAAAACAATAGTCGTCATTCTTCTAAGCTTCTTCTTTCTGTATTTTTCTTCCATTTCCTTTCCTTGTACAAGTTTCTACTTCAGCTGCAATAAGAAAAGAAGGATTTTATGCCCCTTTGACAGAGGATTTGATTGGTACTTTGTGACCAATGCGTTTTTATTTAGTCTTGTAGCTCTGGTTTGCGAATTTGTATTATTCTTCCATTTAAATGCATGTTATAAACTTTTTGATCAATGTTTGTAGGCCTATGATGTTCTACCTCCATCATTGATCTCCTTGCCTTCATTCCCACTCCCCTTTCCCACTCTCAGACCACTTTCTGTCCTTGCAAGAAATTGCAGGCTTTGCCATAGGGTCAGTGGAGTGCCCCTATGGATCTCTGGTTGAAAAACCACCATTGAATCCACTTGTTTTTCATGCATAATATGACAACTGCATCAAGTTATATGTAGAGGGACTTCGATTCCCATAGTGTTGTTTTGGAAACCAAAATTTGTCCCCCTACACAAATTTCCAAGCCAATACCCCTGTAAGCCTCTAGGATCTATGTTTCTTCCGAGTCCACCTTTTCGATACGTTCGCTTCTTCCTAACTTAGGTGATTCTAGTCTCAGGAGATTTTCCTTTCTCTTCTTATTCGAGGTAAATACTTATTTGCTGATGAATCATATTTTGTAGGGGCACCTCTTCCTCTAGTGCCTCCTCTCTAGGTGTCATCTCATTTTCTTTTGCAAGAGAATTCTTCCTCCATGTATATGTATTTGGCCTTGTGCCTGACTCCTACACGCCTACAAATTTCATTGTTTATGCACTTGGTGCCTTTTTCTCATGTACCTCCTCTCTCTCCCTCTTGCTTTGTGTGGCCTTCTTCCTTATTGTAGGGTCTTTAGGGATAGAGACGTAATTTTCCACATAGGCACCTTTCTCATATTTCGGCCTTATACGAAGATATACTCTTATTGTGGTTCTTCCAGCAACATGGAAGGTTATTGGTTTTATCATATGCACATCATAGGAGACATAATTCTCCACATAAGTGTGCTTCTTTGTGTATATCGTAGTCCTCCATGCTCCTGCATAATCTTGGTCAATCATGCGCTGAGATTGAACCTCAGCCTCTTTGCCTCCTTGCAGCCATTGACCCCAACTTAGACATTTTGTGCAGTGAAGGAGAATGGTAATTTGCACCATGGGCTCTTGGTGTTGTTTTCCAAAGTGAACCTGCCAATACAGAAAAGATGGTACACTACAAACTCGGCTTCTCCTTGCACTAGAGATGGAAATTTCTCAAGTATTCTCCACTCGGCCCTAAACGCATCATACATTCACTTGTACCACTTCTCCAGGCGTGCCTTGTGGGTGGTTGTCATGGTGTCACAAGTATATTTCTCAAATCTCTTGGCCGGGAGGGGTTCTCATCCGGGTACTCCCATAAAAATTTTTCTAGCCCATTGAGCACTCTAATTTTTGAAAACACGATGGTAAGGAGGACATTACCAAACATGATCTTCTCCCTGTCACACACGACACTAATGATATCCTCCACTATGAATGCTGAGAGGTTGTAGATGGTTCCTTTTGAGATTTTTGGCAAATGTTTAACCAAGACTTGTTGATCTATGTCCACCTCTCTTGTCCATTTAGCTTGGTCACTAAGCACATGGCCATCCTCATCACAGGTTAGAAATCATAGAAATATCAAAGTACCATGACCCCTTCTTATAGTCATAGGCCTCCACAATTTTCTTTATGGCCTCCTTTTCCTCCAAGTCATCATCAAATGAATCTCCCTCGCAGGTAAGACCAGTAAATTTGGAGATTAGTTGGGAGTTATCCTCATCCTTTTCCCCACAAAGTAGAAATGGTATTTATGTATGCATGACATCAGCCATTGGTACAACCTCTCAAGTTTACCAAAATAGGGAAACTCATATAGCTATAATAATCTGGCCTTCTCCATTTTCACCTTGACTTCATTGTCATAGATGGGAATTCTGTTAGGTGTCCTCTTTTTGTAGGTCTAACCATTTCTAACACCATATATTTCTTTGTGGTGCTTGTTTGATGGTTGTAGTCACTTACAACAATTTGTATCATGTGAGACACCCACTCTTTTCACAGTAATATGCCATCTGGGTATGACATTTATGTCTACCATTCCTCATTAAAGCTAGTGGAACTAGCTTGTTTCCCTTTCCCTTTCCCTTCTTTGGTGAAACGGTGGTTACTTTCCTTGGTGCCATCTCTCCTGTCGGGTTATTAAAAATTATTTCTTCCTTCTGATCTTGACTCTTCTCAACTCTATGGCTTTACCCTTATGCAAAAATCCTTTCAATCATGTGCCCTAGCTCTGGAACCCTAACCTGGAAAAACCTTTCCTTCCACAAGATGACATATTAACATAGGAGTTTCTAAAACTCCAAAACACTCTCCTTTCACTCCCATGTACTATTTTCCCACACTGGTTCATGTCTCAAAGTGGCTATGCACTCAGATCTTCGCAACCTCCTTTCACGCAAATTTTCTCAAGGATGCCCTAGTTCGCAAGAGTTCTTCAATATCAAAAATGTAAGGTAATAACAATGTATCCCAACCTTCTACTTATAGTTTTTTCTTCTTTTTTTGTAATAAATGAAATTCCACCTACCATCATACCTTTGTAATAAAGGTGGTTTTTTCCACTAAAGTGAGCCTTAAGCACTTTTACCCCCGTGCCCAACCCTACAAAAAAAACCCTTACAACCTTTTGGCATAAAAATCCTTAACCGATCAAGATTATCATGCACGTGCATGAAACGCTGAAGGTACTTCTTCCATCCTTACCTTGATTTTTTCCCTTTTCATGTTGTTCCTGTGCTTCTCATCCTTGTTCATAGTCTTTATAAAGCTCTCCTGACACCAAAATCCTTACATCTACCTTTTCCACATGCATTATTCCAAACTTCATGCTTTTGATTCTTTAATCTAGACCATCAAAACATAGCTTCCACTACCATATTCTATTATTTGTCGCACTACTCCACCCCACACTAAAATGGATGCATGGTCCTCTACACATAGAATTTTTTTGAAAATAATAAGTGGCTACCAATGCACAACACACACACAAAAAGAAAGGGAATAAGAAACAAGAAGGGGAAACACAAAGAAAGAAAAATGTATTAAAGAAAACCCTAGGCTAAATGGAAATACTACCTTATTTATGATTACATAGAATCCTTATTTATAGTAGGGCTTCACCTACTCCCATTGAAATGACCTAGTAATCTCGTCCCATCCAGTGCTTGTAACTGGCATGCACCTAAATCAAGGATGTATGAGATGATATATGGCCCTAACCAATGGAATTTCAGTTTCCTAGGATGGCACAAAAATTTGGAGTCATAAAGCAAGACCATCTACCCAACCTCAAATTGTTTGTTTTTAATATGGTGATCATGCCATGATTTTTGTTGTGCCTTTTCAGCCTTCTAACTCCACCTAGCAAGTGATCACCTTTCGTCCAACTACATTAATTTCTCCATGCGCTCCTGTAGTGATTGTTCATCAACTAATCCTCCTGTGCATGCAATATGTAGGGATGGTAGCATGAATTCTACTGGTAACACAAATTCCATGCCAAACACCAATTGAAATGGTGTGGCCTTGTTCAATTTATTGTAGGTAGTCCTATATGCTCATAGTATAGCTAAAAATTTGTTATCCCAATCTTGTATTCCCACATCAAAAAATTTAGTTAACGTGTCACTCTAAATTTTGTTAAACACCTCAGCAGTTCCATTAGCTTGTGGGTGGTATGGGGTAGTCTTATGGTGGGCTACCATGAATTCTACCAACAAGATCCTAACTATCTCATTTAAGAAATGAGTACCCCTATTACTCATTAAGCTCATCAGATATCCATATCTGTTGATTATATTTTCCCATAAGAACCTAGCTACTATCGCTATATGCGGTCCCTTGTAGGCACCGCCCGCCCATCTTGATAAGTATTCGGTGTAAGTGATGATATAGCGTGACTAACTCTTTCATTCAAGAGGTGAAATTGGTCCTACAAAATCAATGGACCACATTTCAAATGGTTCTGTGCTAGCTATCAGCCTCAAGGGAATTCCATCCCTTTTTCCTGGATTACCAAGGCATTGACAATGGTCACAAGACTTGTAAAACTCAATGCAATCCTGATAGATTCTTTCCCACCAAATCCCTACCAAGAGGATTTTTGCGTGGTGGCATTCCCTGCATAGTTTCCTCCTACAATCCCACCATGTGCTTCCTCTATGATTGAAAAAAACTCATGCTCCAACACACACCGATGCAAAACCTCATTATGACCTAGTTTGTATAAGTCTCCATTGATTAGCATGTAGGGTGTGATGTGTATGGCTAACTATTTTCTTTCCAAATTCTTCATTCCTTCGGTGCCACACCTATTTTGAGAAACACAACAATATATTTTAAGTCAGAGGGCACACACCATAACCTAAATAGTTGCACGTCTAGCATAACATCCTCAATTCTCTATGCGTCCTCCCCTGAGTCAATCCTTGAAAAATGGTTAGGCCCTAATTTACTCTTTCTTAGTTTCACAACTATAAACTCAAATTCTTGAAACAACAAGACCCACCGACATATGTGCCCTTGTAAAACATGATTGTTCACCAAGTACCTCAGTGCCATGTGGTATGTGTAGAATATGAAAGGTGTTTCCAAAAGATATTACCTAAATTTTTGCAGCACATAGATCATTGATAGTGCTTCACCCGTAGTAATAGTGTAGCTCTGTTCTACTAGTGTTAAGCTGCGTGCTAGAAAAACACAAGGGGTGGTCAAAAATCCCTTCTCCATATTGTGCTAAGACTTCCCCAATCACCATCCTGAAGCATCAACATGTACATGGAATGGATTATCCCAAGAGGGAAAATGTAATATGGGCACAATGATAAGCCTATTCTTCAAATTATCAAATGTTGTCTCTCGCGCTCTCCCCAATGAAATGCACTTTTGTGTTTTAGTAACTTATCCAATTACGCAACAATCTTAGCATATCCCTTAATAAATTTTTGGTAGTACCCCATATGCCCAAGGAATCAAAACACTACGCTCTAGTTGGTAGGATCCCCCAATCCCACAATAACAAAAATTTGGTGGGATCCACCAACAAGCCTTCCTTACATATGATGTGACCCAATAGAATTCCAAATATAGTAGTAAAGAGACACTTCTTGATGTTGATGGATATGAGCAACTAATGACATATTTCAAACATCAACAACAAATCGGCATAATGGTCTTTCACTAGTCCATACACTGTCTAGTCATCAAGGTAGATCTGAAGGAATTTATGGATAAAATCCTAAAATGCCTGGACCACTATGCGCAAAAACATAGTAGGTGTGTTCTTCACCCAAAATCATGACCGTATAGGAAAAACTTCCCCATTCAGTGGCGAAAGTTATCTTTTCTTGGTCTTCTTTAGCAATTCTAACTTGATGGTATCCTGAGAATCCATCCGTGAAGGAATAGATTTCACACCCGGCCACTCCTTCCAGGATCTCCTCGATAAAAGGGGTTAGAAAAGGATCAATTACACATACCACATTTAAGTCCCTATAGTCAACACATATCCTTATCCTTCCATCCTTTTTAATGCTGATGACCATGGGGCTTACCCATTTTGATTCCTCCATAGCTTCAATGATGCCTAAAGTTATCATTTTTTCTATCTCCTCTTTGAATTTGATGTGAAGATTTAGATTCATTCGATAAGACCACTTCCAAATCAGTACGCACCCTCCTTTAACTTGATTTTCATTTCTCCCAAGGAGTGGTGAATGCCTTTAAGCTCATGGTATCCATGCGGAAATAACTCATTGCTTTGAGATGCACATTATGTATTTTCTTGTAATCTATTCCTAGAGGGAAATCTACATAGGTTAGGAAATATGTTCTATCCATATACCATGGGTTGGTGGTGCTTACAAAGAGTACAAGATGGTGATCTTTAATTAAGTATGCATAATAGTTGGAACAATCTTCCCATTCTTCCCGAGAAATAATTTCACATGAGCCATTACCTTGTACCAGTATGGAAGGTTTGATATCACAATCACACTCTTACTCTTTCAAAACCCAATTCCCTCTCCTCATATTGGGATCTTTCTACATCAAAATGGATTTAATTTCTAGACTAGGAACTATGAAAACAATATGAGAGTTCAAAAGATAAAACCTGAAATTATTCAAAGATTTAATCACATGATAGGCATGTTGTGAGTAGTTAAGTCCATGTTCCTTTAGAGAATCATTCATGAATGCAATGGGTGACTAATTTTTGTCATCATTTATTTGGACAAGGAGTGTTGAAATATTATTCTCTAAAGCATAGCAATATAGAATGAACTCTTTCTGAAATTTGGACACACTAAAATAAGTGCCTTTTTAATAGCACCTTTGATAGACTCAAAGGATTCCTTTCCTTTTTTACTCCACTTGAAATATTCCTTGAGTTTCATGATGTTAACAATGTCCTTTGTAAGCCCAACAAACTCTGGGACAAATCTTCTCAAGAAATTTAATTTTCCAAAGAAAGCATGCACACCTAGTTTATTGGTGGCTAGAGATAGTCTATGAATACCCTCACCTATTTCTAGATCAATATTTGTGCCTTCCTTTCTCATTGTAGTCACAAAATAATTCACTTTAGACATTATTTATTCCAAGTCTCATACTATTATTCATATGGTTTTTGAGTGAAGAAAGTACTAATTAACCCTCATCTTTTGGTCATTTAACTTTGTTTTCTATCATCACTTTGCTTGACCTCCCGCACATGCATGCCCAGTATGTTTTTTTCATTTTGCAGCATTCCAACCCTAATCTGGGAACCCTATCTAGTACCGGGGCACTCATAAGCACCCTAGTCCCAGTCAAGCTGCCCCGATCCCTTTTTCACTTTATCTCCATCTTTTGGGAACTTTCTAGCCTTTTAAGCAATCTATATTTTGGTGGTCGACCTCTTTAGGGTTAGTTATGAAATTAGAATAAGAGAACCATATAAATATATAGTTATGATACCATAATGAGGGACCAAGTATTAAGCATTAATATAATCACCTAAGGTTGCATCCATCTAGCTCCATCACAAGGCTATTCCATCTACATCACATTGTATAGGATGGAATTTTATTCTATTTTATCCACCATTTTATTACATTTCTACACATAATTATTTCTCGTTACTTTCACAAATTGTGAATAGCACAAGATCACCTAGGGAATGATTTTCACACACACACATAGAACTACATTGGGTTTGAGATGTAGTGTAGTGCTCAGTTAGTAAGTCCACCCTTTTTGGTTGTTGAGGATAGTTTGACCCCTTTATTTACATTTTTATTTTTTAGGGTTTAATGCTTGTTTTGGGGTTTTGCAGGTCTCTTCTTTTTGGGCCCCTAAAATATCAACTAAGTACAAAAAGGTGCGTGGGCATGCAAATCATAGTTAAATAAGGGTGTGCAAGGAGAAAGCACACAGGACAAGATTCTAGGAGGGTTTAATATAACAAGTGGCATGCACGCAAGGAAAAAAAAGGTTTTAGGACTTAGCCATATTTGATGCATCAGGAAGAACACGAGAAAAGCATGACCCGACTGTGCATACGAGTGGATAAGGTGCCATCCTGGCAACTTGAGGCCCACAAAAGGAATATACCTCACAATAGAAGATTCCAGAAGACCATCATTGCAAGGAGTGGAGAGCTTGGGCCTGAAGGAGCATGCCCCCATGGAGGACCACATTTGACACTTGGTGACAGATCTGAAGCCACGAAAGGAAATTTGGTGATTCAAGAGGCCTATATATATAAGCACCCATAGAGGAGAAGATAAAGGGATAGACAGATATAGATTGGTAGAGAGTGGAGCTTTGCAGATATACTGCAAGGAACTCGTAGGGTTGGGTAGAGATCTATAGGAAAAGGATGTAATAAGGGGTTGGGATTGTAAATTTTCTCTTGAGAACTAAGGGGTATAAATCTAGCTATGATGTATGACTTCGGTTTGCATAGCTGTGGTAGTCTATAATGGATCCAATGAATGTAATGAGGTTACCAAACTTGATTGAATATGATTATTAATGATTCTGGTCCATATTTATAGCTTACAATTCGATTCATGAATTTTTATGGAATAAATATAAATCCTTATGCATTTCCTTTTTGTTTTGGTTCCTATCTATAATTTGTTAAGTACCATTTGGTTTGGGATGACTACATTTGTCTAGAATCTGTTCTGAGTTCTATGATAAATGTATGTCTCATTTCCACTCACTCTTTTTAAGTTCTTATCATAGATGATTTTTCCTACTTAACTCACATAAAAGAAAAATACGGCTCGCACATTCCTCGGGTGAGTTCCCGAAAGTGTACCTCTGGGTGATAGGCTGATGTGCATGGGATTACCTTGTTCTTTGGTGGGTGTAAAAATGAATACATTTTTGTTCTATTGCAGGATCTCTTTTCATAGTTATAGTGAGAAATGGAATACATAATGATCTATGTAATGAGTGATGATAGAACATCTAACTCTAGAAAGTGTTGAATCATGGTTCAATAACACAGAGGATGATTTTTCTCAAAGATTTAGCACTGGGTCTGATTTTAGTACACATGGATGGGTAGAAGAGAACCTATACAATGAGCTGTATGAGACATTATTTTGTTTCTTCCTAGTAGAGCTATATGAATGGATCTTAGGATATGCATACAGATCAAGCTAGTTTTATAGATCACGCGTGTGGACCCAAGATGACTATCAGAGGTTGTAGGATATAGATTTGATATGGACATGTGTTATTCATCACTGGTGGAAGAGGGTGTTGACTAGATATATTTTGGAATATGCCATTTTGACGTATTCTTTCCCAGATATTGCTAAGTTTGAGTTTCTGAGGGAGCCTAGAGGATCATTTTTATGTGTTATCCCTCTAGCTATGAAGATCTTAGTCATTACTTTGGGTTTAGAAGCATTCCCCATGGCTGGCTAAGCTCTCCGAGCACTAGGAAAAGGAAGCTAGGGTGGAGGAAGATGGAGGACGTTGCATGGCTGAAAAGGAAAGGGAGGAGAGACGACTCAAGTATAATGAAGCTCATGAAAGGGAGATGACTAGACAATGTGAGGTAGCAAGTGTGATGGATCTATGGAGGCAGATGTTGTGAGAAGGTGTTGAAGTTCACGTGGAGGACATGGAGCCTGAGTAGTCTATGCTACCCCATCTTGGAAAGCACGTAAGAGAAGCCCCTTCAACTTCTGATGAGATTTTGTCATGTGGAGAAAGAAGAGTTGTTGGCGTGCATCTGAACCCACCTAGTGACCAATCCTTGGCACTTGGTCTTTCAGATCTAGGGAAGAGTATTGTTAACCTAGTTGGTATCGGTGGAAGTGACTGATCTGCGCCCAGGAGATATAATTTCTCGTTTGGGACTTCTATGGATGCACATACCATTCCAATGTTTGGAGGAATTTTTAGGAAAAGTGTAGATACAAAAGCCTTCGGTCTCACATCTGGGAGTGGCATGGGGTACACTATTGGTAGTGGGACATTATCACAGACCATCAACGTGTAGTTTAGTGGAACTTTGGGAACCCTTGGCACGACCACTATAGGACTTGGTGGATTCGATGGATCTAGTGGGTCAGGAGGAACATGACTTGGTGGATCCGTATATCTAGTGGGTCGGGGAACAGGACTCGGTGGGATCAATGGATTTGGTGGAGGGAATAACAAAGGAAACATTGGAGGAAACCAAGACTCTTACTCGAAAGGACAAGGACCCCATCCACCCTCAAGTTTTTTTCAATATGTCTTTGCACTTACTAGATTACAGGGGTATAGAAAATTCTACGAAACATGTGCATAAATGTGAGCTACTATGGCGTGCAAAGGGGAACACTACCTTAGAGAAAAAGGCAAGTCAGTTTGTAATGACATTGCAAGGGCACGCATATATAGCTGGTACTAAAAATATGAACCTCATCGAGAGGTGGTGGATTATACTATATTAAAAATGCCTTCTTGGTAGAATTCCACATCCCCAAGTTTGAATAGGGAGCATCAACACTCTAAAGGAAATCTAACAGGAATGGAAAAGAATGTGCAGGAGTATGATGCAGGGTTCAAAACTCTCTGTCAAAATTGCCATATGACATTCACTCTTCACAACATGCTCAATGGTTTTTTGGAGGGTTGATAACACCATTTCGAAGAGCATTATCTTGTAATACTTTCACGAGACCGTGTGACGGTGCTAGAAGATGCTCTTTGTGCTAAAGTTGTTGGAAGCATTGATACTGGTGTTAGCCCATTTTTGGAATCTCAAATCATTGTTATGGCTAAGCAGCTAGAGAAGTTGTCTACAAACTCATCCCATGATATTTTCAGTGGTATGTGGTGTACAGACTATGAAGTGGAGGGGCATGCAAAGGATAGCTACCCTCGGAAGTCAACATGCGTCGTAGCTGCAGATTGTGAAATTTTCCATGGGGACCATGATGCAAGTAGGTTCCCTCTACTACAACAGAAATCCATAAGAATGTGTCTTGCTATTACAATATCTGTACATCTACATCACATGACACCAAAGACTGTAGGCTGATTGATCAGATTCATGACGCTATTGATCTTGGTGTGTGCCAGACTAGTCTTGCAAGAAGTTCTAAGGGTGATGACCATTGCTATGAGGAGCACGTAGATGGAGGCATGCATGGAAGGGGTTTTCATGGAGGATTTCATGGTCATGTTAACAAAAGTGGAAGAAGTGAGTTCTTACATGGAACCTATTTTAATTTTGGATCTACAAAACACTACAAATGTGAGTGCCTAGAGTTATTACAGTGCTCATGGTGTGGGAAGAAGCACAAGTATGAGGAGTGCTCGAGTTGTTTGAGCATATGAGTCAGCAGCAAAAAAATACAAGGGCACTGTAATGGTGAGCATAAAGAAGGTTGACACACAATGGATGCCACGGGTAATGCGTGAGTCAAGGTTAGAACCTGTTCGTAACAACACGAGAAGAAGTGGCACACGCCAAGGAAATACCAAAGTAAAGGACCCTAGTTTCAAGAGAAGAAGTGGTACATGGGAAGTACCCAGACCCTGCTCATCAGAAGGAGGTATATCAAGAAACCATGGATGTCATTCGAGTTTACAAGGAGAAATCTAGTGTCTAAAAGAGCAGTCCAGGAAGGAGGAGCAAAGGAGGAATGTCGAGGCCCCAAAAGATGACCTAGATGAGGTCAAAGAAGTATGTAAAATGCTAAGGAAAGAGAATATTATTCCCTTGCTAGGAGCATGGTTATGGGAGAAGGTACCATGCTCGAGGTAGAGCATGAGAGGTAGGTCTTGCATGCAAACCTTCCCCCTCACACCTTGACTATGATAAGGAGATCACCTTAAATGCAGTCATTGATGGGTGGCTTCTTAGTAATATCCTCATTGACACAGGAGCAGAGGTCAATGTTCTCACCTTGGATGCATGGCATCAAATGGGAAGACCTACATTACAGCCATCTTTGAATGTGTTGTATATGGAAAAAGATGAAGGCAATGCCCATCGATGTCTTAAAATATGTGTATATCACCATTCAAGGGGAAAAGTTTACTGGGGACTTTGAGGTCTTAGCACTCACTAAGGTGGAAAAATTTCCAGTGTTTCTTGGGTGCCCCTGGTGCTACCAAAATAATGTTGACCTACAATTCAATAAGGGATACATAAGCTTTAAAAATAAGGAGGAACGAGTCATTATACCCCTAGCGATGGGAAATCAACACCCTATACCGAACCCTTGGGAGAAGAAGTCCTTGATAGAATATATGTGCACTCAATCAGGGATCCTGAGATAATTCATCCCACGAGGGAGTTATCCAGTTTGAGGATGCTCAGTCCATAAGTGACACTACTAGTATAGTGTGCGATAATTGGGTGCATGGGACCTATGAGTTGATCGAGATGACATTTAAGAGGATTGGTAACCAAGGTGACAAAGGCACGTGCAGTCCAGCACCTAGGAGGAAGAAAACTACAAAGTTACTGGGAGGGGCTAATCCGGAATATTTCTTGTGAGAAATGGAGGCCCAATGGAGAAATGAGAAGGAAAGGAGGAAATTGTTTAACTACAACCTTTCTTTGCACTCAAAATTCCCCTCTTTTTGAATTCAAGTTTCAAAATTTTTGATTCGGTTCCTTGGAGTAATGGATCGCGTTGAGCCTGATATTGTTTGCAATTTTCCATTATATGGAGAACAATTTGAAACTCGGGTGTAATGGTGGAGTTTTTTCCCTTATTTTTATTTTTCACATAGTTGGGAATGATGGGTGTATCTTGTTAATTTTTTCCCTAGCATCCACGGGTAGTACGTGGATATCTCTGATTAGATGCAACATGGCCATGTTTCAAGTGAAAGTGGAAGCCTCCACCCATCCAAATAATGCAACTACAAGGGCAGGGCCCATGAGATAGTCTTCAAATAAGTGCAAGATTTCCAGTTGTACCAGGTCCAAAATGAAGATAGAAGAAGCCTAAATCGGCTAACTATGGAAGGTTTAGCGGATGGCACCATGAGCCTCATTGACACAACTTCAAGAGTCAAAGCCAGGGGTAGTTCTCAAACTTGTGCCATTCCTCCACATGTCCTAGGTCCAAAAAGAGACAAATTCGATTGCTTAAATTGACTAAGTATGAGCGGGTTGGGGAATCCTCCACGTGCCTCAATGGTGCAATTTTAGAAGTGAAACCAAAAGGTCAGTTTCCAAATGAGCGCCAGCTCGCCACGTGGTCAGATTCAATGGAGAGACAGAGTTGGCCATTGAAAATTCTAGGACCAATAGAAGGATCCATCCATCATCTTGATGCAATTTTAGGAGGCGTATCCAAAGCGGAAACTCAAATGAGTGCCAACTCTCCATGTGTCTAGAGGTCAACATAAGTCAAGTGGGAAGTAAGCCCAAATCGGCTAAGTATAAAGAACCGGTAGAGCTCTCCATGTGTCAACTTGGCATAATTTCAAAGGAAAAATCCAAGGGTAGGTTCCAAATGAGTGCCAGCTCTCCACGTGTCCAGGGTCAGATATATGGCCCCACCAAACAAAAGGGAGAAAGTAAAATATTAAGCCCAAATAGAAAGTCAATGCTGGGGAAGTGGGCCATTGGGGTGATTTGAGAATTTGAGCCTTGTTTTCATTAAAGGAGCTTAAAGTTAAAAAGTGACCCGTAGCCCCGCCCATGCCTAGTAAAAAGTCAAATATTAAGCCCGCATCGAAGGTCAAAGCGGGAAGCGGGCAGTGGGGAAATTTGTGTTTTTGAGCCCGCATTGAAAAGAGGTAAAATTGTAAAAGTAAACCGTGACTCTGTCCCCACTCAAGTAAGGCCACATGTCAAGACCATATCAAAAGTGGGTGGGCAGGCCAAAATGTTCCAAAGTGTTATTTCTCTAAAGGGCACAAAATGCAAAAGGCGTCCGTAGGCCCGCTTCAGTTTAAATCTCTCCCATGTGGACGACTCATATTCAAATTTTGTAGGGGCAGATTGAATGACTGTGATTCAATGCATCTAGTTTTGCTACCAGACATGGAAACAACCGAGGCATTGGAGAGACTTAAATATCAGTTTCTCGAATCAGTTTTCATCATTTTTTGTAACCGAATGTAACCGTTCTTGGAAACTATTTAATGGCTTCTCCATGTTGTTGTTTAGGTTGGATCCTAGTACTCTATAAAGTAATAGATTTGAAGTAATCAATACAAATTTTTTCCCCTTTCTTCCTCTGTTTTTCTTCTTTCCGTGTCTGAAACTTAGGAATCATCAATATTGTATGATAAGAAACTTTGTGTTCTTATTTATATGATTTCTAGAACTTTGTGTCTTTGGAATTATACTAGTTATGAAAGCAAATGATTATATTATGCATCTCCTTGGTTCAATACGTATAAGGTGATACTCTACCATCTATATCTCTGAAGGTATTGTTATGTTCTTCCTTCCTCATCTCCTTAATTCTTCCATCCTTTTGTATTGATGATCTTTGGGCATAAAACGTTTCAAAGGATCAAGAATCCACACTTTGAAAGTTGTACATTTGTATATAAGTTTTCTTCTTGCTTTCAATAAGGGAACCTCTCCTATTAAAGAGGAGGGACCTCACTGTCTCATGATTGTGGTTTATTAAACGTATCATTTTAAAAACCAAACAATTTTTGGTGACTCTACTGGGGATTTCATTTTAAACGGATCCCTTTCTAAAAGAACAACTTAAAGATCATTGTTGGTCTGGTGATTCTATGGTATACACGTGGGAGGAAAGCTCTTGGGGTTGAGGATTCCCATTTTCAACTTTTGGAACAAAAACCTCTCTCTTCCAGCAAGAAGGAACAAAGGGACTCGTTCTACAAGCACACCTCCTACTAAAGACAGAAATTCCAAAGATAGCATTCCTTAAGAACATCTCAGTCCTAATCTCCATGCTTTGATTCTTGTTGGTGTTTCAGTTCCCCTTCAGTCAATTTTTTCAAAGATGGCAGTTCCTTTACCTTGGGCACAACTGGTTGGGCCTCTTGCTCTTCCTCAGCCATTGCATGAGTTTCCTAGGGGTAATAGGAAAATTTTTCCCAAGTTTCGGGGTGATGGGAAGGTTCATCTAGATGAACACATTGCAACCTTCATTGTTGCATGTGGGATTCTTGGAGTTGAACATGAAGATGTCTCTATCAAGATTTTTGTGGAGACATTGCAGGACAATGCTACTGATTAGTTCTACCATCTTCCTATTGGGTCTATCACTAATTGGAATACCATGATGACTCAGTTTGAGTAGCATTTCAAACCTACTAAATATTTACATGCTATGTTAGCACAAATTTCTCATATCAAGAAGGAACCATTTGAGCCCATGAGGGAGTTTGTGGCTAAATTCAACAAGCTAATTAATAAAATTCCACATAACAGATTTGTCTAGTGGATCCAATCCAAAAGTTCTTCTTCCTCAATGCCCAATTTCTTGAAGTGAGTTATGCACTAAGAAGAGCCAACTTTGTAATCCCGGCTGCTAATCAATGTTTAGCTATCAAAGTTAAGGATGATTTGATCATGTCTAGTAAGATTGAAAAGAGAATCCTCCAAATCTAAAGCTTCTTCCTCTTCCTCTTCCCCTAGAGCTAGTTCTAATCAATTAGTACAAAAGCTTACAAATGATCTCATTGCTCTCAAGAAACAATTGGCTCAGCATACCCCTTACTAGGATGTTCCAAGGAAGAATTTTCAGCCCAGGAACTGCTTGCCTACTTCTCAGACCAGTTGGCTATTGAAGGCCCACCCATCAAGGTTCCAGTCAATGCCACTTGTGAAGTTGAAGAACCTGATGATGAGGAGTGTAATGAATTATATGAAGAACCAGAAGAGGAATTTGAAGAACTGGAAGAGCTTGGTGGGTCTCAAGTTCATTTCCTCACCACTGAAGGTATGGATGATGAAGATGAATATGAGGAAAGAGTGGCAGATATGAATAGTGAGTCATATGCTGTTATGACTTAGGAGCAAAAAAATAGAAAAGAGAAAGTGGTGTAGCCTACCAAGAAGTCTAAGGAGCTTCCTACAACTATTCTAGTGATTGCAAGAAGAGGAGCTCCCATTCCCACTGCCTCCACACAAAAGGTGAGTAATTCTAATCCTCCTTCTTCTTGTTTCCAAAACTCCTTCTCCTTCAAATCCTAAAACTGATAGATCAAGAGTCTCTCAAGTTCCTAGCAATGATGCCCCATCCACCTCTGGATATTTTGATATTATTGATCACCTCAAAAGGACTAAAATCCAAATTTTAGAGGTAGAGTTTTACCAAACTCATCCTAAATCTTTTGCTAAAATGGTAAAATTTGTAAATTCCAAATCCAAAGTCTTATCCAGTACTTCTAAAGGCATTTTTCCCACCCCCTCTTCCTCACCTCAATCAAGCCTTGTGGCTGCATAGTCACTTCCCCTAATGAGAAAATTGAACCATTTTATGTGACTCTTCTCATAGCTGGCCATAAACTCAGTAATTGTGTTATAGACTTAGGAGCATCAGATAATGTAATGCCTGTAAAGGTAGCTCATGCTCTGGGTCTGACCCTAACACGTGCCTTTGGTTCTTGTTATTCCATGGAAAGTAGGAAAGTACCTCTGGTTGGTAGAATTAAAGATGCACAAGTGGCTTTTACTTGCTTTTCAGAGAAAAGGGTCTTAGCCACCATTTTGGTAGCTAATATTCCTCCCTCTTATGGGATGTTGCTGAGTAGAAATTTTTGTAAGGAGGTAGGAGGTGAGATTCAAATGGACTGGTCGCATGCTTTGATCCCATCAATGGAAAAATGAAGAAGCTACTACCTAAGAAATAAACTGAGTACATTGTGTAAAAGACTGATGACCCAAAAGCACAGATACTCTATGAGGATGTAGGGCATGGGAACTACATGATTATGTCACAAGATGAGGCAAGGCTTCCCAAGGGAGTTATTCATGACCCCAATGGCATTTGGACTCTGGAGTTTGATGGAAGCTGCTCTTCAGCTGGTTTTAGGGCTGGAGTGGTGTTGACATCTCTAGAAGGGAACATTCATCCTTTCCCTTTCAAGATCTATTTTGAAAATACAAACAATACAATTGAATATGAGGTGCTCATACTAGGATTGAGTATGGAAAAAGAAATGGGAGTGAAGAATATTTGTGCTTGTGGTGATGCAGAGATTATTGTGAAACATGTTAGAGATCTTTTTCAAGTCAAGAATAGGAGACTGAAACATTACAAGAATCTTGTCTAGGATTCCATCGAGTTCCTTGACACTTTCTCCATTGAAGTTGTGCCAAGAGAAAGGAACACTAGAGCTGAATCTCTAGTTATCTTAGGATCTTTGCTGATTCCTCATCTATATTTCTCTCAGGAGAAGTTTACCATTGAAATGATTCATAGGCCTAGCATACTAGATAATGCAAATAATTGGCAAGTCTTCAATGATGATCAACATTTTCTCTCTTTCTTGGAGCTTAGGGATAATTTTGACCAACTGTATTTTGAAGGAAGTGAGACCTTTCCTAGAGAGTGTGTATCTTCCAATGAAGGGGATATCAAGGAAGATACGGATCAAGATGGCTACATCAAATTGAAAGGTAACAAGATCCCTAAAGGGATGGTGAGTTTGGAAGACTTGTTTGATAAACATGATAGATACATTAAGTCTAAAACTTCCCAAGGAGCTCGAAGTCTACTTGAGTGTGAAAAAGTGAATATTGGGAGTCTTGATGAACCTAATATGGTGAACATTAGAAAATTCTGCACTCAAGAGGAGAAGAAGAAGGTAGTAAATATGCTAAAAAGGTATGTTGATGTTCTAGCCTATTCATATGATGATCTCAAGGCTTTTCAGCCAAAGGAGATGCAACATTTTATCCCTCTGAAACTTGGGATCAAACCATTCAAGCAGAAACAAAGGCAATATAATCCCAAGGTTGTTGGCACTATTTTCCAGGAGATTCAAAAGTTGCTAAAGGAAAAAATCATCTTTCCTATACACCATTCAACGTGGATTTCCAACATTGTTCTGTCAGGAAGAAGAATGGTGAGATTCACATCTGTGTGGATTTTAGGAATTTGAATCAGGATTCTCTGAAGGAAAACTATCCTCTCCCCATGATGGATCAGGTTTTGTAAGATGTTACAGGATTTGAGATGTTGTCTATGTTGGATGGGTTCTCTGGATACAATCAAGTGGAGGTTAGTACCCCAGATCAACACAAAACTATTTTCACTACTCCTTGGGGCACCTTTTCTTACAAGAGAATCCCTTTTGGTCTTATCAATGCTAGTGCCACCTTTTAGAGGGAAATGGACTTGGCTTTTGGCAGTTTGAAGGGAAAGTGTGTGGTTGTGTACCTTGATGATTTGACTATTTTCTCCAAAACAAGGGTAGATCACTTTCAACATCTTGAATCAGTCCTCCAGAAGTGCAGAGAGCATGGAGTCTCTCTCAATCCAAAGAAGTTTGTCTTTTGTGTCACTGAAGGCAAGTTTCTAGGGCACATTGTCTCCAAAGAAGGAATCAAGATAGATCTAGAAAGAGTTCAAGCAATCCAGTAGATTCCTCTTCCCACAAGTAAAAAGGGTGTTCACTCTTTCTTTGGTAAGATTAATTTCCTGAGGAGATTTATTCCTGATTTTATAGAACTGACTATGAGCATTTCTCACATGATGAAAGGAAATAAAAAATTGGTTGGTATTCTAAGGGTAAGGAGGCATTTGAAGGTATTAAGAAAGCCATTGCTAAGACCCCCATCTTGGCATGTCCTGATTTCAACAAGGACTTTATCATCTATTACTATGCTATAGAGTTTACCCTAGCTGCTGTGTTGACTCAGAAGAATTCTAAGGATCATGAGCTTCCTATTGCCTTCATGAGCTATGTTCTGAAATCTCATGAGTTGAAATATACTATGATGGAGAAACATGCTTTTGCAGTGGTCAAAGTTGTCAAGTAGTTTCATTTTTATATTCTTAATTCTCACTCTGTTGTGCTTGTTCCTGATACAACCATCAAATCCATTCTTACACAATAGGATTTTGGAACTAAGAGAGGAAATTAGGTAGCAAAGGTCTAGGAATATGACCTGGATATCAAGCCAACTAAGCTAGTCTAGGGTAAAGGCTTGTGTGAACTTATTACTGAAGGAGATGATGCAAAATTATCTAAAGAAGTAGTTGATCTTAATGTTCTCCTCTTCCTTAGTTCAACAGATGAATGGTATGCAGATATTGCACATTTTCTTACCTATGGAGAGTTTCCATCTCACTTGAGTGCCAAGGAGAAGAGGGCTATAAAACTAAGGTTTATACATTATGTGCTATGGGAGAATACTTTGTTCAAGCGAGGCATAGATGGGAGATTCTTGAAGTGTGTAGACAAGGAACAATAGAAGAAGTTGTTCTCAACTTTTCATGATCAGGCTTGTGGAAGCCACTTCTCTTTTTTGTCACTACTCACAAAATTATTTATGCCGAGTACTATTGCCCTACACTATTCAGAGATGTATCTAAATTGGTAGGTAAGTGTGAAGCCTATCAAAATTTTGTTGGGAGACCTAAGTTGGCTGCTTTTCCACTAAATCTAGTAGTGATTGATGAGCCCTTTCAATAGTGGGGATTGGATTTCATTGGAACTCTCAACCCGTCCTTCAGTGTTGGGCATACTCATGTGTTAACTACTATAGACTACTTCACTAAGTGGGTAGAGGCCATCCTAATGAAAATCACTACTTCGAGACTATTAACCCCAAGGGAATGGACAAGAAGAATCAAAAACAAGAATCTAGTAACCGTCGTTTGGAAGCTTGTCAATGACTCTCAGAGGAATTCACATAAGAAACTTTATGATGCTCTCTGGGAAGATAGAATTACATCTAAAAGAGCAAGTGGGATGTCTCCTTTTCAAGTGCTGTATGGTGTTGAACCTTAGTTACCAGTGACAATGGAATTACCAGCTTGCACTTAGTGAAGGCTATTGAAGATTCAAGTTTTACCAGTTCCTTGGACAAGAGGATCATGTATCTCCAGAAGTTGGATTAAGATAGGTTGCAGGTTTTTGAAAGAATATCGGCTCATCAACTGAAGGTGAAATATTTGTTCAATAAGAAATACAGACCCAGAGATTTTCAAGTAGGAGACATTGTTCTATTGTGGGACAAAAGGCATGAACCTCGAGGAAGCCATGGTAAGTTTGATTCCCTTTGGATTGTTCCTTTGAAAATCAGGCATTTTACTGGAGAAAATTCATTCTATTTGGATTATCTAGATGGTTCCCCTCTCCCACTTCCTTATAGTGGGTAGTATCTAAATTTTTTCAAGTCCTAGGTGACTAGGCGGTCTGTCTATATATTGTGTTTTGTGTCTATTTTCCCTTTTAGTTTCTTTTCTTTTCGTGTGTTTTGTCTTCTATGTTGGTTTTCCTTTGACTCTATTTGCCCAATGGATAAGGCACTTGGTTTGCTTTCCTAGAGTTCTTCTGTGGTCCTTGATCTTTCCCGTTCCTTTGCCAAGTCATCCCCAAAAAGAGCTAGTTGTTGTCACACTCAAAATTCCCCTCTTTTTGAAGTCAAGTTTCAAAAATTTTGAGTCAGTTCCTTGGAGTAATGGATCACGTCGAGCCTAGTATTGTTTGTAGTTTTCCATTCCGTGGAGAATAGTTTGAAAGTCAGGCGTAATGGTGGAGTTTTTTCCCTTCTTTTTATTTTTCACATAGTCATGAATGATGGGCATATATTCTGTTTCACTTGATTCTTAGAACATTTCTTGGAATGTGATGAAACATATAAGGGCAAAGGGCTAGGAGGAATACCTGTTGAAGTTGGTTGAACGTAGTTGCATGCGTATGAATTCTTGATCCATAGTTGATCATGAGATCTTCCTTTGGCTAGGAGAAACTACCTAAAATGAACAACAAGACCACCAAAAGAGATTAAATAGCATATGACAGTGGACTACCTAGCATATGCTAGTTTCGGGAAGTGTGATACTCCCTAGAAGGTTGTCAATCCATTGTTTAAAACAATTCAATATTAATAATAAATGAAATCTTACTGTAGTTAAAATGATTTAGGTATCTCATTCGATTACAATAAGAAAATTCATTCACAATAGGCTAAGCTATGATTGAATCTGAAGGGTGAGGTCTCTGTTAGAGTACTGGTACTAGTCAGGGTCTAGTTTTGGGCTATTTTGGGTATTTGGTGGGGAATTTAGGCTATGTTCTTAGTCTAAGGGTAAAACATAGAGACCGACGTCGGTTTGGTATGACCAATATTGGTTTAAGTTCAATTGGCAATGGTTATGGGTAACTAGCGTTGGTATGGTTGAGGTAAAGGAAACTCAAAAGAAAATGATTAGAGGGCTTGATCTAGGATTTTATGTAGGTGGTGGGGTAGGTTTGAGGGTTGCAGAGGTCTCAAATGTGGTTAGGGATGAACAAAAAGTGAGGATGGGTAATCTAATGATGTAAATAATGGAAAAGGCCTAGTTACAAACTGATAAGAAATGAAGAAATGGAGATGCAATAGCTTAATCTGATAACAGAGATAATAAAAGATATTATAGTGTATTAGACCAAGCTAGTGGAGGTATACTTACTTTTATATGAGCTTGATGGCTGTATGGCAATGGCATTTGATCAGTTGGCAATGGCACTTCCCAGGATGCTCCCATGAATGCAAAATTAATCTATGGTGACTTTTGATGCCAGTGTGGATGTTCGGATGTGTGTGCGAATGTTGGTTCGCTTACATGTAACTTTGGTCACCTTTTTTGCTTCTGAATGTGCCAACCCCAAAATAAGGTTACCAAAGGGAATAAAAGGTAACCAATGATGGTTTTGGGTTGATCGACATTGATTTAGGGGTGACTGACGTCGGTTAGGGTGGGATTTCCAAGGTTTACTAAACTAGGCAAATCTGCTTGATTTCTTGGATCTAGTTAGTTTCTTTTTGCAGATTAGAACGGGAGCTTCTTTTCTAATGGGTGGGAATGTGGTTAGAGGGAATGTAGTATTTTATTTTTAAGGTTTAGGTAGGTCTTAGTTAGTTATGGAAACATACTAAGATTAGATTTGGGGTGAGGTGGTTAGGTGAGGTGTATAGATGAGGTGGTGGTGTGGGAAATATCTTAATTAGGATAATTAAATAATAATACTATAGGGACATGGATTAATTTAATTAAATTATTATTAGAATGTGGTGAAAGGGGCCATGGTTAGGTGAGTGTGTTCGAGTTGGTTATTTGTTGAGGGATCGAGGGGAGTGTGACCTAATTTTGGTGTCTACATTTTTCCCTTTTTGTTGCGTAGATTGTATTGGTAAGCGATGCTAACAAAAATAAGATGTGGTTGCCCCATGTGTGGGTGAAGGTGATCCCCCTCAAACCAAGAATTGATGAGGCAAAAGGAAGAATCGGTGAGTGGTTTGATAAAAGGTGAATGTGATGAAGAGGAAGGTGGAAAATGGGGGTAAGGGGGTAAAGGTCCAATCAGGTAATCTAGGTAATGGGCTAGGGTCAAAGGTAGTAACAGTCAAATGCATGCACACATATAAACTGCAACATGGTACCAAGTTGAAGAGAATGCAAACTCTACATTATCTAAGGTTGATAGGTTTATCCAAATAAGGTTGAGGTGATTCCGGTATCCAAGGTATAGGATATGGTCATGAAACAAAACACAAGCTAGGTGCAAGAACATTTAGGTATGTTCTGGTACACCAAAGGTTGGGTCAGGATAAATGATCATGACAAGAGGCAAGGTAAGGTCATTAGGTCAAACAACACGGGTAACAATGTTGCAAGATATAATGAGCACATGAGGTCACATGTCACTAGTAATGTTCCAGGTCCAAGTAGCTAGGTCACGACACAGGTAGGGATGAGGTATATGTAAAATAACGAGTCACGAGATGATGAAGAGGTTAGGTGGTAAATGATGAGGTTGTGAGAGTAAAGGTAAATGTCCAAGACAAGGTGTGGGTGAGGTAGAAAGGATTCAGCCAATAATTTAGGGAATGGGTAGTAATAAGACTAAGAAGGATAACCAACAATGGTCATAATTAACTGATGTTGGTCGTCATGAACCGACCACGGTAGGCTAGGGCACATGACCAATGTCGGTCAAGGTGAAACTGTCACCGTCAAGTCGGGAAGGCTATAAAAAGAAAAAGTGCCACATTTTTTAAAATCATTTTTCATTTTCCACATAGGAGAAAATGAAAAGAGAGAGATAAAGAGGTGGAAAGTGACCAAACAACATAGAGAGCTGAGTTGGCGAGCCATAGAGTGAGTGATCATTGGTTGATAGGTGGGTCTACGAGTGTGGTGATTTGATTGGGTGATTGATTTGATTTGATTGAGCCAGTGGGCAATCGGTGATGGTAGAGGTAGGAGAGGGATCAGTGGACCTATGCAGTGGCCCAAGGTGCCACCACACAGATGACAATGTGATGAGGTAAGAGCCCATTCCTATTTTGGTTTTTTTTTAGTAGGTGGAGTAAGGAAATCGGGTAGGAGGTGTAACATCCCCATTTTAAGATACTAGAACAAGGGAAATTTTTATTTATTTATTTGTATACAACGTTCCTATTATGAATTATATAATTCAAACACACGTTGAAGTTTTAATAATTGTTCTCTGTCAATTAATGCGTTTGGATCACACAATTTCCTTTTAAAAACTAATGTTCTCTATTCACATATTTGTAATATGGAACACACATTGATGCCATTCAATCATATAATGAGATACCATATGCTGCTATAAATGACTTGAAGAACTACCGACCTCCCACATTATGGCTCGGAGTTTCAGCGATCTCTCATTTCATGACTCGGTGACTTACCGATCCTTCATGTTAATTCATGCATAGTATAATGAGTATACAGGGTTCTTTTACCATTTCTAGTTATCGGCGATCCATTTAAGAAGCCTATCGTAATATCTCTGCATCGATATTCATCGACATCCTACATCTTAAACTAGGTGATTAGGACAACGCAACCAGCACTTGCGATACTTTGGCCAAAGATTTTCACATGCTTTGCATGATCATATTCCTAGATGTGATACACACCAATGGAATACGTCCTTCACCTCACTTTGTCTGTTATCTAGAATGGTCTTTCCTGGTCTCTACCAGTCCTTCCATTTAAGGTCAAACTCTAACCTCAACTAGCAATATGAACGAGTATAGGAAGTTACTCATGGTAACTAAAGATACACAGACATACGGTGTCATTCCTAGACGAATCCATGTGTCTAGTTACCTTTAGTCCTATAGAGTCACTCTGTATACATGATCACATTTTTATCCCCAGCCAAGAACTTATTATCCAGCTTATGTAAACTTGATGATTTAATTCGGAAGGGCATTGTAATATGTCAGCTATAACATTGTGTCGTCATGAAGGCCACGCCTTCACGAAGACACACCATATCATAGCCTGGCGTATGTCAATGTCCTACGGAATCCTCTCATTGAGGGTACACATCCAGCTCTATTGTGATTTGGTTATAATCTTAGTATTTAAGATCAACTTTCAAAGACCATGCTTTGATCCTTTATCCTGGTTCTTGTTAAAGTTATATGTAGCTAAGAGAGACTTAATCTATCTTACGGCTTAATACGCATCTCCTCCTTCATACCGAAGGGTTGCATATTCACTTCTTGGTTCCTTTCTTATTCTTTGGACTAATCAGTCCATTATCGATAAACCTAATAAGTTTAACCTATTAAACTTAGCCAAATTTTTTTAGAACTCGTAAACAAATTCAGAATTCCATCTTATTAGACGCCATTTAAATGAAGTCTAATTATAAATGAATTTATTCATTTATCCTCCTTAATATTACTTAGTTAAGGTCATTAACAATAGATATGATTTCCCATATCTTTATTTTCTTAATTTAAACATTCAAGGCTTTTAATGGAGTCCGAATACAAGGTTTGGCTGCCCCTAAGTTATTTGATATCCCTTAGCTTTGGAACTAATCCCAAATACCTTCCAATTAGGATTTCGTGTTTATCTAAATCTTTTTAATGTCAATTCAAAATTCATCTAAAACCCAAGTATGAACTAATTGCACATTTCAACGTAAAATTTGCATTCAGGTAAAGAATAGATGTTATTTCCTTTTAAATTCATCCATTAACATTTGAATAATTCCAAGTCAAGGAATAATGTTATATTCTCAAACTTATTCAACAATATCAAACTGATACAGTTATTGAAAATATCACACTTTTACTTGTATTCATCCATCAGATTTACAATCTATACATTTGCCAGTCCAAATGACTGGACTTTGTTTATATCAAACAACATTACAACTCATGAAGATAGAAGAATGTAACTTCTTCCTTTCTCATTTCCTCATGGAGGAGTAATAGCTATCAATACAATCCATCTTCTGTTAATCCAAGAAGTATCGGAAAACAACCATGTATTCATTTTTACTCAAGTTTCATCTACAAAATTTCAGACCTTTGGTCAGTTCATTGAACTGAGCATATTAAGCACTTGTCTTTAAAATGAGGTGCTTTTAATTAACTGTCTCAATAAAAGAACCCTACTTTTATGAAACGTTAATATGAACATCAATCAAGAATTAAATACCAAAAAGGATGAACAACATATCAACTCAATCATCCAATAACCCTCCTAATCAGACAAAGGATTACTGCCCTCTTTCCCAAATAATTATTACGAGAAGTAATTTCCTTCAACAGTTCCAGATTACAAACATTTGTAAGAACTAAAAAAACACAACTATGCAACTGTTGTTCTAACATAAATGCTATCAATTCCATTCTCTTACAATAGTTGTGAATTCAAAAGATAGATCTTAACTAAAATCTAAACCGAATTATTGTCCCTTCCTTCATACAACTCATCTGATTTCAAGCAATCAAATGCTGAAGAGAACAAGCAAACAGTAATTAAATACCAATGCTTAACCCAAGCAGTACGAAATTCGTTCCATAACAATTATAGATTTCCAACTGTATGAGAGAAAAATGATCATTAATTCAAATTATCCATTCACACTCTCTTTCTTTTCCTCATAGCTGTACTAGAAGTTTTAATCCAAACGTGATATCAATCAATGATAACAGTCCAAAGAGAAATAAACGAAAATCAATAATCGAATATAAGGGGGCAAGATCATATCACCTCTTCTACTGTCTATCCAAATACCTCTTATTTAGAGCAGACATGCTCCAATAGTATAATTCATTCAGAGTAGTATATTCAGTAATTGAAAACTACTATTACCTTTCCAAAAAGTTGACCAGAGTTCATTGCAACTGGTCTATAAACATTAGTACCAAAAGAACCAGCAGGCAAAATACCATATCAAATTAGTACAACAAAGTAAGATGCTACAATAACCTTACTGTCCCAGGGAACCCATGTTTATGCAAATAAAAAAATCAAGGAATTATAACTCGCATAATAGTCTATTAATATCACCACAACTTTGTTTTTCCCAAACGTTTCCACACACTGAACTCAGAAATACAATATTTGCATAACAATGCCTTTATCAATGCAAACCTGCATAGGGTAATAGATGCGCAAGCAAGGTACAGTCAAAACAATCTCAACAGCAAGCCAAATCTCATTTGTTTCATTCATTTGCACAGAAACACTAAGCCATGTTCATTTTTATGATGACAGTTCAGACTAGAAGATCAAACCACATCCAAAATGCACAATAAAATCCTCTTTCCCATTACCTTCAAATTTGAAGTAGCAAAGAGAAAACATAATTCATTAATGATTTCAATAAGAAGAACAATCATTTTCTTCAAACACCCGGAGAATACCCAAGTCGTGTTCATTCTTTTAAGGACAGTTCAACCAGACATACAAATCATCTCATCTTTTCATTTTCACAAGAATGCTCAGAACTCAGAAGTGATATTCATTTAGCTAATGTATTTATTAGCACAACCCAAAATGGTAATAAAGTGAATACCCAACACTGCCAAAACGAACCACACAACAAGGACAATGTATTCAACTTAATCATTATGCAAAGAATGCTCAAGCCGTGTACAACAAAAGAAAATGACTCAACTCAAAATCATCTCAATGTAACAGCCAAATCAAATAACCAAAACCCCCATCATAAGAGTAGGGTTGTTTTAATGAGACTATTAAGCAAAAGCAAGTGGTTTAAGGAGAAGGGCTTAACATGCCTGTTAATTTTTCTTGTGGCTCGAAGAAAACCACACCCACTAGAGTTGTTTCTCTCCACGACGTCCTCGGCCAGGCTTTCCAACCAGTCACTAACTTCCACAGGCTCAAGAATAGCCTTTGTTTTTCCAAAGAACAGAGATAATAATCAAAACACAGCTGGTTCGACAGAACCATGGAGAAACAAAATGCAGAGCAACTAAAATCCAAATGCACACAGCAACAACAATTTTCCTTTTTCCTCTATCCTCTTTCCAAGGCGAGCTAGTCGCTAAGACCAAGATAATTAATGCATTGAATGCACTGCCTTTCCTCATTCCTCACGCCACCACCGACTCAGGTTGGTGAGTTTCCAAATTTCAAATTTGCATATAAATTCCATTTAGTTTCTAAGCTAGTTGGACGCCTCCAACTTTTCTTTGTTCCCGCCAAACTTGGCGCTGTACATGTAAGGGCTTCATTTACTGTCCCATTAAATTTCTTACAGCCCCCCTTATCCTTTCCATCCACATGGGTCTATGTGTCCCCGTCCTTAGGTTAGGATTAGTCTAGTATTTTAATAGTCCATATCTAGGTCATTCACCTAGTTCATAGGTTAATGGAATTTATATCTATTTTCTCCCTTATGAAATCTAAAATCCATATAGGATAATAGTTAGGGTATAAGATAAAACATAGGGGTAGGTTAGGGTTTAATCCCCTAACATTTAATTAACTAGTTTCCATATCAAGTCTTTCCACATGACAGTCATATTCAACATTAAGCAGGACATTTCGTCCTAAGTTCCACATACCTGTGCCACTTACATCCAGGTCCTTATCATCTTACGTTGTCTAGTGTTACAACGGTGTGTGGTTCAAGAATCGAACCTTTTTATTCGCATCTACGCACAGGATATTCATACCGAAATCGGAGTGCCGCAACATTTATATCAACCTTCAGTCTGGTTTAAAAGTAAATTGACAAAGCGATCATAAGAAGGCCACATCATACCTTGGATCAATGGAATTGATTCAAGGCATTGTTGTCAATCAACGAATAGAGTTCATCAAGCATATGACAAGTCTGTTGTCTCATTAGCAATCACACAAGCAATAATAACCGTCCCAAGTATCAAGTTACAAAGAAACAAGGGTCCAAATCAGCAACACATTCTCTCTAAGATCAAAAGATGTGTCTTAACATATTTATCTTCATTTCTCTGATTCTACAACATCATGAAAGGTAATTACCATGATAACTTACAAAAATCAAGGCGTTACATTCCTCCCTTCTTAAAGAATCATCGTCCCCATGATCAAATTAACCAATTCAAGGAGTTTCTAGGTCAAAATTCAGTTATTGTCCTTCCATTCATAACTTCATACCAAAATCGATTCACTCTTTAAAACAATTTTTAAGATAAGCGTAAATAGACCAATAATTTTCTAAATTTGGTAGAATTATTAGTTTTTTTTTTTTGAATTTCAATTTCGATCAAACAAGTATGGAGAAGCAAATCTCATTTCTTCGAGATTTTCCCAAGTTGCACTTTCTTCGCTAAATTAGTCCCACTTTGGACCTTACATTGATTCACTTTGCGATTTCTTAAGCACAAGTGGCGAGTTTCAAAGCACTCAAATGGGCTTAATCATGATTATTCCGGGTCTTGGACCTGCAAGGAATTCAATTCAAAGACATGTGATAAATCATTACCTATTTCTTAAGCAAAGAAATATGAAAAACATCATGCATTTGTGATAAAGCAGGAGGTAATGCTAGACGATAAGCTACAGGGTTGATTATTTCAACAATTTCAAAAGGTCCCACGTAACATGGCAACAACTTGGAAGCCTTGCCAAAAGTTATTGAGCTCTTTTTCGGCTTAACCCGAAGAAAGACCTTCTCACCAAGTTTATAATTCCTATTAACCCGCTTTAAGTATGCATAACTCTTTTGCCTATTGGAAGCCTCCTTTAGATGTTCCCGAATCATTTTGATTTGTTGTTCCATTTCCTTGAGAATTGCCCAAAAAGGCACATTTCGATTGTATGGACAACATTATTCCCATAATGCACTTTATCCATGTCTTATCCATTCGTTCACCTTTATTTTTAATTTCATTACAATTTTAGTAGAAATAAAGCATTCAAAGTGGCTCAGTATCAAAAGTATGACTACAAAGGTGTACCGAATAACTTACCGGAACTTCTATAGGCGTAACTTGCTTTTCAACTTGTGCATTAGCCACGAAGTGTGTATCCTATGTTGCTTGATCGCAATCATCCTTTTCGAGAGGACAATGACTCACATAATGGTCCTTTCCATAGTTGAAGCATCCTCCAAGTGGCCCTTTCCTAGGCTCAAATTTGTTACCAGCTTTGAAGTTATCATTCGGCTCCCATAGGACTTGTTAGTGCAAAATCACAGCACCACGGATGCAAATCAAGGTTCTAAATGATGTCCTAGGAATCCAATGTGATTGCATAGCATGGAAACCTCTCTCCAAGTGTGGGACTTGTGAAACTGAGAGAGGAATCTCCAGATTAGAGGCTGGTTCCTCAAACTCCTCTGATTTAGATCTATATTTGCACAACTATAGAGGTTCAGATCCTAATCCTACTCTAAATTGCAAGGAGATAGGGATAGAAGTGCAAAAATTGAAACTAACTAAAGATGGTGATGCACCAAAAGGAGTGGTGAATATTTTTGTCATGCAAATAGACACAAACCAAAGATTGCAACATAAAATCATACATAGGCTAATAAGATATAATTTAGGATCTGAAATGAAGCAAATAATACAAACAAAGGACTGAAACCCATTCACAAAGTTTGCATTATCATTTCAATGTCAAAAACCACTACATTACAACCTCAAAGAGGTAGAAAACTGTTAAAATCTTTGAAGAGGTCTGATTCTTGCAACAATCACTTGTTGGAGGTGAAAGAAGAAGTCTGCTATGCCAAAAGTGTTCCCCCTTTTTTTAGAAATGAGCCAAATCTAGCTTTTACATTGCATGGGTCGAGCCCAGGAGAGAGAAAATGTACAAAACGTGGGAGCCCATTCCTCCTTGACTGCAAATGCATTAAATCAGCATGGAGGACCTTACAAACCCATACCCTACCATTTTTGACCAAATTGGAGGAGAATGCGACCCATTCTATATTAAATTTGGTCGCTGAAATGTCACTTCTGGCCATGAACACGCGTTAGAGCTGTTTCTGAATTTTCTCTCTTAAAACTGAACCAAAACTCAAAATTGACCCTGGAATCATGTAGAGAATTTTATAAGCCTTCTAATGATATAAAGAACATGCAAATCCAAGCTCTGGATCGAAAGATATGGTGATCTGAAGATTTAGGGCACAAAACAGGCAAAAATGGGTTTTGAATTTTTTTCCCGCGCTTCGCCACCTGGACGACACGTGTCGAGCGCTGATTGGATGAGAAATTCTCTCTCCTTCCCTTACCTGCGGGTTTTCCTTGAAAGTTTTGAACTTTTGTAATTTTGGAAAATTTCCCACTTTTCCCCGCGTCCCCGCCACTTGGGACACGTGGCATGATCTGGTTGGAGGACAGGGGTGTGGGGTCATCCTTTATCTTTTAGTTTTTGGTCAAATTTTTTTCCAAATTCTCTAATTCCTCCCCGAGCTCCACACTCCCCTTCTCCTTAGGACACATGTCCTCTTTTTATTGGCTCGGGCCAACGCTTCAAACCTTGCCCTTTGAAATTTTTGACATTTTCCCTTGTGACACGTGGCGTTTCCTGATTCGTCCGCGGGCCTGCCAGATTTTCGCATCCCTCGCATCCCTTTGGCCCGGTTGTCCCAAACTATCTGGGACAAATTCCTCCGATCCACCCGATTCGGGCTTCCCTGTCCCTCTTTGAGGTGAAGACACGTGGCGTTATTTGATTGGCTCTCGGCTCCTTCGGCTCTCCGCGTCCCACGCGTTCCTATGTCCCAACTGTCCCAGTGTGAAAGTTCTCCTTTTCGGCCGATCGGGCGGTTCGCGTCCTTCGCGTCCTCGTGGCCCGTGATGTCCGGCAGCCTGTTCTCCACAACAATTAGTCGGTTTTGTTTTTACCTTCGGCTGGTTCGCCCTTTCGCATCCCGCGCGTCCCTTCGGCCTGAATGTCCCATTGCTCTGCGGACCACCTGGCGGCTTTTTGCCGATTCACGCCCGACGTCCCAACTATCCCAAGGGCTGCTGGACCAGGACTTAGCCATTTTTCATGATTTTTCTGGCCCAAGCTTGTTTTTTGCAACTTTTTCACCCTTTTTTAGAACTTGCTCTTTTCTTCTTGGACAGGAGAGTTAGAAAAAAGCCGAGGGGACCCCAGAAACATGATTTTTGCCTCGAATCAATCTATTTGCTTGGGACTTAAATATTCTGATGCATGTTATCAAATTCACCCTTGGGGTGAATTTTGGATAACAGGACTTTTGTCCATTGCCACTAACTTTTGCAAAGCTACTCCGCACACTATTTGCGCAGGTTTGTTCATTCTGATTTCTTGTTGTTATCTACAAAATTTTTGTTTTTTCACACCAAACCTTTTCCAAGGCCCCCTTTTGGGTGCGAGAGATGAATAAGAATTGGGAATCTTCTTCCTTATCTCTTCCCTATGAGCAAAAATTTCTCTCAATTTTTGTTCCTATCTTATTACCTTTTTTGACAACTCCTTCCATGGTGGTTGGACCGTGGACATCCACTTCGCCACCAATGATGGGATTTAGTCCCATTATGAACTTTCATATTCTGAAATTCTTATCGACTTGGTATCTGTGGCACATACTTAAGGAGTTTAGTAAACCCTTCCCGATGATATTCTCTGTCACCGTCATCCTTCCTTGCGACCAATTCTGAAATTCAGTCATTTTCCTATCAAAATAGGGTTGAGGTAGCCACCGTTACCTAAAGTAACCCTTAAATTGATACCAAGTTATGTCCGATTCGACAATATTCAACTCAACCTTACGGTTGTCCCACCATGATGATGTTTCATGAGAAAGCTGATATGCTCCCCATATCATTTTGGTCTCCTCGAAGAAGTTTCTTATTGCAAAGTACTTCTCCATTTCACTGAGCCAATTCTCAGCTCCGTCCCCAAGGGTTGTTCCATCAAACTTTGGAGGACTTATTCTCTTTATGTCATTTGTAAGTTCAGCTACTAATCTTGCCCTTTTATTTTCAGGATGATTAGGAGCATTCACATTACTATTATCAACACCCGGATTCCCTCCATTGGTGTTGTCCATAGGAGGTGGCTGATCATTTATATTAGCTTCTTCTTCCTCCTCTTCATTGCCCATTGACTGTTGTTCCAAAACAGTCAAATGATCTCTCATGTCTAGTAGGGCAGCAAGGATTTCATCCAGCTTTTGAGTAGTAGCTGCTTCTCCACCCAAAGAACGGGTTGTTCACAACATTTCTTCTTGTTCGATCATTTACATTCTCAATAAGAAAATGTAAACCTTATTAAATTGTGGACTCATTAGGTCCAAGAGCTGCAACCTTCAGCTCGATACCAAGATGTAACATCCCCATTTTAAGATACTAGAACAAGGGAATTTATTTATTTATTTATATACAATGTTCCCTGTTATGAATTATATAATTCAAACACACGTTCAAGTTTTAATAATTGTTCTCTATCCAATTAATGCAGTTTGGATCACACAATTTCCTTTTAAAAACTAATGTTCTCTGTTCACATATTTGCAATATGGAACACACATTCAGTGCCATTCAATCATATAACAGATACCATATGCTATTGTAAATGACTCGAAGAACTACCGACCTCCCACATTATGGCTCGGAGTTTCAGCGATCTCTCATTTCATGACTCGGCGACTTACCGATCCTTCATGTTAATTCATGCATAGTATAATGAGTATACAGGGTTCTTTTACCATTTCCGGTTATCAAAGTGATCCATTTAAGAAGCCTATCTAAATATTTGTTACTGATATTCATCTGACATCCTGCATCTTAAACTAGGTGATTAGGACAACGTAACCAACACTTGCGATACTTTGGCCAAAGATTTTCACATGCTTTGCATGATCATATTCCTAGATGTGATACACACCAATGGAATACGTCCTTCACCTCACTTCGTCATTATCTAGAATGATTTTTCGTGGTCTCTACTACCAGTCCTTCCATTTAAGGTCAAACTCTAACATCAACTAGCAATATGAATGAGTATAGGAAGTTACTCATGGTAACTAAAGATACTGCAGAGACATACGGCGTCGTTCCTAGATGACTCCATGTGTCCAGTTAACTTTAGTACTCTGAGTCACTCAGTATCTGTTATCCCGTAAAATTGACAAGGGAAATTTTACCGATAACCATACCGAATTTTTTTCCGATCCCTCGTTAGGGATCCCTTGCGTTCGAAACGTTGTAAAATCCCTTCCCGGGAAATCTGGTTTTTCGAACTTAGTCTTTTGAGCCTTTTTTGGCTGGGCGCATGAAATTGCTATGTAACACCAACTTTTGGTGCACCCCCTTTAAAACCTTTGGCGCATGATTTTCAGTGTCAACACACCTTTTGGTGCGCCAAAGTATGTTGAGCCTTCCCTGCGTGCGCCAAGGCGCATGCGCCTTTGTGTTGGCACAACTTTTGTTGCGCCATGTTTTGGTGCGCCAAAGGGCACACATAACTTCATGTCGACATAGCTTTTGGTGCGCCAAAGGCGCGCTTAATTTCCTGCTGGCAAACGTTTTCATGCGCCAAAGGGCACACGCTTTTCCCTGTCGACAGCAACTCTCATGCGCCCTTTAAAAAGTGGGTGGCGCATTGATGACCAGCTCATATATATATATATATATATGTGTTTGTGTGCCCAAATTTCATTTTCACTATTCGCAGAGCACATGATTTCCTTTCTCTGAGCCTGTCAGCCCCTGCCTCGTCATTTTCAACGCGTTGTGGACCCGTTTCTGATTTTTGCTATTTATCCGGGTAAGTGCTCTTGTCTCTTTCGTGAGTTTTGCTAGATAGTGCTTCTTGCTTGCTGGTTTGGTTTTTGATATGCATGTGTTGAGCTTTTTCCCCCCCGCATGCTGTCTTTCCTTATCTTCCTCTTTCCAGATCTGCTGGAGGAGGATGTCATCCTAGAAACAATGGTTTGTAACCCTCCTGGTTTTAACCATTTCATTTACCCAAATGACCTGTCAAAAAGGAAAAGAGGAGAAGAAGAAATCTAAACCATGTAAAGACCCCTTTGAGAGTGATTTAGTTCACTGTTTCTCTCTTGCCTTCGGCGCATCTGTCACCCCTGTTACATGAACAAAACCCGCGCCAATGGCGCACCTTTCATACTTGTTGCATCATGAACTCCTGCGCCCTCAAGGCGCGCCTCTTTCACATGCTGCAAGTGCTAAACTTGCGCCCCTTTGGCACACAATCCTTCCTTGCTGCATCACATTTCCATGCGCCAATGGCGCACCCAGCATCCATGCAACACAAGCTTTATCTGCGCTAAGTACAAATCTTTGAAGGCGCAGGTGCATCCCCGATTACAATAACATCATGTTGTGTAAACCTTTCGTGCGCCACACCATGCTCCCTTTGGCGCACGAAAAGTTCTTGTTACATGAACCATCCATGCACCCTTTATAAAATGCAGGGCGATCTACACTATGTAATGCATCGCCATGCGCCTTCGGTGCTAGTTTAACCTTTACAACACCCCTTTCCTGTGTGCCCTACCTATTTAGCCCTGTAAGCTACAATTTTAATGCACCCTGCGCCCTGAGCCTAAAAATCTCTAACTCTTTCTTCTGCTAACATTCCAATGGAAGATAAAATGGCTAATTCAACCTTTTCGGATTGGGTCTCGCTTCTTCTTCATGCAGATCAGCAACTGAGTTCGAAAGAACATATGTCTACATCCAGCAGGAGACCCACCAAATCAAAAGGTAAGGCTAAGCTTACAGAAGAAGAGATGAAGTATAAATATCAAAGGGTCAGAATGCCCGAGTCACAGGCCGAATGCAGCATGGACGTCAGAGACTCAGAATTGGGGCATATCGACATGGAGGAATTCTGGGCCAGAACTCAGAAAGTTACAAGGAGTCCATGGATGGACAAACTAATAGGCAGTGCCCTGCACTTCGCCGGAGGAATCCGTCAGCGCCGTCAACAATGAATTTATGATGGTGGTTGCCCAGTCTTATAATAAAGACACAAGGTGTGTCGAAAACAGCAAGGGCGAGGTAGTCATTAACCTCACTGCCCGTCATTTTGAGATCATACTCGGCATCCCTCACCACCGGCACTTTGTGGCCGTTAGCCAAGCAGAGTGCATCAAGGCCTGGGAAGACAATGAAGACCAATGTATGCAGCTAATGAACGAAGTATATCTGAAAAATAAGAAGGTGGTAACCCGGTGGCCCCAAATCATCCACCGCAGTGACTTCTCAGAAGAGCTCAGCGATACCATTACCTTCCTGAGCAGGGTCTTCGGGCTTTCTGACGCCCATTACTTCCATAAATGGATGCTGCGCTACTTGGAAACAATGAACAAGAATTTTCCTGATCAGCACTTTTGCTGGGGGGAAATTATAAGCAGCACCATCTCCGAGCAGCTACAACAATTCAGCACAACAGGGGCATTCCATATGAACTCCTACGTAGTCTACGCTGCAGCATCAGCAAGGGACTATCCAGGCCTGACGAGGAGTGGAGTTTGGCCTCAGGTCAAGATATACGAGTACTACCCAGAGTTGAGGCTGGAGAATAGCATCTCCCAGTTCACAAAAGTTAACGATGTGTTTTTCTATCACATCATCTGCCTACTGAGGCCGAACATGACTTATGGTCGCACGACCAAAAGCATAGTGGCAGCCACGGAGAAATGGGGAGCCCTGTTCACCCAGTTTCCTACATTCACCTATCTAAGGGCTGCCAACTTTTTGGGAGAGCCAACCAGGCTACCAAGGTATGCTGGGCCTAAGCTGATTCTACTGGAACTGTCAAGGCAGCTAATCACATACCACGAAAAATGCCTGAAAAGGAAGAAGGGTGGAACTCCTTTCCCCCTCACAGTGGGCCGATATACATGCTCTACCCACCACAAGGTGAAGGAAATGTTCGCAGAGCTGGAGTTACTCAATTTGAAGCATGATTTCCCAGCCAGGCCTACCTTCGACCCAAGGGGCTGCCTGCCAAGAGCAAAGCTTGATCCAATCCATGTTCCTCAGATCGAGGATATTTATATTGACGTCCTCCATGAGGTAGAGCTCAGAAGAAAGGATCATTCTCGCCTAGCATTGGCAGAAATCATCCAATACGGGATAGCCATTGTCCCCAAAGGCTTCCAAACTACGGAAGATGAAACAGACAAGGTATATAATGATACAGATGGGGACAATTGGCCCTTTCCGGCTATTGACAGAAACAAAGCTCCTCAGACAATTGAGGAGAGGGTCAAGGAAACTCTGCGTAGGACAGAGCACTGGTGCCGAATGAACGGGCTAATCTACCTCGGGGTAGATTTCACAACCTCCCCATTGGGCAATGCACCTTCACGATCCAAGAAGCAGCTTAAAGGCAAAGGTGTAGAAGGTGAATCCAGCACCATTCAGGAAGAAGCCCCTGAAAGTCCTCCTTCCACGGTGCCAGAACAAGTCATAACTCTGGAGGAAGAAATAACAGAGGATAGTCCCATAGGCCCATCCACTCAGGATGTCGGCATTGCTACCACAACAGAGGTCCCTTCTATCCCTTCTTCTTCTCTTCCTTCCCCTCCTCGAGTGACTCAAGCGACCATCCCTTTGGTCGTGTCCTCTGTCCCTTCTTCTACTCTTTCCCCTGCTTCTTCATCTATCTTCTCCTCCCTCACTGATCTGTCCTCCTCCATTTCTTCCCTCATCTCTGGGCTCCCTTCCCTTCCTATGTCTTCCATAGCTGCAGTTTCCCTTCCTCCCGTGGACACTTCTTCGGCTATTCTCTCAATGCCGCCACCGCGTGTCTCCACGTTTTTCCCCTCTTCTACTGTAGCTGCCTCCTCCTCTGTCTCTGGTCCTTCTTCCATAGGACCAGCCTGGATCTCTCAGCAGCTAAGCCAGCAAAAGAGGAAAGTTCCCATCACTCCGATGGACTTTTCAGTGATCCCAGCCAAAGGGGCGAAGAAGCAGAAGCCTGTTACACGCTTCTCTAAAAGTGTTGTAGGTGAGAGAATCATGGAAATTGCATACCCCGATCCCCTCAAAGAGAAAAAGGATCTGTCTCCGATAGATTTTACTGTGACCCAAGTCACAATGGGGACATCTTCTGAAAGTCTCCAGGGGGAAGCTCTTTCCGCGGTTGACGCCCTCTGTCAAAAGCTTCAAGAGACAAAAGAAGAGAAAAGGCTACTAAAAGAGCAAAACAAATATCTGCTCCAAGCCTTACAGAAGATGGGTAGTGCACCTCCCACAACTGCCGCCGAGACTTCTGAGCTTCTCAGCCAGGAGAAAATCAACGAATATGCAAAGATCGGTGAGCAGGGTATGGCCGTTTTTGCTTGGAGGAGCCAGATCCTCAAGGACAGTGAAAGAGTGATCACCGAGTTTGTCGATTTGTATCTGAACATCGGAAAGGCAAACAAGGAGCTCCAAGCATTAGCGGGGCCCATATCAGAAGAGCTGGAACATGCTAGACTGTGACACGAGACCTTTCAACAAATGTTTGACTGTTCAGTCGAAGATCTGGTCAAGTTCGGCGTCTTCGGCCATCCAAGGGCCCTCAACAAAATCATGTCCACTCTGGACTACCGGGTGGATCAGCTTGAATTTGTTCTGGAAAAAATCGACAAGGTAAAGGAAGAGGCCCTGGATACAATGCATCAAATGGAGCGAATTGTTCTCAACATGTCTCCAGGGTTGCTCACTCCTTCCTTTACCTTAAGGTCAGCTGATGAAACCATCCGGATCTTCAAGGAGATCGCTTCTCAAGGAACGGGGCCAGAGGTCACATTTGACACTGAATCTATCAACAACCTGCTGGCCTGTAGGGACTTCATCGGGTTCCTCATTGAGGCGGAGAAGGACTATTCCAAACTTCCCGAGAAGCTCATAGATGAGTGGGAGACTTGTGAGGCGATCAGCGAGCGGCACAAGGATCCTTCCCAGGATCAATTTGGGCCAATGATTAACAAGTTTTTGGAATACCGCGCTCAGTTCCATATCTCATCACCTGAGCAGCATCAAAAGCAGGCTACCCCCTTTCGGCCGCAGGATGATGACGACGAGTAGCTGCTCCTTCTTCTTCTTCTTCTTCTTCTTCTTCTTCTTCTTCTCTCTCTTCTCTCGACTTTCTTGTTGGAATGTCTAAAGTATGTTGGCACAAATGATGACATCATCCATGTTGCGTCATGGGATGATGTCATCCATCAAGTTGTCAAAAGTCAACATGACTTTTAGATATTTTGTAAATATCTTTGTAAATAGGTGGTTGGCTCCTTTTTGCCTTCTTTCCTTCTCCTCTTCTATATATATTGGAATACTTGTTGTATTCAAAAGTGTGGACATTTTTTAGATGAAAATAGAAATGAGGAGAGAAAGACTTTGAGCTTTCTTGTAACAGAAGAAAAACAACAATACAAATATTGAGGCTTTGTACTGAATACTTGTGTTATACATCAGAGCTTTCTTATGTTAGATCTGTATGTGTTTATTATGTTAGATTCATATCTACCTTTTTGTCATTTGCTCATCAGTATTGCTTTGTTTGTTTATGTAAGTAGGTTTGGCTCTGTTTACTACCAATCCCAAAACATAAACTTCCCGACCTTTCTGCTTTGGAATTCATTTCTTTTCTTCCTTTGGACCTGCTCTTTCTCTATCCCCTCTTTCATTCCTTTCTTTCCATAGTCTGAAACAATCTACTGGGATGAGATCCCAACCCCCGAAGGTAGAATACTATGAGATTTACACAAGATTCCTGCTGGTAGAATAGCAATAAACCAGTTTCGCTTTGCTGACTCAAAGAGGGGCTATGCCCTGCACACTGTTGGCTCGTCTATCCATAGATCTGTCCAGGCGACTGATTTTCACCAACAGTTTTTGGCGACTCACTGGGGATCGAATGGATCTATCAGATCTATGAAGGTGGTAGGATAGAAAATTAGAAAAAATCAGAAAAATCACTACCTGTTTGCAAACTTGAACTTTTTGTTAAAAATCCAAAATTTTGCAAAAATGCTCCAAATTCAAAATTTTCTTCTGAGATCCATAGATCGGGCCTAGTTAAAGAGCTTTAGTTCGCTGAGTTTTTATAAAAATCAGTATTTTTCCGTAAATCTGAATTTTTGACTGTTTACCAAAAGTTTGAAACCCTCTGAAAAAGTCAAAACCAGATCTGAAAATCAGCTTGCTAATCTTCTCTGTCATTTTATCCTCGTTGTTATTTGTCATTAACCGCAATCGGTTTTCTGAAGAGGATAGTTTTTAAATATTTAGAAAAGTACATGCTGCTGGTTTTTGACAGAAAAACCAGAAAATCAGCAAGTACAGCCAAAAAGAAATTTTAAATCTGCGCTACAATATCGCAGATCAGGAAGGTACACTGGCAGGTGAACCTTTTACATGCAGAAAGCTCGCGGAGAAACTGATCCAAATTTTGATCTGCTTCAAAGGCACAATTTCAGCGTAACACCGGCACATTTTTCAATGCTAAGCTCACCGACCGGTCATCCAGAGTGTCTCACCTTCACGAAGAAAAAGTCTTTGCGGGGGTATCCACATCCCTTTGTAGTGCCTTGCTACTCGGGCGGAACCACACTTCCAGCTCGTGTTCTCTTTCCATCTTTTCGATGGCGGTACCATGGGGAAACGCGATGGGTCCTTTGGCTTTACCACATCCAATTCATGTGCTCCCTCACTAAACCGAAAGAATTTTCCCAAATTCAACGGGAGTGGAAATCAAAGCATGGATTCCCACATATCTCGCATTCATCATGTCATGCGCAAAGTATTTTGGATGTAACTCATGAAGATGTGTCGGTTCGCTTTTTCTGGAAACCCTACAAGGACTACTCTGAATGGTTTCAACATTTACCAGCCGGATCTATTACCAGTTGGGCCACCTTACGGGATGCTTTCGAAGACAGATACAAGCCTTCAGAGGATGCATTTTCATTATTATCACGGATCACTCACCTGAAGAAAGAGGCAAATGAGACCATGCGTGATTTTATCACCCGGTTCAATGCACTAATCAACCGTGTCCCCGTTGCCATGCTTCCAACGCCGGAAAATCAAAAGTGTTTCTTTGTAAACGCTATGAGTTCGAAAGTTAGTTTCTTACTCCTTCAAGAGTGAGTGGCTACCTTGATTCTCGCCCAAGCCGCTGCCATTCGGATAGAGGATAATCTGATAATATTTGGCAAATTGAAAAAGGAATCAGCCAAGCCTAAATCTTTGGGCCCTTCACCCACTACTTCGCCCTCGATCCAGCTTTTTCAAAAGATGGCAAATGACTTGCTTTCATTGAAGAAGTAGTGGCCCTGTGCCTCCCCAGTTCCTCATACCGTGATATTCCACAGGAGGAATTTCGTTCCCAACAATGTTTCACAAAGGCCGCGCCTACCTACAGCTGCTCCACGGTTGGCGCTTGAGGCTCCTCCGGTCAACGCTCTGGCCGAAATCGAAGAAGAAGAGTAGTATTATGAAGAACCTTCGTCTCAAGGTGAAGATGATCAAGATGTCGATGAACCGGCTGGCGACTCTACTATCGGGTATATGGAATTTGATGAGGAAGAATCTGATGAAGAAGAGGGTACCTGTGGTTATGCAAGTAGATAGTCATATGCTATTTTTACTCGCTCACAAGGAAAGATACGGAAGTTGCTGCCCATGTCTAGTAGGAGAAGGCCGTGTCCAACGCGCCTCCGATCATTGCTAAAAGAGGTAATCCTCTTCCTACTCAACTCCCTGGCAAATCTTTTACAAGGAAATATTTTCCCCCTATCTCTCCTCCAAATCAATCCTCTCACATTCCTACCAAGGCCACCAATCCTATTCCATCGTCGTGAAGTGAGGGACTCATTCCTTCACCAACGCAACCCTTGGCCACATTTGATATCATAGATCATGCAAAAAAGACCAAGATCCAAATGTCTGAAGCTGAGTACCTTCAGTCGAACCCCGAACAGCTTGTAAGATTGACCAAATATATTCAGAGTCAAGCTGTTGCATCTAAGCAGGTTTCCCCAAAAGGAATCCTTTCCACTCCCCCTGAATCCCACATAAATGTTGCTTCAACATCGGCATCAGGCAAGATAGAGCCTTTCTATCTCTCTCTCCTAATCAATGGACACAAGTTGAGTAACTGCATAATTGATTCCGGGGCTTCTGATAACGTCATGCCGGTAAAAGTCACCCATGCTTTGGGCCTCACTCTTACCAAGCCTTTCGGCAGATGTTATTCATTGGAAACCAAGCAGGTTCCGTTGGTTGGCCAAATCAAGGACGCGCAATTCGCATTTGCGGCTTTCCCAGATAAAAGAGTAAAAATGACAGTCCTCGTTGCTGACATTCCGGCAGCCTATGGAATTTTGCTGGGAAGAAGTTTTTGCAGCGAAGTTGGTGGAGAAATTCATATGGACTGGTCTAAAGCTAGAATTCCAGTCAAAGGCGTAATGCAGACTTTGGAGCCAGAATCACAAAAAAAGTACTTGGTTACTAGTTCTGAGGACCCCAAAGCTCAAATCCTTTTTGAATCATCAGGGATGGGGAACTACTTCTTGTCTACCGAGTCTGATAAAGGGGTTGTTCGTTCAGGAAAAAGATCTTAATAAGATCTGGACCTTGCAGTTTGATGGCAGCTGTGCAACTAGTGGATGTGGCGCTGGGGCCGTGCTGATATCTCCCGAAGAGGAGGTAATTCCTCTCTCTTTCAAATTGCAGTTTTTCAACACAAACAATACTGCTGAGTATGAATCTCTCTTACTCGGTATGCAAGCCGCAAGGGAAAGAGGAATTAAAAATCTAAAAGTACAAGGTGATGCAGAGCTAGTTGTAAATCAGGTCAAAAGGATTTACCAAGTGAAGAATGAAAGGCTCAGGCATTACCGTAATGCGGTGTGGGACAACATCGAAGAATTCGATGCTTTTTCAATAGAGTCCATTCCAAGGGCTCAGAATGACATGGCCGATTCATTGGCCATTTCAGCGTCCCTCATGCTCCCACACCCAGGTTTGAAAACAAACAAGTACACCATTGAGGTGGTTTTCCACCCGAGCGTGCCAGACAATTCTCAGCATTGGCAGGTGTTCAACGACGATAATCAACTCATTGCTTTTCTGGAAAAGGCGGAAAATTTTAAAGAATTGCACTTTGAAGGATCTACTTCCACTTGCCGTGAATCAGTCACCGATCAAGGTGACGAATCCGAAGGGAACGACGGCATATGTCAGCTCAAAGGAAATAAAATTCCAAAAGGCCTGGTTTCTCTGGAGCGCCTGTTCGACAGGCATGACCGTTTTGTAAAAAAGAAAAAGCGGGATGACCCTGACTCATCCCCGGAAACCGAACCGGTCAATATAGGTTCGATAGAGCACCCGCAATTTGTGAACATTGGAAAATGTTGCACGCCTGAGGAGAAACGGAAATTTGTCAAGTTGCTAAAAAAATATATGGACGTGTTGGCATGGTCCTATGCCGATCTAAAGTCCTTTAAGCCAAAGGACGTTCAACATGACATTCCGTTGAAAGACGATGTCAAAGCCTTTCGCCAGAAGCAGAGGCACTATAATCCTAAGATCTCGGGTACCATCCAGGCTGAAATTCAGAAGATGTTGGATGCAAGGATCATCTTTCCTATCCATCACAGTACTTGGGTAGCAAATATTGTGCCAGTGCGCAAGAAAAACGGCGAGATACGCATATGCGTAGACTTTCACAATTTGAATCAAGCTTCCTTGAAAGACAACTACCCTCTTCCGATAATGGATCAAGTTCTGCAAGTAGTAACTGGATCAGAGATGCTGTCCATGCTTGATGGTTTTTCAGGTTACAATCAGATTGAAGTTTCACCTGAAGATCAGTTTAAAACAACATTCACTACTCCCTGGGGTACATTTGCCTACAAGCAGATGCCTTTTGGCCTAACTAATGCTGGTGCCACTTTTCAGCGGGCCATGGATTTTACATTCAAAGGTATGATGGGGAAAGTCATTGTGGTTTATCTAGATGACTTAACCGTGTTCTCTAAACAATGAAATGATCATTGTGATCATTTGGAGCAAGTGTTGGCCAGGTGCCGAGAACATGGGATTTCCCTAAACCCAAAAAGTCTATTTTTGGAGTCACGGAAGGGAAGTTGCTAGGGCATGTGGTTAGCAAAGAAGGAACAAAGATAGATGCCGAAAGAGTTAAGGCTATTCAAAGCCTTACTCTACCTACAAGCAAGACTGGTGTTCATTCTTTCTTTGGAAAGGTGAACTTTCTCAGGCGTTTTGTTCCTGACTTTGCTGAGAAGACCCATCACATATTGAACATGATGAAGGGGTCACCAACTTTCAGATGGAGTGAAGAGGGAAAAAGGTCATTTGAAGAAATAAAAGCTTCCGTTGCTCATGCACCAGTCCTGGTATGTCCCGATTTCTCCAAGGACTTCATCATGTATAGTTACGCATCTGAGCATACTGTGTCCGCAATCTTAATGCAAAAGAACTCGGAAGATGTTGAATCTCCGATCGCGTTCATGAGTTCTCCCCTCAAGCCTCACGAACTAAAAATGACTCAACTAGAAAAGCATGCCTTCGCTGTTGTCAAAGTAGTGAAGAATTTCAGGTATTACATTCTAAACTCGCATACGGTGGTGCTGGTCCCTGACACGGCGGTGAAATCAATTCTAACTCAGCAGGAGTTAGGAAGCTTGCGAGGAAATTGGATCGCAAAGGTCCAGGAGTATGACCTGGATATTAAACCAACCAAGCTGGTGAGGGGCAAGGGCCTGTGTCAGCTAATGGCTGAAAACAAAGATTCAGGAAACCCTGATGACAGGGGTGACTACACCGACGAAACACAGGACCGGCAGGAAGAGCCTGATTCTCTACCTCTGGTTCTATTTGTTGCAACTAGTGATGAATGGTACTCCGACATCGCTTTCTTCCTTACCTACGGCGAATGCCCAATGCACCTAACTGCAAAGGAGAAGCACACTATAAAGCTCAGAGCGGCTAAATATGTCATCTGGGATGACGGTTTATATAAACGTGGGATAGATGGCATCTTTTTGCGATGTGTTGACAAACCCCAGCAAGTAAAACTACTAGAAAGTTTTCACAATTCAGCCTGTGGAGGGCATTTCTCTTCCTCCGTAACTGCACACAAGATCATTTGAGCCAGGTACTATTGGCCGACGCTCTTTCAAGATACAGCCATCTGGGTGGCGAAGTGTGAACCCTGCCAGCAATTCGTCAGCAAGCCCAAGTTGGCTGCCTTTCCCCTAAGGCCGGTCATTATCAATGAACCATTCAGGCAATGGGGAATTGATTTTATTGGTGCACTCAATCCTCAATCGAGTTCCAGACATAGCTATGTCCTTACAGCAATGGATTACTTCACCAAGTGGGTGGAAGCCATACCTGTCAAGCATGCCACTTCTGAGGTGGTTTGCAATTTCATTAAAGAAAATATCATTGTCAGGTTCGGCATTCCAAACAAAATCATTGCTGATAATGCTTCTAACTTCTCCTCACGAGAAGTTATTAGTTTTTGCTATGAATATGGGATAACTTTGGCTCACGCCTCAGACTATTACCCTCAGGGAAATGGTCAGGTGGAATCCAGTAACAAGAACTTGGTGACCATCATACGGAAGTTAGTAGATGAGAATCAGCGAATGTGGCACAAGTCTTTGTACGACGCTTTGTGGGCGATCGTATTACTCCCAAGAGATCTCTCGGCATGTCACCTTTTCAAGTGTTATATGGCACTGATGCCGAGCTTCCCATTTCTATGGAACTTCCTGCTCTACGTTTGGCACGAGCCATCGAAGATGAAACTTTCCAAAATTCTCTTGAAAAGAGAATCATGTATCTGGCAGAACTTGAAGAAAAGAGAGTAAGGGTGGTCGACAGGATCACTGAACATCAGAATCAAGTTAAGAGGCTTTTTGATAAAAAAGCAAAGCAGAGGGATTTTCAAGTGGGAGATCTCATCCTTTTGTGGGACAAGCGAAGAGAGCCAAAGGGCATGCACGGAAAGTTTGATTCCCTGTGGAGAGGGCCCTTCAAGATCAAGCAGCTCAGCGGAGAGAATAGCTTCTATCTCTCATATCTGGATGGAACCGAGCTCCCGCTTCCTTATAGTGGGCAACATCTGAAAATTTTCAGGAAGTAGAGCTTGCTCTCTTCTTTGTACAGTTTGCTTTAGTTGTGTGTTTGCTTTTCGTCGTGTGGTTGCTTTCGGTTTGTTGTGTGTTTCCTTTCTTCTCCCTCCGGTCGCCCTTGTTTTTGACTCTGTTACCCAATGGATAGGCACATGAGAACTGGGATTCTCTACCCCCGAGTTTGCTCAGGGATAGTCCCCAGAAAGAGCCAGCTGTTATCCCGTAAAATTGACAAGGGCAATTTTACCGATAACCATACCGAAATTTTGTTCCGATCCCTCGTTAGGGATCCCTTGCATTCGAAACGTTGTAAAATCCCTTCCCGGGAAATCTGGTTTTTCGAACTTAGTCTTTTGAGCCTTTTTTGGCTGGGCGCATGAAATTGCTATGTAACACCAACTTTTGGTGCGCCCCCTTTAAAACCTTTGGCGCATGATTTTCAGTGTCAACACACCTTTTGGTGCGCCAAAGTATGTTGAGCCTTCCCTGTATGCGCCAAGGCGCATGCACCTTTGTGTTGGTACAACTTTTGTTGCGCCATGTTTTGGTGCGCCAAAGGGTGCACATAACTTCATGTCGACATAGCTTTTGGTGCGCCAAAGGCGCGCTTAATTTCCTGCTGGCAAACATTTTCATGCGCCAAAGGGCGCATGCTTTTCCCTGTCGACAGCAACTCTCATGCGCCCTTTAAAAAGTGGGTGGCGCATTGATGACCAGCTCACCTATATATATATATATGTGTTTTGCGCCCAAATGTCATTTTCACTATTCGCAGAGCACGTGATTTCCTTTCTCTGAGCCTGTCAGCCCCTGCCTCATCGTTTTCAACATGTTGTGGACCCGTTTTCTAGATTTTTGCTATTTATCCGGGTAAGTGCTCTTGTCTCTTTCGTGAGTTTTGCTAGATAGTGCTTCTTGCTTGCTGGTTTGGTTTTTGATATGCATGTGTTGAGCTTTTTCCCCCATGCTGTCTTTCCTTATCTTCCTCTTTCCAGATCTGCTGGAGGAGGATGTCATCCTAGAAACAATGGTTTGTAACCCTCCTGGTTTTAACCATTTCATTTACCCAAATGACCTGTCAAAAAGGAAAAGAGGAGAAGAAGAAATCTAAACCATGTAAAGACCCCTTTGAGAGTGATTTAGTTCACTGTTTCTCTCTTGCCTTTGGTGCATCTCACCCCTGCAACATGAACAAAACCCACGCCAATGGCGCACCTTTCATACTTGTTGCATCATGAACTCCTGCGCCCTCAAGGCGCGCCTCTTTCACATGCTGCAAGTGCTAAACTTGCACCCCTTTGGCACACAATCCTTCCTTGCCGCATCACATTTCCATGTGCCAATGGCGCACCCAAAGATCCATGCAACACAAGCTTTATCTGCGCTAAGTACAAATCTTTGAAGGCACAGGCGCATCCCCGATTACAATAACATCATGTTGTGTAAACCTTTCGTGCGCCGCGCCATGCTCCCTTTGGTGCACGAAAAGTTCTTGTTATATGAAACCATGCCATGCACCCTTTATAAAATGCCCTTTATAAAATGCAATCTGCAGTATGCATGCGCCATGCACCTTTGGCACCAGTTTAACCTTTGCAACACCCCTTTCCTGTGCGCCCTACCTATTTAGCCCTGTAAGCTGCAATTTTCATGCGCCCTGCACCCTGAGCCTAAAAATCTCTAACTCTTTCTTCTGCTAACATTCCAATGGAAGATCAAATGGCTAATTCAACCTTTTCGGATTGGGTCTCGCTTCTTCTTCATGCAGATCAAAGAACTGAGTTCGAAAGAACATATGTCTACATCCAGCAAGAGACCCACCAAATCGAAAGGAAAGGCTAAGCTTACAAAAGAAGAGATGAAGTATAAATATCAAAGGGTCAGAATGCCCGAGTCACAGGCCGAATGCAGCATGGACGTCGAGACTCGTAAGGTGGGGCATATCGACATGGAGGAATTCTGGGCCAGAACTCAAGAAAGTTACAAGGAGTCCATGGATGGACAAACTAATAGGCAGTGCCCTGCACTTCACCGGAGGAATCCCCGTCAGCGCCGTCAACAATGAATTTATGATGGTGGTTGCCCAGTCTTATAATAAAGACACAAGGTGTGTCGAAAACAGCAAGGGCGAGGTAGTCATTAACCTCACTGCCGTCATTTTGAGATCATACTCAGCATCCCTCACCATCGGCACTTTGTGGCCGTTAGCCAAGCAGAGTGCATCAAGGCCTGGGAAGACAATGAAGACCAATGTATGCAGCTAATGAACGAAGTATATCTGAAAAATAAGAAGGTGGTAACCCGGTGGCCCCAAATCATCCACCGCAGTGACTTCTCAGAAGAGCTCAGCGATACCATTACCTTCCTGAGCAGGGTCTTCGGGCTTTCTGACGCCCATTACTTCCATAAATGGATGCTGCGCTACTTGGAAACAATGAACAAGAATTTTCCTGATCAGCGCTTTTTGGGGGAAATTATAAGCAGCACCATCTCCGAGCAAAGCTACAACAATTCAAAGACAATAGGGGCATTCCATATGAACTCCTACGTAGTCTACGCTGCAAAGCATCGCAAGGGACTATCAAGCCCGACGAGGAGTGGAGTTTGGCCTCAGGTCAAGATATACGAGTACTACCCAGAGTTGAGGCTGGAGAATAGCATCTCCCAGTTCACAAAAGTTAACGATGTGTTTTTCTATCACATCATCTGCCTACTGAGGCCGAACATGACTTATGGTCGCACGACCAAAAGCATAGTGGCAGCCACGGAGAAATGGGGAGCCCTGTTCACCCAGTTTCCTACATTCACCTATCTAAGGGCTGCCAACTTTTTGGGAGAGCCAACCAGGCTACCAAGGTATGCTGGGCCTAAGCTGATTCTGCTGGAGCTGTCAAGGCAGCTAATCACATACCACGAAAAATGCCTGAAAAGGAAGAAGGGTGGAACTCCTTTCCCCCTCACAGTGGGCCGATATACATGCTCTACCCACCACAAGGTGAAGGAAATGTTCGCAGAGCTGGAGTTACTCAATTTGAAGCATGACTTCCCAGCCAGGCCTACCTTCGACCCAAGGGGCTGCCTGCCAAGAGCAAAGCTTGATCCAATCCATGTTCCTCAGATCGAGGATATTTATATTGACATCCTCCATGAGGTAGAGCTCAGAAGAAAGGATCATTCTCGCCTAGCATTGGCAGAAATCATCCAATACGGGATAGCCATTGTCCCCAAAGGCTTCCAAACTACGAAAGATGAAACAGAAAAGGTATATAATGATACAGATGGGGACAATTGGCCCTTTCTGGCTATTGACAGAAAGAAAAAGCTCCTCAGACAATTGAGGAGAGGGTCAAGGAAACTCTGCGTAGGATAGAGCACTAGTGCCGAATGAACGGGCTAATCTACCTCGGGGTAGATTTCACAACCTCCCCATTGGGCAACGCACCTTCACGATCCAAGAAGCAGCTTAAAGGCAAAGGTGTAGAAGGTGAATCCAGCACCATTCAGGAAGAAGCCCCTGAAATTCCTCCTTCCACAGCGCCAGAACAAGTCATAACTCTGGAGGAAGAAATAACAGAGGATAGTCCCATAGGCCCATCCACTCAGGATTTCAGCATTGCTACCACAACAGAGGTCCCTTCTATCCCTTCTTCTTCTCTTCCTTCCCCTCCTCGAGTGACTCAAGTGACCATCCCTTTGGTCGTGTCCTCTGTCCCTTCTTCTACTCTTTCCCCTGCTTCTTCATCTATCTTCTCCTCCCTCACTGATCTGTCCTCCTCCATTTCTTCCCTCATCTCTGGGCTCCCTTCCCTTCCTATGTCTTCCGCAGCTGTAGTTTCCCTTCCTCCCGTGGACACTTCTTTGGCTATTCTCTCAATGCCGCCACGTGTCTCCATGTTTTTCCCCTCTTCTACTGTAGCTGCCTCCTCCTCTGTCTCTGGTCCTTCTTCCATAGGACCAGCCTGGATCTCTCAGCAGCTAAGCCAGCAAAAGAGGAAAGTTCCCATCGCTCCGATGGACTTTTCAGTGATCCCAGCCAAAGGGGCGAAGAAGCAGAAGCCTGTTACACGCTTCTCTAAAAGTGCTGCAGGTGAGAGAATCATGGAAATTGCATACCCCGATCCCCTCAAAGAGAAAAAGGATCTGTCTCCGATAGATTTTACTGTGACCCAAGTCACAATGGGGACATCTTGAAATTCCCGGGGGAAGCTCTTTCCGTGGTTGACGCCCTCTGTCAAAAGCTTCAAGAGACAAAAGAAGAGAAAAGGCTACTAAAAGAGAAAAACAAATATCTGCTCCAAGCCTTACAGAAGATGGGTAGTGCACCTCCCACAACTACCGCCGAGACTTCTGAGCTTCTCAGCCAGGAGAAAATCAACGAATATGCAAAGATCGGTGAGCAGGGTATGGCCGTTTTTGCTTGGAGGAGCCAGATCCTCAAGGACAGTGAAAGAGTGATCACCGAGTTTGTCGATTTGTATCTGAACATCGGAAAGGAAAACAAGGAGCTCCAAGCATTAGCGGGGCCCATATCAGAAGAGCTGGAACATGCTAGACTGCGACACGAGACCTTTCAACAAATGTTCGACTGTTCAGTCGAAGATCTGGTCAAGTTCGGCGTCTTCGGCCATCCAAGGGCCCTCAACAAAATCATGTCCACTCTGGACTACCAGGTGGATCAGCTTGAATTTGTTCTGGAAAAAATCGACAAGGTAAAGGAAGAGGCCCTGGATACAATGCATCAAATGGAGTGAATTGTTCTCAACATGTCTCCAGGGTTGCTCACTCCTTCCTTTACCTTAAGGTCAGCTGATGAAACCATCCGGATCTTCAAGGAGATCGCTTCTCAAGGAACGGGGCCAGAGGTCACATTTGACACTGAATCTATCAACAACCTGCTGGCCTGTAGGGACTTCATCGGGTTCCTCATTGAGGCGGAGAAGGACTATTCCAAACTTCCCGAGAAGCTCATAGATGAGCGGGAGACTTGTGAGGTGATCAGCGAGCGGCACAAGGATCCTTCCCAGGATCAATTTGGGCCAATGATTAACAAGTTTTTGGAATACCGCGCTCAGTTCCATATCTCATCACCTGAGCAGCATCAAAAGCAGGCTACCCCCTTTCGGCCGCAGGATGATGATGACGAGTAGCTGCTTCTTCTTCTTCTTCTTCTTCTTCTTCTTCTTCTCTCTCTTCTCCGACTTTCTTGTTGGAATGTCTAAAGTATGTTGGCACAAATGATGACATCATCCATGTTGCATCATGGGATGATGTCATCCATCAAGTTGTCAAAAGTCAACATGACTTTTAGATATTTTGTAAATATCTTTGTAAATAGGTGGTTGGCTCCTTTTTGCCTTCTTTCCTTCTCCTCTTCTATATATATTGGAATACTTGTTGTATTCAAAGTGTGGACATTTTTTAGATGAAAATAGAAATGAGGAGAGAAAGACTTTGAGCTTTCTTGTAACAGAAGAAAACAGCAATACAAATATTGAGGCTTTGTACTGAATACTTGTGTTATACATCAGAGCTTTCTTATGTTAGATCTGTATGTGTTTATTCTGTTAGATTCATATCTACCTTTTTGTCATTTGCTCATCAGTATTGCTTTGTTTGTTTATGTAAGTAGGTTTGGCTCTGTTTACTACCAATCCCAAAACATAAACTTCCCGACCTTTCTGCTTTGGAATTCATTTCTTTTCTTCCTTCGGACCTGCTCTTTCTCTATCCCCTCTTTCATTCCTTTCTTTCCGCAGTCTGAAACAATCTACTGGGATGAGATCCCAACCCCCGAAGGCAGAATACTGTGAGATTTGCACAAGATTCCTGCTGGTAGAATAGCAATAAACCAGTTTCGCTTTGCTGACTCAAAGAGGGGCTATGCCCTGCACACTGTTGGCTCGTCTATCCATAGATCTATCCAGTGATAGATTTTCGGACCAACATATACGTGATCACATTTCTATCCCCAGCCAAGAACTTATTATCCAGCTTATGTAAACTTGATGATTTAATTCGGAAGGGCATTGTAATATGTCAGCTATAACATTGTGTCATCATGAAGGCCCCGCCTTCACGAAGACACCATATTGTAGCTGGCGTATGTCAATGTCCTACGGAATCCTCTCATCGAGGGTACACATCCAGCTCTATTGTGATTTGGTTATAATCTTAGTATTTAAGATCAACTTTCAGCAGCCATGTTGATCCTTTATCCTTGTTCTTGTTACAGTTGTATGTAGCTAAGAGAGAATTAATCCATCTTCTGGCTTAATAGGCATCTCCTCCTTCATACCGAAGGGTTGCATATTCACTTCTTGGTTCCTTTCTTATTCTTTGGACTAATTAGTCCATTATCAATAAACCTAATAAGTTTAACCTATTAAACTTAACCAAGTTTTTCCTGTTTGTAAAAAATTTAGAATTCCATCTTATTAGACGCCATTTAAATGAGGTCTAATTCTAAATGAATTTATTCATTTATCCTCCTTAACCTTACTTAGTTAAGGTCATTAATAATAGATATGATTTCCCATATCTTTATTTTCGAATTTAAACATTCGAGGCTATTAACTGAGTCCGAATACAAGGTTTGGCTGCCCCTAAGTTATTTGATATCCCTTAGCTTTGGAGCTAATCCCGAATACCTTCAATTAGGATTTCGTGTTTATCTAAATCTTTTAATGTCAATTCAAAATTCATCTTAACCCAAGTATGAACTAATTACACATTTCAACATAAAAGTTGCATTCAGGTAAAGAATAGATGTTATTTCCTTTTAAATTCATCCATTAACATTTGAATAATTCCAAGTCAAGGAATAATGTTATATTCTCAAACTTATTCAACAATATCAAATTGATACTGATTATTGAAAATATCACACTTTTACTTGTATTCATCCATCAGATTTACAATCTATACATTTTCCAGTCCAAACGACTAGACTTTGTTTATATCAAACAACATTACAACTCATGAAGATAGAAGAATGTAACTTCTTGCTTTCTCATTTTTTCATGGAGGAGTAATAGCTATCAATACAATCCATCTTCAGTTAATCCAAGAAGTATCGAGAAAACAACCATGTTTTCATTTCTACTCAAGTTTCATCTGTAAAATTTCTTGCGCACGGGTCAGTTCATTGAATTGAGGATATTAAGCACTTTTCTTTAAAATGAGGTGCTTTTAATTAACTGTCTCAATAAAAGAACCTTGCTTTTATGAAATGTTAATATGAACATCAATCAAGAATTAAATACCAAAAAGGATGAACAACATATCAACTCAATCATCCAATAACCCTCCTAATCAGACAAAGGATTACTACCCTCTTTCCCAAATAATTATTACGAGAAGTAATTTCCTTCAATAGTTCCAGATTACAAACATTTGTAAGAACTAAAAAAACACAACTATGCAACTGTTCTAACATAAATGCTATCAATTCCATTCTCTTATAATAGTTGTGAATTCAAAAGATAGATCTTAACTAAAATCTAAACCGAATTATTGTCCCTTCCTTCATACAACTCATCTGATTTCAAGCAATCAAATCTGAAGAGAACAAGCAAATAGTAATTAAATACCAATGCTTAACCCAAGCAAAGAGTACAAAATTTGTTCCATAACAATTATAGATTTCCAACTGGATGAGAGAAAATGATCATTAATTCAAATTATCCATTCACACTCTCTTTCTTTTCCTCATAGTTGTACTAGAAGTTTTAATCCAAACGTGATATCAATCAATGATAACAGTCCAAAGAGAAATAAATGAAAATCAATAATTGAATATAAGGGGGCAAGATCATATCACCTCTTCTACTGTCTATCCAAATACCTCTTATTTAGAGTAGACATGCTCCAATAGTATAATTCATTCAGAGTAGTATATTCAGTAATTGAAAACTACTATTACCTTTCCAAAAAGTTGACCAGAGTTCATTGCAACTGGTCTATAAACATTAGTACCAAAAGAACCAGTAGGTAGAATACCATATCAAATTAGTACAACAAAGTAAGATGCTACAATAACCTTACTGTCCCAGGGAACCCGTGTTTATGCAAATAAAAAAACATCAAGGAATTATAACTCGCATAATAGTCTATTAATATCACCACAGCTTTGTTTTTCCCAAACATTTCCACACACTGAACTCAGAAATACAATATTCGCATAACAATGCCTTTATCAATGCAAACCCACATAGGGTAATAGATGCGCAAGCAAGGTACAGTCAAAACAATCTCAACAGCAAGCCAAATCTCATTTGTTTCATTCATTTGCACAGAAACACTAAGCCATGTTCATTTTTATGATGACAGTTCAGACTAGAAGATCAAACCACATCTAAAATGCACAATAAAATCCTCTTTCCCATTACCTTCAGATTTTGAAGCAAAGAAAGAGAAAACATAATTCATTAATGATTTCAATAAGAAGAACAATCATTTTCTTCAAACACCCAGAATACCCAAGTCGTGTTCATTATTTTAAGGACAGTTTAACCGAGACATACAAATCATCTCATCTTTTCATTTTCACAAGAATGCTCAGAACTCAGAAGTGATATTCATTTAGCTAATGTATTTATTAGCACAACCCAAAATGGTAATAAAGTGAATACCCAACACTGCCAAAATGAACCACACAGCAAGGACAATGTATTCAACTAATCATTATGCAAAGAATGCTCAAGCCGTACACAGCAAAAGAAAATGACTCAACTCAAAATCATCTCAACGTAATAGCCAAATCAAATAACCAAAACCCCCATCATAAGAGCAAGGTTTTTTTAATGAGACTATTAAGAAAAAGCAAGCGGTTTAAGGAGAAGGGCTTAACATGCCTGTTAATTTTTCTTGTGGCTCGAAGAAAACCGTGCCCACTGGAGTTGTTTCTCTCCACGACGTCCTCGGCCAGGCTTTCCAACCAGTCACTAACTTCCACAGGCTCAAGAATAGCCTTTTTTTTTCCAAAGAACAAAGATAATAATAAAAACACAACTGGTTCGACAGAACCATGGAGAAACAAAATGCAGAGCAACTAAAATCCAAATGCACACAGCAACAACAATTTTCCTTTTTCCTCTATCCTCTTTCCAAGGTGAGCTGGTCACTAAGACCAAGATAATTAATGCATTGAATGCACTTCCTTTCCTCATTCCTCATGCCACCGCCGACTCGGGTTGGTGAGTTTCCAAATTTCAAATTTGCATATAAATTCCATTTAGTTTCTAAGCTAGTTAGATGCCTCCAACTTTTCTTTGTTCCCGCCAAACTTGGCATTGTACATGTAAGGGCTTCATTTACTGTCCCATTAAATTTCTTACCTCCCCCTTATCCTTTCCATCCACATGGGTCTATGCGTCCCCTTCCTTAGGTTAGGATTAGTCTAGTATTTTAATAGTCCATATCTAGGTCATTTGCCTAGTTCATAGGTTAATGGAATTTATATCTATTTTCTCCCTTATGAAATCTAAAATCCATATAGGATAGTAGTTAGGGTATAAGATAAAACTTAGGGGTAGGTTAGGGTTTAATCCCCTAATATTTAATTAACTAGTTTCCATATCAAGTCTTTCCACTGACAGTCATATTCAACATTAAGCAGGACATTTCGTCCTAAGTTCCACATACCTGTGCCACTTGCATCCAGGCCCTTATCGTCTTACAGCTGTCTAGCATTACAATGGTGTGTGGTTTAAGAATTGAACCTTTTTCATTGGCATCTACGTACCAGATATTCATACCTGAAATCAGGTGCTGCAACATTTATATCAACCTTCAGTCTGGTTTAAAAGTAAATTGACAAAGCGATCATAAGAAGGCCACAGCATACCTTGGATCAATGGAATTGATTCAAGGCATGCTATCAATCAATGAATAGAGTTCATCAAGCATACGACAAGTCTGTTGTCTCATTAGCAATCACACAAGCAATAATAACTTTTGTCCCAAGTATCAAGTTATAAAGCAAACAAGGGTCCAGATCAGCAACACATTCCTCTAAGATCAAAAGATGTGTCTTAACATATTTATCTTCATTTCTACAGTTACAACATCATGAAAGGTAATTACCATGATAACTTACAAAAATCGAAGGGTGTTACAGGAGGAAAATGGGTTTTGGGGGTAAATATTTAAAATTTGAATGGAGGGAATTTAATGAGAAAAGGGGAACAAGGGAGGGTAGGTTTAGGTAAGTGAGGGGTGGGAATAGGTATTGGGTAGGTATTGGTGGGGGAAATGGGTAGAAAGGAGAAGTGTGGGTAGAAATAGGGCAGGGTGTCATGGGTTTATCACCACAAAGTATCGACGCGTATTCTCTTAGCCGACATTAGTGGGTAAGGACCGGTATCGATCATAGATGTTGTGTGACTGATGCCAATTATTGTTGGACCGTGGTCGGTTGATGATGACTAATGCCGATCAGCAAGCTAGAGAGGTAGGCCCACAAGTAGCTATAATAGATGAGCTAAAGATAGATAGGTAGGGGTAGGGAGAGTTATGGGTATGGGTAGGTGAGTGAATAAGGAAGATCGATGAGAGGGGAAAATGTAAATAGGTGAGGGTACGAGGCATGGGTAGATAGGTAAAATGAAAATAGGTGAGGGTTCAAGGCATGGGTAGATAGGTAGTGTTGATTTAGGGCATAGATATAGGTGAAAGGTTGATTTAGTTAGGGTAAGTGGTATAGTGGGGGTGGTAAGGTTGCATGTAGGTATGGTCAAGGTTTAATAATATGATTGGTTGTATACAGGGTAAGGACCAGCTACGGATGAGGGATAGGGTACCTCCCTTTCTCATGGAGATACGAGAGGAGATGACATGTGAGGAGTGGATCTATGTTACAGATGTGGGCCTCATTGGGGATGGCCACTCTTGGTACATAGTTTGAGAGGCGAGTTTGATGGTTTCCCTTATCGATAGATGGGATTGATGACCAATGGGATTCAGTGACCAATACATTCCATTTACCAATGGGTGAGATCACGATCACCCTAGAGGATGTTTACAGGATCCTGTGACTACCTATAATAGGTACACAGGTTTACTTGATCTCCTCAAAGGCATCTAAGGAGTTACTATTACCAGTGTTTGGAGAGGGGTTGGCATTGTTAGGATTCCATAGTGCCAGTATGAGCTACGGGGTAATGTACCGAGCCTACCCCGAGGAGATGAGGCTAGTAGTGCTTTTGATGGAGCAGTATGCTATTTTGCACTTCCAAATGTAGAGGGTGGGAGATTCCCATGGTCACTTATGGGGTTTTACATGACATGGTGGATATCGAACTCGGTTGCATGGGCTCCTCGCATTCTTGGTACAACTATACAGGGAGCTGTGACCTTATGGGCAACTATGGTGATTTAGCTTGTGTTGCACATTTTTATTACATTGTTGGGCCTATGAGCACATTGTGTGTGTGTGACCAATTGGTAAGACCTAGGTTGATTCATTCGAGCCAATATTTGTTCTAGTGGGCTACAGGTAATGGGTGCCGGTTATGGGAGAGTGCCGAGTGGTGAGAGCTACACATGATGTAGCATATTACAAGTGATTACTAGAGGGGTTGTCTAATGTGGACATCATTTGGAGGCCATATGTGGGCTTCCCTTCATATGGTAGATGGCGGAGGAGCTGGATGGGTTAAAGATTTACAGGTGGATAGAGGGTGGCGGGCTAGGGAGTATGAGATGATACCCGTGAAGCCGGGTCAAATGGAAGTTCGTTTACCACAAGATATACCTCCACCCTTCCCTCAGTATAGGAGAGATGATTTGGAGAGGCCTATGTATCTACCATGACCTATAGTGCTGACCAAGTAGGAGGAGCAGCTGGTCGATCGATAGATAGATGATGCCAGGGTGACAAATAGGTATTAACAAAGTGGTGGGTCATTGGCACTATAAGTAGTACCGTCAAGGCTGGGGTAGACAAATTTAGCTACTATCATGGTTCAGAGAGACACCCTATAGGGGCAGGTGGCTACCTTGGTGACCTAGTTGGGCATATTATAGGGACATCGATAAAGGGGTGAGGCAAAGGTTACGACTTTGAGGCACTGGTGGCCGCTTTTCAAGCACTAAGTGAGGACAGAGACCACTACCCACATTGGGGGAGAGGGAGAGGGTGGAGATGGAGATGGGGTGCATGTAGTTGTTCTACATGTGCAAGTGACAAGTTTGTAGGGCCGATTAGCCATAGTGCGGGGACATGTTACAGTTTGTATGGCCGGTTGGCCATTGTATAGGAATAGATAACAGCCATTACGGCCTGTATAGGTGCAGCTTCGGGGCCGATGACACCATCATAGGGGTAGGGACAGGTCCCGTTATTTAGGTCGAGCAAGGTAGGGTCTAAGGCTAATGACACCACAACAAAAAGTACCTACAGACTAGATTGAGAGATTCCATGGGTGAGGTGAGATACTATCAGGATCACTTGATGGCAATGGGGATATATGTCTTATCATATGCTGAGCATAGAGCACAATAGGTCTCGAGTGAGAGGAGTAGATCCTACACACATAGTGTGGAGAGTACAGTGGGGCTAGTGAGCCTAGGGTCTGGTTAGGGTGAGGCCACTAGTGTACGAAGTCTAGCTCCAGAGGCAGGACCATCGGGAGTAAGACGGAGGAGGGAGGGAGATGTCGATGTCGCTAGAGGAGTGGAGGAGGAGACAGATGAGACAGGCTTAGATATCATATGGGGAGATGATTGAGCTCCATGTATGATTAGTTTATTTTTGACATCATATTTTTGACATATATACCAGCCTGCGTGTGAAGATAGTGAGGATGTACATGAGATTTTTTTGAGATTTTGTTATATACACCGGCTTGCACGTTGAAGATATTTGAGAGTCATGTATATGGATACACATGTTTGGATGTTTTATTTATAGAGATGATTGTGATTATGGCATGATGTATACATGGTTGTGTTTAACTTGTGATTATGATTTGTATATGTGATGGAAACTAAGTAGTGTAGGCATGATAGAGCCAGGTCATAGGCATGGATCGAGTCAGAGTCATAGGTATGGATTGAGTCGGTTTTTGGTTTAGGCATGGATGGAGTTAGGTCATAGGCATGGATTGAGTTAGGTTTTAGGCATGGATTGAGTCAGGTTGACTTAGGTATGATGAAGTTTAGGTTGGTTTAGGTATGGTTGAGTTGAGATTGGTTGAGTTTGTAATTCATTAATTTGTGCAATTAATGATGATATGGGTCACGTTAAGATGTTTTGTAGTAAAATGCATGATAATGGTAAAGAAATGGTAGATATAATGAATGTATGAGTGATGATGGTAAAGATGTGAAGCAATTGTTGTTTGTTTGGTTTAATTTCCAATTATTGATATAAAAAGGAAACTAACTAGGGTAGAATGTGACTAGGAAAGGGGAGAGGGAATTGGTTAGGGTAGAGAGTGGTTGAGCTAACCTCTAAGGGCCCCATGCCCTCGAGTGCTGCCTACATAGTCCCGATGAATAGGGACCTCAGGCTAATGTAGTTCTCCCATAAGCTAGGGAAAAATGTGAGGAGGTATGAGAATGGGTTAGTAGGTTATAGGCATGGTTGAGTCGAGGTCTTTTAGGTATGGTTGAATTGTGGGAAAATAGGTATGGGTGATTTTAAGTTGATTGTGGTGAAAGAGGAAAATTTCCTAGAGATAAGTGTCGAGGGTCTAGTCCTGTATAGGATAATCAATACGTAATGAAGAAGTTAAAAGATAAGAGGAGGCAAGAGAGCCACCTGATTGGTGAGGATCATAATGGGTGGATCATACCTTAGATAGGTTGGTAAATGTAAGACCCTAAAGACATTGCATGATTGATTATTCTAAAGGTGAAGAATAGTCACATGATCACCAAATGTCATAGTTTCAGCAGGTCCCTTGAGGCGGTAGGAAATGAAGGTGTAAATGGTGAGAAGGTGAAAAATGGTTAGGTTATATGGTATTAGGTAGCATGCCTTTTGGCAAGAGATCCAAGATCACAATGAGCAAGTCCATGACAAAAGAATTTTCTGTTTGACTTGTATTTGAGATAGACTAATTGATGCGGGAAGTCTATATGGGATGAGGAAATTAACTCCTTAAGGTCTTGAAGCTGATCGATGTGGGAAGATTTGGTTTTTTTTTGAAGAATGCTTTACATAGTTGTCCTTTAAGGGAACAATCTATTTATAGCAGCGATGTAGAGAAAAAGATGTATTTTTTGAGGGATGAACATATTTTTATTGGAATTTTGACTCAAGGAGTTGGATCCCATGTGAGGGATTTTAAGTCATGGACAAAACTCAGGTGAAAAATCAGATTCTTGTTTAGAAATCAAGGTGAAACGACCATGGGATATCATCTAAAAGCAGATGAAAAGTGACCATGAGAATCATGCCATGTGTAGAGCCGTGGTACACATATTTAAGAGAGGGTAAAAGAGTGACGGGTACGCACATGATTCTTGTTTAATAGTTGGGGATGACATAGTTAAAGGAGGGAAGTGAATAGTGCTTAAGGGATGAGCATGAAAAGAGGCAGAAGGCGAGGTAGGACTAAATGTTAACAGTAGAATGGTCGAAGGTGCAAGGAATTAAGGGGTTCAGGTTCGGGTTTACCATCAAGTGAAGATAAATGATAAGCACCTAATCCATAGGCATGAGTCATGATGTATGGTCCAAGCCAATTAGGAGAAAATTTTCCCCATTTACTTTTTTCTACTTTGGTTACATGTTGATTTTCCTTCAGGATGAGATCACCAACTTAAAAGCTTTGTTCATGGACACATTTTTTGTAGGTATGTTTAATACCTTCTTGGTAAACTTGGAAATGGTCAAGAGCATTAAGATGATGTTCGTCTAATAACTCAAGTTGTGATAAACGGTCCTAGCAAAATTCATCATCATTGATCATGTCATGGAGAGAAATACGAAGAGATGGAATCTAGACTTCGAGAGGAAGAACGGACCTCTATACCATAGACCAGAGAAAAAGGAGTGGCAACAGTGGAAGTGTGAGTACTAGTGTGGTATTCCCATAGGGTGAAAGGAATGTGCATATGCTATTATTTCCCAAAGTATCATTAACCACTTTCATGAGAATTTTGTTAGTGGTTTTATTAGTGGATTCAACTTGGCTGTTGGTTTGAGGGCAATATGGTGACAAGAAACTTAATTGAATACCAAAGGTGTCGCAAAGTTTTCACAAGGTTTTATTTTTGAATTACTTTCCATTATCAGTGATGAGGTGATGTGGAACGACAAAGTGAAAGATAATGTGATGATTGATGAACTCACATATTTTCTCAACTTTTGTGGAGATGAGAGGTATGGCTTCAACCCATTTAGTGTAATATTCGATAGTGGTGATTATCCATTGATGTCTCTGGGAAAAATGGGGATTGATCTCTCCGACAAGATCCAAACCCCATTGAGAGAATGGCCAAAGGTCACGGGCAACATGTAATGCATGACTGGGTGTATGATAAAGATTAGCATGTTGTCATAATTTTACACAATGCTTAATGTAGTCACAACAATCATGATTAAGGGTTGGTGAGTAAGAGCCTAGTAAAAGAATATGCTTAGCAACCGTGAGACCACTGAAGTGACCTCCACATATGCCATCATGAACTTCCTTAATGGTATAGGGAATTTCAGAACTCATAAGGCACCATAAGAGAATACCATCAAAGCCATGCTTATAGAGGAGGCCACCCATGATGACGTAATGAGAGGCCCTTTTGAGAAAGGTGCGTTGTCCATTACAAGTGAGGTTGGGAGGTAAGATGGAGAGGGAAAGATAGTTTGAGTATTATTTATACCAAAGGTCACTCGAGTCGGGAGTAGTGATTCGATAGAGTAAAATTCATGAGGTAAATAAGAGGGTGATTGGATTCTTTATATGGTGACAAATATTTTAGAGTTAGTGGGTAAAGTGGGTATCTAAGAAGCCAAGCAGGCCATGGTATCTGTAAATTTGTTGGTAGAACATGGGATGGTTTGAAGGGCGTAACGGTCGAAGGTGGTCAAAAGTATGTCCACATGATGCTTATACTTTTGAAGTATCTCATTATGACACTGGTATATACCATTGACTTGGTTTATGACCAATTGAGAATCACCAAAGATGTTGATTGACTTAACATCTAAGGCATAAGTAGCTTGGAGACCCAATATGAGTGCTTCGTATTCAACAATATTGTTTGTACAATCAAAATCAAGTTTGAAAGACAAAGGCATGGGTTCACCATCAAGTGGAATGAGGATAAAAATAGCCCTAGCCCTACGCTGACACTTAGAACCATCGAAGAAGAGTGTCATTTGGTAAGCAGGTTCATCCAGGGAAAGGGTAGTAATTGACTCATCTGGAAAGTCAAAGTTAGAGGGTTGATCCCTAGAAATAGGTGCATCGACCAATTGGTCGGCGATAGCTTGGCCCTTGATGGACTTTTGATGGATTAATTTGAGGTTGAGGTTAGCCAAAAGCATAAGCCAGCATGTGGCACGTTGATTTTGGTAAGGTTTGGCATACATGAAGTGTAAGGGTTTGGTGTTGGTCACAATATAGGTTTTGTGGTTGAGTAGGTAATGGTGGTGTTTAGTGGTAATGAAAAATAAGGCTAAGTTAAAGTTTTTGGCATGGGTGTATCGGGTTTCATAATCCGAGAAGAGTACGGCTTATGTAATAAAATGTTTGTTCCCTATGTTGTTCATCACGATGATTAAGCATGGCCCCTAAGGAGTGATTCGTAGTAGAGATGTATAGGTATAAGGGTTGATCATATTTAGGTGGAATGAGTATGGGTGGTTGGAGAAGGTATTGTTTTAAGGCCTCTAAAGCTTTATGGAAGTCCTCATCCCATTTAAAGGAGACATCCTTTTTGAGAAGGTGATGAAATGCCTGACATTGATCAAAAAGTTGCTAAATGAAATGGCGAATAGATCGCGTAGCTTACCTTACAGGCTACTGAAGCTCCACATTGTGTTAGTGGTCAAAGGCATTTTGAGAATGGCCTTGACTTTAGCAGGGTCAACCTATATACCACATAAGGAAACGATAAATCCTAGGAGCTTTCCCAAGAGAACCGTGAAGACACACTTCTTGGGATAAAGGCGAACACAATATTTAATGAGGTGGTCAAATATGGTTTTTAGGATGGCGAGGTGCTCAGAGTGGCATTTAGATTTAGAAAGGAGATCATCTACATAATATTCTAATATATGGTGCATGATGTCATGGAAGATGTAAGTCATAGCTCAACATGATCTGTGGCACCAAAGCATTTTTAAGACCAAAAGGCATGACTCGATAGTAGAAGGTCCCTAAGGGGTGATGAATTTAGTTTTGTGTTGATCCTCTGGGGAAAGAAAGATTTGTTTATAACCTAAGAAACCATCCATGAGTGATAACATCTCATGACCAACAGTAAGGTCAACCAACTGGTCAATACCGGATAGAGGAAAGTCTTCTTTTGGGAAAGCTAGGTTGAGGTCACGAAAATCTGTGTAAATGTGAAGTCCCCTATCATCTTAGTGATAGGGAAAATGTTAGAAATCTAATGGGGATAATCAATGGGTAAGATGAAGGAAACAAAAAGAAGGTGTTGAAGTTATTCTTTGACTAGAAGAGTAATGCGAGGGTGCATTTTCCTCAGCTTTTTTTTATGGGTTTGGCATCGGGAATGGTTACGATATTGTGGACCACTATGGTGGGGTCAATACCAGGCATGTCAGCATAAGACCAAGCAAAAGCATGGTTATGATTTTTGAGAAAAGAAGTGATGGCTTCCTATTCAAGTAGCATCTAAAGATTGGATGATCTTTAGAATGTGCGGGTCATCCTAAGTATGGATGTTGATCTCGATAGTCAATTCATTCAACATGGTTTACATCTCAGATGGTAATGACCAATGAATATATGAGTCTTCTACACCAAGGTAGGTGAGTATAGATTCATCATCCTGACATTGAATGACATTAATAAAAGGTGTATCATCATCAATCATTTTAGGATATAGGAAGGGAAGAGAAGAGGGAGCCTCACCCTCACATTGATAAGTTAGAGGCCCCAAGGAAATGGTGTTTATGAAAAAAAAGTTAGGAGGAATGGATTCTAGATCCATCGACTCTGTCGGTGAAGGTGGTGATGGTGGTGAAGAAGGTGGAGTAGGTGAAGAAGGTGGAGAAGGGTCAATATCCTTAATGAGTTCAATGCGAGCCTTCTTGGTAGGTATTTTAGCAAAGCCGATACCACTACGGTCGTTATGTTTATGGGTAGTACATGGAATAATATTATGACGGCCTTGCTCGTAAAAGCCAAAACCAAAACCTTTCCACACACATCGGTGTAGGAAGGTGTGGGTAAAGTGGCGATTGGTGAGTGATTGGAGGTCGGTAGAAAAGGGGTGGGTTTATAATGGTGGTTCAGGTGTATGAGTGGAAGTATCAAGTCCCCCATAGGTGAGATTGGTATGAAGGTGGGGAGGACCGTAAAGGAGACACTCTGCTATGTGGTGATCATAATGAGGGTGTTGGCAAAGGTTTGCATACTCTTACGGAGTAAGGAGTGTGTTGACATTATATAGGCGATACTCACCCAGAGTTAGGAGTTGAAAAATTCCTTCCAAGGGATCAATGGTCGATATGTGGGTAGTTGAGATAGATGATGTGTTAGAGATTGGATCAGAGGTGGAGCCAGCTGATTGGGAGGCTGACGGTCATTGTGGAGGTTGTGGCAGTGGTAGGAATGGAGGATTTAGGTGCGGTTGAGGTAGTAGTGGCACTGGTGAGTGGAGGTGTGGGTGAAGAGGAAGTGGTCATGGAGGTAGATGCCTTAATGGGTACAAGCACGTCATTGGGTCGGTAAAGCATGTTTATAGGTTTTGAAAGGTGATACGCCACCAAAATGATATAGGTGTGTCCTTCATGCTCAAACTTCACACAATGATGCAAAGTAGAAGGAACACAACCCATGACATGAATCCAAGGTCTACCAAGCAACAAGTTATATTGAAATTCCCCTCCAAGACAAAAAAATAACTCTAGAATAGTACGGGGCCCACGTAAACATGGAGGATGACGCTTCCAGGTGTAGAAGTGATAGTTTCATTAAATGGACGTAGCATGATGGGATGTTTATGCATATAATTGTCAGGTATGCGCATTTGGTTGAATGCATGGGAGGATATGATGTTAATGTTGGCATCCCCATCGATCATAACACGTTGTACATGTATATTATCAATATGGATGGAGATGAAAAGGGATAGATCAAGGTCATCGGTTTGGTGTGGTGTGATCTCTTCATCTAAGAAGCTGAGGGTGGCTACTTGGTGAGTAGGTGGAGGTGTAGAAGAAGGTGGTAATTTGGTGAGAGAGGCTACATGATGAGGTGTAATAATGGAGGCTACGAGTGTAGGGTCATTGGGTAAAACCTCAATAGAATGAAGAACCTCCATGAGAGCTTGGTGATGGGATTTAGAGGTTTGGATGAGGTCATATAAGGACATTTTGAGGGAGGATTGGTGTAATTGTTTGAGCATCGTGCGATGTGTAACCCCATTAGAAATAGGATATGTAGGGCCACAGATAGTGAATTTAGGTGTGGGTGCATATGGTATGTTGAGTATAGGGTTGGTTGGTGGGTCGGTTGCCTTGTCCTTGCCTTTATCATTTTGAGCATGGGTAGTAATGTGGATCATGTTGATTTGAGTTAGGAGGTAGATGAAGTAGGTGAACCATGAAAGTTGTAACGATAGGAAGGGCGAAGCCAAGAGGTGGGAAGTAAACTTGTGAAATAAACTGGGCACACCGACATTTGGGTGGAGGTTTGACGAGTTCTTTGATATGAACCATGTTAATTTCAAATCTCAGGGATGGCTCTAAGAGTTGTGGGGGTGGAGATTTTGGTCACTGAGTAGGCAATGAGGGAAGAACTGTGGAAATTGGTGCTAGTGAAATGGGGTCCTCATTAAGAAGGTCATCATCATCAAAGTTTTCTTCAGGAGGACACAATTGGACAAGAGTGGCTTTCACAACCTTACAGTTCTCTACATCATGTCCTGACACATGATGGTAGGCATAAATTTTGGTTTCGTTAAATCCTTTTGGTTTGGGTTTGAGTGGTTCATAATGTATAAGAGGTGGTAATGTGATGATAGAAGTTTTGAGGAGATTGGTTAAGATTTTGGCATAGGATCCCACTAGTGGATCACAATGGGAGGTGAATGTGGGTTTGGGTGCAGTGTGGATGACTATATGGGAAGAGTCTTTGTAAGAGGGGGAGTGGGTTGGGCTATGGTCTTAGGTGTTGGTCATGTCTGCTTGGGTAGGGGCATGGTAGATGAATTGGAAATAGAGTGTGTGGTTGGTTTAACTACCTTATTGGAGGGTAGCATATTTTTTCCTTTAGGTTGCACCTTCTTAGGTAAAGGTGATATGGGTGCATGAGATGTAGAGGGAAAAGTGGTTGGTGGGAGAAGAGGGGTTACCCACATGGGTAACCGAGGTGTTTGTGGAGGTAGGTGGCGTAGGTCAAGTAGGAGATGTGAGGGAAAGGGAAGGAAATGATGTGGGTAGTGAAGAAGTTATTGATGGTATTGGAGGTATGGGTGGTAAAATGGTTACACAGTGACCGCATGAGAGGTTGTGTGGGGTGCTTGGGTATATTAGGGATCGAGATGGGGAAATGGGTTGGTGTATTCTAGGTTTAGTGGGTGGATGGGGTTTCTTAGCTAGGGTTGAGGGGTGAGGTCCTAGAATGGATGGAAGGGGTGAAGGTGATAAGGGTATGGTTGGAAAGTTTGGGGTATGAGATCGAGGAGATTGGTTCTTCTCTTTAGGAGCCAAAGTTAAATTTGGTGTGAGTTTTGGAAGACATAGCTAAATCTAATTTTATGGGTGGATGAGTAAGGCTAGCTATTGGGATGACCCCTAAAGTAGTAATAGGTTTAGGAAAGGAAGATGATGTAGGTGTGGGTTTGGATGCAGATGCATGTTGGGTTATGGGTAGAGGTGTGAGTTGAGCCATGAGTGGTATCGTGGGAGAATTTTTGATAGTTGTGGTTGTGTTTGGTTGGTCAAATTGGAACACTTTTGGATAGATAGTGGAGGTGTCAGCAAGTGACATCTACATTTGTGTTGAGACAAGAAGTAGAAGATGCCCCCAAAGTAAGGCTCTATCCACATAATCCAGGCAATCGGCTAAGTGTGAGAATGACACTGTTGTGGGTGAGGTTGATGTGGATCCAATGGTGATTCCCATAAAATGTGTTTTAGAAATGGGGAAATCACTAGCTTCAGCCTCTATGGGTAAGAGAGCTGAAAGTAAGTCAATAGGGTCTTGGGTGGTCGATGGAGAATGGTCACCTAGAGGTAACGACATTTATAATAGATTTTTTATGGGTAGAGGAGATGATGGGTGCTCCTTTGTGGGTGTAGGATATGATGGGTGATCCTCTATGGGTGGAGGAGATGAATAAGCATCTCTCATGGGTCCGAGAGGTACCACGGTGTGACAACTCTCTAGGTGGAGAAGCCACAAGTGAAATGGTCTCAATGTTAAGAAGGCTTCTTCACAAGTGAGGGAGGAGATGAAGGGTGTTCCTCTATGGGTGGAGGAATATGTGAAGTGGGTTCATGTGTAGGTGGAGGGCTTCGGGCTAGGATTTCCTTTATGGAAGGAATATGAGGCAATTGGGAAGCAACTGGTGCATCACTAAAAATAACATGGACCTCGTGGGTATTGTTATCATTAGTTGAGGTCTCCCAGTTTGGTTAGAAGAAGGGGCATGATTAGGAAATGGTTTCTTGAAAATGTTTAGGTTTTGGTTGGTAGGTGCGTTCGGATTATCCAAGACTAACTCACCATTCTCAAGAATTTCCTAGACAATGTTCGTAAAAGTGATGGAATTTCCGTTATTATGACTTTTACCCGATGATAGTTATAGAAGTCATGCTCTTTGTACCATGCAGGTGTGGGGTGAGTAGGATAAAAACTAGTGTGTGGTTTTATAGGAGGAAGGGTGATGGCCCCAGCTTTAATGAGATTTTCTAAAACAAAAGAATAAGCCTCCCCAATTGGGGTGTATTTGTTGTTCTCATTTGAATTGAAAATTCTAGACAGAGGAAAGATTAGATGAGGGATTAGCCTGGTTTGATGGATGAGCTGGGCCAGCATTGATTACCACTACGTTAGCGGTTCCCTTGGATTTTGAATAATTATTATGTGGTTTTGAAGAAGAAGAGGTATCATTTTACTTAAATTCCATGTTCTTATTTCGTAGTTGGATTTTCTTTTCTTCGATGGACCGAATCTCTAGTTTCCGTGCCATGGTGAATACATCATCGAAGGTTTGGAAATTCTGCATCTACAGGGTCAGGAAAATATGTCTAGCACAAGCCCGCATAAATATCTCTATGAGTTTGGTTTATGGTAATTAGAATGTGAGTTGATTGATCAAGTTACGCCAACGAGTGACAAAATTTGTGATATACTCATCGTCATATTGATGCGTAGAGTAGAGGTCAGTCATGGTGACCTTCTTAACAACATTGATGGAGAAGTGATCCAAGAAGGCTTGGGCTACACAGTTAAATGAGTCGATGGAATGTCTAGGTAATCCACTATACCATTCTAATGTGGGCCCGGTTAGATACATGGGAAATGTCCTCATAAGAAAAGTGTCATCATCGAAATTAGATAACACCCATGTTTGAAATACCACAAATTTTGTTGTGGGTCCTCTTTGTTATTGAAGCAGTTAAATTTAGGCATCTCCCAATGTACAAGATATAGAAGAATGGGAATGGATGGGTGTATGGGCTGATTGTAAATTTCATCATAGGTGAGAGAGTTGCGTGATTTGGAAACCGATGCCTCTAGTGTTTGTGTCTTGTCCATCATTAACTTGATGAGCTCATTGGTAGGTGGTGATGGATGGGTACCTCTTGTAGCATAAGAGGGTTGGTGTTGGGCATATGATGGAGGTGGAATTCTAGTATATGGTGATGCCACATAGGTAGGTTGAGAATGAGGGAGTGAGATAGGGGCACGTACTAGAATGAATGATAGATGAAACAGAGGTCACGATAATACATATATAGAGGTGGAATGGTCAAGGTGACTCGAGTAGTGATGGGGGCTAAGGAATGTGGAATAGAAAGGAATTTTTTTGAAATGGGGTAGGGGTCATAAACATCGGAGGTGGTTGTGTTGCTATAGGTATATGTGATACCATAGGTGTGGATGAGGTCACGTTCGGGTGGTTAAAAAGGTATAGTGGAGGTTCAGAGGTACAATAGATGTGGCAGATGTGGCATTCATAACAGGTATAGGGCCCACTGCTATGAAATGACCGGGGAAAGGCAGTGTAGGTAGCGTGTAGCTAGAAGGGGCTGAAAGCAGTAGTAGAACGAGTTTCGGGGGATAGATACGGGCATGTCGTATATCAACTGACTTGAGGCATCTCAAGTGGACGAGTGGGAAGGATAGAACTATAAAGTAATAAGGTTTTATTCTAGGAGTCATGCGAACTCCTCATCACCTGTGGCAATAGTGATAGGTTGGATAGGCTCCATGGGTGATAGAATGGAAGGTGGTGAAGGACTAGGTGGGAGTGGTTAACAACTAGCATGGAATATGAGGGTATTTTATTGGTGACGAGTCAACACCATGTGAACAAGTGTTGATCTGGTAGGACTGCTTTCTATAAATGACACAAAAATATAGTAGAAATAGGAAAACCAGGTAGTGGTAGGTGGATTGGCTTAAAATTTCAGCTAGAAAATTACACAAAGCTAAGCGATTACGGTTAGGTAGACTGATGTCGGTCATAGGTAACCACGGTCGATCAAAGGTAACCGCAATCGATCACTGTGGAAAAAAATAGTTTTCCAAACAAGGAAAAAGACTGATAATATACCGAGGTAGATAAGACGTAGATGGATTTTAACATGACAGAGAACATGTTGAGAGTCACAGAGACTCTAAATAATGAAGAATATGAAACAGGTGCCCTTTTGGGTAGGTTAACCAAAAGAACAATAAACCGATGTTGGTTGGATAAAACTAGTGATGGTTAGAGGGTAACCGAAAATGGTCACTGGACCGACACCAATTACTGTGAAATTGAAATAGAGATGAGGAAAAAGGTGGTTGTGATTTAAAATCAAACCCTAAAATCTAAGAATGATAAAAATGGGGTCTAGGCACACTCAAACGAAGTTGGAATACACCAACTATGATGAGGAGCGTGTAAGGAGAAATTAAAAGATGAAGAATGTGTCCTCTCACCTCAAAACACAAGCCAAGTAGAAACACTAAGAAAAATATGATCCTAAGAGTGATCTTTCCTTTATGTTTGTTTAGCTTATGCTATTTAGAAGACTGACTCATGAACTTTAGAATAGAGTTTTTGGTGAGGAAGGCTTCCTACAAAGAAGGAGATCTACAAGGAGAGGTTTTAGGTTATGTTATGGCGGGGCGGGCCGTCCTCTGAGATAATGACTTGATGAAGTAACGAGTAGGGTGCCTACTATACCGTGATCATGTGATCACCTAAAAGTTTTTCTAGGTGGGATGTTATTTAAGAATGTGTGTATTTTTCAATTTTTGATGTTTGGTAAGACTCAAAGAGAGAGAGAAAGAGAAATAAAGTGTTTTTCTACGATTCATTTCACAACCATCAACTGGGCATGAATTCCAGCATATAGGTTGCCCTCATTTAATGTAAGCTAATATAGTAAAGAAAAATGAAATGCAGTTGATTTTAAGCCCAAATCAAAATATTGAATTCGATGACACAAAAATATGAACAAGAGAGAGTATGATCTTTCACTAATGTAGTACAAATGAAAGAGAAGAAGAGTTCTTTTATAACACCAAAACACGATTGCTTTGAGACAATAGAAAGAAGAGAAGATTCCAGGGGAGAAATTTAATGTGAGAACCTTTTAGAAAGGAAAAAAACATACAAATTTCACCTAGAAATGAAGAAATGCAAGGAACCCCAAATGGGTCCCACTGGCATGCCAAAATGTTTCACCTGATTCTTAGAACATTTCTTGGAATGTGACGAAACAAATAAGGGTAAAGGGCTAGGAGGAATACTTGTTGAAGCTGGTTGAAGGTTATTACGTGCGTATGACTTCTTGATCCACAATTGATCATGAGAGCTTCCTTTTGGCTAGGAGGAACTACCTGAAATGAACAACAAGACCACCAAAAGAGATTAAATAACATATGACAAAGTGGACTGCCTAACATATGCTAGTTCCAGAAGTGTGATACTCCCTATAAGGATATCAATCCACTGTTTAAAACAATTCAATATTAACAATAAATGAAATCCTTCTGTAGTTAAAATGATTTAGGTATCTCATTCGATTACAATAAGCAAATTCGTTCACAATAGGCTAAGCTATGATTGAATCAAGGGGTACGTATTTGTCGAGTATTAGATCTTGGTTAGGGTCTAGTTTTGGGCTGTTTTGGGTATTTGGTGGGGAATTTAGGCTTTGTTCTTGGTCTAAGGGTAAAACATAGAGACCGACATTGGTTTGGTATGACCGATGTTGGTTTAAGTGAAATTGGTGATAGTTATGGGTAACCGGCGTCGGTATGGTCGAGGTAAAGGAAACTCAAAAGAAAATGATTAGAGGGCTTGATCTGGGATTTTATGTAGGTGGTGGGGTAGGTTTGAGGGTTGCGAGAGGTATCAAATGTGGTGGGGATGAACAAAGAGTGAGGATGGGTAATCTAATTATGTAAATAATAGAAAAGGCCCATTACATAAACCGATAAGAAATGAAGAAATGGAGATGCAACAACTTAATCTGATAATAGAAATAATAAAATCTATTATAGTGTATTAGACCAAGTGGTGGAGGTATACTTACTATTATATGAGCTTGATGGTTAGATGGAAATGGTAGTTTATCGATAGGTGGAGTTTGGTGTGTTGATGGCGCATCCCAAGATGCTTATGTGAATGAAAAATGGCTATGTGGTTTCTTCGATGCCGACTATGGATGTTTGGATGCGTGTGTGAATGCTTGATCTAGCTTGCATGTAGATTTGGTGACCTATTTTAACTCTCTAGATGTGCCAACCTGAAATAAGGTTACTAAAGGGAATAAAAGGTAACCAAAAATGGTTCCGGGTTGACTGGCGTCAGTTTAGGGGTGACCGGCATCGATTAGGGTGGGATTTCCTAGGTTTACTAAACTGGGTAGATCTGCTTGATTTCTTGGATCCAATTAGTTTCTTTTTATGGGTTAGAATGGAAGCTTCTTTTCTAATGGGCGGGAATGTGGTTAGAGGGAATGTAGGCTTTGATTTTTAGGGTTTACCTAGGTCTTAGTTAGTTATGGCAACATACTAAGAATAGATTTGGGGTGAGGTGGTGGTGTGGGAATTATTTTAATTAGGATAATTAAATAATAAATATTATGATGACATGGATAAATTTAATCTAATTAATTAAATTAATATTAGAGTGTGGTTAAAGGGGCCATGATTAGGTGAGTGTGTGTGAGTTGGTTATTTGTCAAGGGATTGAGGGCGGTGTGACAGAATTTTGGTGTCTACACTTCCTCGTTAATTTTTGCCCAAAGCATCCACAAAGTAGTACATGGATATATTTGATTGGATGTGTTTTGGCCATGTTTCAAGTGATAGTGGAAGCCTCCATGTGTCTAAATGACACAAATCCAAGGGCATTGCCCATGGGACAGTCCTCAAATAAGTGTAGGATTTCCGCATGTCCCAGTCCAAAATGAAGGCGTAACAATCCTAAATCAACTAAGTATGGAAGGTTCAGTGAGACAACACCACGTGCCTCATCGGTGCAACTTCAAGAGTCAAAGCTAGAGGCCCACTCAAGTAAACCATGACTCTGTCCCCACTCAAGTAAGGCCACGTGTCAAGACCATATCAAAAGTGGGTGGGCAGGCCAAAATGTTCCAAAGTGCTATTTCTCTAAAGGGCACAAAATGCAAAAGGCGTTCGTAGGCCCACTTCAGTTTAAATCTCTCCCATGTGGACAACTCATATTCAAAGTTTGTAAGGGCAGATTGAACGAATGTGATTCAATGCATCTAGTTTTACTACTAGACATGGAAATGAATGAGGCATTAGAGAGACTCAGATATCGGTTTCTTGAATCAGTTTTCATCATTTTTGTAACCGAATGTAACCATTCTTGGAAACTATTTAATGGCTTCTCCATGTTGTTGTTCAGGTTGGATCTTGGTACTGTAAAGTAATAGATTCAAAGTAATCAATATAGAAGTTTTCCCCTTTCTTCCTCTGCTTTTCTTCTTTTTGTGTCTGAAACTTGGGAATCATCAATCTTTTATGATAAGAAACTTTGTGTTCTTGTTTATATGATTTCTGGAACTTTGTGTCTTTGGAATTATATTGGTTATGAAAGTGAATGATTCTATTCTGCATCTCCCTAGTTCAATACGTATAAGGTGATACTCTGCCATCTATATCTCCTAAAGGTATTGTTATGTTCTTCCTTCCTCATCTCCTTAATTCTTCCATCCTTTCGTATTGATGATCTTTGGGCATAAAACATTTCAAAGGATCAAGAATCCACACTTTGAAAGTTGTACATTTGTATATAAGTTGTTTCTTGCTTTCAATAAGGGAACCTCTCCCATTAAAGAGGAGGGACTTGTTGTCCCCTGACTATGGTTTGTTAAATGTATCATTTTAAAAACCCAACACAACCTACTCGAAAGTTGTTGCGCTGGTGGAAAACACTTTGGGAGAACCTTTTGGAATTACACGAGGTGAGAATTTCCTTCTTTGTAAGGTTTTGTAGGAGCAACACGCCCATGGCTATAAAATACTACCATGGTAAAGAGACCACTTCCTTCCATATCCAAACATGTGAGATAGCCTGGATGGGAAGTGCTAAAGCATTTCCACCTTCATTATGAGTTCACAAGTTATACTCCACCCTACAAGGTTGTGCGTGTGTGTGGTATATTAACTTAGAGATACGTCATCAAACTGGTAATTGGCAAGAATTGACGGCTGATCTCATTCAAATGTTTGAGTATCGGAGTGCAAATCCATCAGTGGATAAGGCATTACAAGTTGTCAAGTGCCTCACAATAGGAGATAGTGCTATGACGGAGGACAAAATACAAGAATTTCTAGGTGAACCTATCCTAGAGGTGTGCTTTGAGGAAGAATAAATAGAAGAGATACAACTTGAGTGCATGTGTATGGAAAAAGAAAAAGGGAAGATGGTGTATGTTATTGATGGGGAAGAGGTGGAAAGATTAGATGTTAACCATTTTGTAGGGATGCGTGAAGTCATAGATAGTGCTGATGAATGGGCGCATGCCTACCATGAACCTTTAAAGATGAAAAAGGTTAACATCGGCTCAGAAGTAGAACCCAAGGAGGCTATCATTGGAGACTATTGGTCGAGAAAGAAGTCTCTAAAATCATTGATCTGTTACACAAATTCCAAGATTTTTTCCCACACAGTATCATGAGCTTAAAGGCATCCACCATTCCTTAGGGGAGATGAGGATAAATCTGAAGGAAGGTGCACGCCCAATCAAGAAGAGACCATACTGGATGAATCCCAATTTATGCGTAAAGGTCAAGGAGGAAATAGAAAAAATGATAGCATTAGGTATCATTAAGACTATGGAAGAGTCAGAATGGATAAGTCTAATGGTGATTAGTATCAAGAAGGATGGGAGGATAAGGATCTATGTTGATTATAGGGACTTGAATGCAATATGTGTCATTGATCCTTTCCCAACCCCATTTACTGAAGAAATATTAGAGGGAGTGGCAGGATGTGAGGTCTACTCTTTCACAGATGGATTCTCGGGATATCACCAGGTAAGGATTGCAAAGGAGGACTAGAGGAAGATGAATTTCACCACTAAGTGGGGAAGTTTTTCCTATACGGTCATGCCCACTTCTTCATCCTCCTCATTTCCCATCGCCTATTGTTCAATACGACTAAATGATCTCTTGTGTCCAACAGGCAGCAAGGATCTCATCAAGTTTCAGGTTGTTGTCGCCCCTCCTTCGGGTGGAGCATTATTTGCAATGTTTCCCCTTGTTCTAACCATTTTCTGTTACAAGAAAATTCGAGGTTCTCATCAGATTATGGATTAGAGAGGAATATATTCATAAAACAGCCTTCCAAACAAGGTACGAACATTATGAATTCACGGTTCTACCCTTTGGATTAACTAATGCACCCACCTTTATGAACTTAATGAACAATATTTTTCAAGAATATTTGGACAAGTTTGTACTTGTATTCTTGGGACGATATTCTCATTTATTCTAAAAGTGTTGAGGAGCACAATGAGCATTTGAAGATAGTTTTGGGAATTTTGAGAAAAAGAAAGTTGTATGGTAAGTTATCCAAATGTTCTTTCTTTGATTCGAAGTTACAACAATGTAGGTGACTTATGACGACACCCTTTGCATTGATCGTTAAGATTTACACCTTTAACTCGAACAAGTTACTCGGAACCGATTAGGAATGTGGTCACATTATAAGGCTGCCTAGGATACTGGGTATCTTGACACACCGGTTTAACTAGGGTTGACCCAAAGATGTCATCATATCCCTAGTCCCTCGGGAGCATCCATATAACGTTGTCACCTTACTAACTGCTTCCGAGTGAATAACTTGGGATAGGAGGGACTGACAGAAGTCGGTATAAGACATTCTACATAACATAAGAATGGGGTGAAGGATGTATTCCAGATTGATGAGTATGCCATTAAGGAATACGAGACATAAGCAGTATGTTTCAAATCTTTGGCCAAAGTATCGCAAGCTGCTGATTGCGTTGTCCTGAGTCACCTAGTCTAAGGGATGAGATGCCGATGAATAATGGTAACAATTATTCAAGTTAGGTTCCTTGGACAGAGCATTCTGAATCCTAGAATAGGGAAGAGAACCGCAAGAGTGAAGTGTTGAATAAAAACTCCAACTCTTATTACTCATGAATAGATCGGTAGATTACCGAGTCATGGAATGAATAGATCGGAGGTACTCCGAGTCATTACAGCTGCATATGGTTATCTGTTATAAGAATGGTTATTTGATTTGTGAGTTCTAAATTATGTATTTAGAACCAGGAAGCATTTATCAAAAAAATAAAAATAAAAAATTGACTTGTTCTAATGTATAGAATTGAGGATGTTATAATGTTCACCACTAAGTGGGGAAGTTTTTCCTATACGGTCATGCCTTTTGGGTTAAATAATGTGCGTCTTTGTGTTCTCGCGCATTGTGGTGCAAGATTTTCAGGACTTCATCCATAAATTTCTTCAAGTTTACCTAGATGATTGGATAGTATATGGGTTAGTGAAGGACCATTGTGACAACTTAAGGTTGATGTTTGAAAGGTGTCGGCAGTTGAGGATATCCCTCAACATTAAGAAGTGTGTCTTTGCTACCCCATTTGGAACCTTGTTGGGACATATCATATGTAAAGAAGGCTTATTAGTAGATCCTGCCAAGGTTGTAGTAATTGTGGGATTAGGGAGCCTACTAGTCAAAGTGTAGTGCACAAATTCCTTAGACACATGGGTTACTATAGGAAGTTCATCAAGGGATACGCCAAGATCACTCGCGCCTTTAGAAGAGTTACTTAGACACAAGAGTTCCTTCCTTTAGGGAGAGGCGCAACAGAAGGCATTTGACACTTTAAAGGATAGGCTTGTCACTATGCCCATACTACGATTCCCCTCTTGGGATAAGCCCTTCCATGTTCATGTGGATGCCTCAGAACCGCTATTAGAGCAGTACTTGCATAACTTGGTGAAGGGATTTTTGATCATCCTTTATGCTTTATAATCGGAAGTTGACACTAGTGGAGCAGAATTATACTACAACTAAGTGTGAGGCATTGTCAATGATCTACGTGCTTCACAAGTTTAGAAAATATCTGCTTGGAAACCCCTTTTATATTTTACATTGACCATATGGCATTGAAATATTTAGTGAACAAGCCCATTTTACAAGGGCACATATGTCGGTGGGTACTATTGTTCCAAGAATTCGAGTTCATGGTGGTTTTCAAACCAGAAAAAGTAATTCGAACCTAACCATTTGTCTCGAATTGATTTAGGGGAGGACACCCAAAGCATTGAGGATACCATGCCAGATGCACAAATATTTAGGTTGCAGCATGTGCCCTTAGACTTAGAAGATAACGCATTATTTCTCAAGATAGGTGTAGCAGGAAGGAATGGAGGCATTGGATAGAAATCAGTTAGCTATATGCATCACGCCCTACATGTTGATTAATGGGGATTTATACAAATTAGGACGTGATGAGATTTTGCGTCGGTGTGTGCTAGAACATGAGCACCTATCCATCATAGAAGAGGTGCATGGAGGTAGTGCAGGTGGGCACTATGCAGTGACACCACTACATGCAAGATATTGATGGCTGGATTATGGTGGGAGACCCTGTATCAAGACTACAAGGAGTATTGCAAGGCATGTGATCATTGTCAGTGCATTGGAAAACTAGGGTGAAGAGATGAAATTCCTTTACACCCTATTCCCAGTGCCAAGCCATTCAAAAATTGGGATATAGACTTTGTAGGCCCTATTGCACTAGCCATGCATAGGAATGGGTCACGTTATATAATCACTTACATAGATTACTTGACAAGGTGGGTAGAAGCAACACCTAAGGATTTTACAAAGATCTCATGCACGTGAGGTTTCTATGGGAAAACATTATTACAAGGTATGGGTGCCCTTTGAGTTTGACTAGTGATAGGGGTACACATTTCTTAAATGAGATAGTAAGGATTCTGTTAGTAGAATTCATGGTGGCTCATCACAAGACTACCCCTTACCATCCACAAGAAAATGGAACCGCGAAGGCATTTAACAAAATACTAAGTCATACCCTAACCAAAATTTGTGATGTTGGTAGAAAAGATTGGGATGACAAAGTATTAGCCGTTATTTGGGCATATAGGAAAACCTACAAGAGGTTAAATAAGGCCACACCATTTCAATTAGTGTTTGGTGCAGACGTTGTCCTAACATTGAATTCATGTTACCTTCTCTATGTATAGCACACGTAGGAGGATTGACTGTGAACAAACGTTGGAGGAAAGAATTGATAAGTTAATGAAGTTGGATGAAAGACGATCACTTGTCAGGTGGATTTAGAAGACTGAAAAAGCAAAACAAAAGGCATGGCATGATCATCACATTAAGAACAAAAAGTTTGAGGTTGGGTAGATGGTGTTACTATATGATTCCAAGTTTTTGTGCCATCCTGGGAAGTTAAAAGTCCATTGGTTGGGTCCCTACATCATCTCGTACATCCTTGATTCAGCGCATGCCTTCCAAGTGCATTGGATGGGATGAGATTTCTAGGAAACTTTAATGGGAGTAGGCTGAAGCCCTACTATAAATAAGTCTTCTTGGTGTTTTTAATAAGGCAAGTATTGCCAGATAGTTTAGGATTTCCTTTAATGCATTTTCTTTTCTTGTGTTTCCCTTTCTCGTTGCTATTTTGTGTTGCACCTTGGGTGCCGGTAACCTCATTACTTTTTAAATTTTGTGAATGCATAGAGGACCACACATCATTTTAGTGTGGGGTGGAATAATGTGAAAGAAAGTGCAAGATACAAAGTGCCAAGAAGGATTGCGTTGGAAAGCCCAGTTGAATGGCCCTGTGGAAGGAAGCGCATGGAACAAAAGAGCTCTTGTGGATGGTTGGTGTCAAGATAATATTACATCTTGGTTCCACATACAAGGGAGGAAGAAGTACCTTCAAAGTGCTGATAATGCATGCGTAAGATTATTATGTCAGATAAATTGTTTGCATGCCAGAAGGTTGTAGGATTGTCCATGCAAGGTTGGGAGTGTGAGTGGGGGCACTAGAGTCCCACTTAGTGGAAAAAAACTAAAATAAATGTTGAATTATGGTGGTAGGTGAATTAGAATTTAATGCTAAAAAGAAGGGAAAACTATAAATAGGAGGTTGGGCACTTCATTATTGACATTGTGAATACGAAGAAAAAAAGAGCTCTTGTGGACTAGGGTTTCCAGAGTTGATCTATGTGAAGAAACGTTTGAGGAATTAAGGCATGAGTGATTGAATTTGATCTTCAAACTAGAAGGAAAGATGTTCACGGGTGTAGAAATTTTTTTGGAGAAGCACCATCTTGTGAAAGAGGTTATTCTAGTTAGGGTTTGGTAGCTAGGGCACATGATGAAAAGGGTTTCTTCACAAGTTTGAGGTCTGAGCTTGGAGAGGGTAGAAAAGTAGAGCAAGTAAGAGAAGTTGAAGTGCTAAGATAACCTAAACCATGGCACCTAAGAAACCAACTATATCACCTAAGAATTTGAAGGGCAAGGGCAAACAACCAGAAACCCCCATAAGCATGAATGAAGAATGGTACGCAGAGATGTAGTACCCGGATGGGGTTTTTCTCGGGAAGGAATGGGAGTCCCACTTAAGAAAAATGATGGTGAGAAATTACAACCATCGCACAAACATGACAGAACACCAGAGGGTTTACCTATCTATAGTGACGAGGTAAAAGTAAAGTTGGAGAAGGTGGGATTGTTGCAACTCTATGAGTTTCCTTATTTTGGAAAACCTGAGCGCCTCTATCAATGGTTAATGTCACATGTACATGAGGACCACTTTTACTTTACGGGTGTAATATGTGCATAACTCCTCAGGTGATTTCAAAATTCACGGTCTTATTTATGAAGTAGAGAGTATAGATGACAACCTGAGTGACAAGGAAGCCATCAAAGTAATTGTCGCTGCATATGATTATAAGAAGGGGTCACAATACTTTGATATTATAGAGATCCTGCACTGTAATAAGAATGGTGTGTGCCTAGTGACAAAGCTAAATGACCAAGAAATGTGGACGTAGGTAAATAAGACCTGGTTAAATGTGTGTAGAAAAATATCAGAAGGCACCATATACAACTTGTCTTCCTTCATCGCAGATGAAATTATCGTGAGTGCGCATGAAGGAGACAAGCCCGACAAATTTTTTTCAGAAATCGGAGCGCAGATACAATAAATAATTTTGTTTGGGAATATCCAGAGGAAGACCCCTCGCCCATGAAAATATTCACAAAGTACACTTGTGACAACATGACGGCTGCTCACAAGGCACACTTGGAGAAATGGTATAAGTGCTTAAGGGACACATTCGGGGTGAATGCAAGGATCCTAGAACAATTGTAAGTACTTACAGAGGAGAATCGAATTCATAATATACCAACACTTCTGCATTAGCAGGTTCAAGTTGGTAGATGAAACCATGAGCCCATGGTGTAAACTCCCCTTTTCCTTCACCACTCAATACTTCCAAGTGGGAGTAAACAGATTCAAGGAATCTAAGAAACTAAGGTTTGACCTTAGCGAAGTGGATCAGGACCATAGGGAGATGCGCAGGAAGTTGGTCTACCCCAAGAAGCATGCATACGTGGAAAAGTATGTGTCGCACAAAGTTCAAATGATGAGACCCCTGACTCTGCCAATTACAGGGAGGACCATGGTGCGTGTATATCTTCACATAAGGCCAAAATTTGAGAAGGGCGCATATCTAGAAAATGATGTCTCCATACCTGACAACCCCATAGGCAGAAGGAAGCCCGTGCCAACAAAGAAAGGAAGAGAAGAGGTGCAAGGGAAAAAGGCACCAAGTGTCCAAGATACACCAATGGTGGGCACCCCAGGGATAAGTGCTAGGACTAGTACTTACATGCGTAGGAAGAGGTCTCTAGTTAGAGAGAAGGCACCGAACAAGAAAATCCTATCACAAAAGAGAAGTCACTAGAGAAGGAAGAAGAAAGAGAAAAATCTCCTATACTGGAATCCCCAGTTAGGAAGAAACAAAAGGTGATGGAGGAGGCTGATTCAGAGGACACGAGAGAGCTTGGAGGCCTACAGAGGTGAGAGGGATGATGACGAAGAAGATGAACTTGAAGGAGCCCAGGGACCACCAGTGTTTGAGGTGCATGATTTAGAGGAAGAGGGAAAAGAAGAGAAAAATGAATTTCTCTTTGACAGAGGAAGGGTAGCCAGGAGGAGGAAGGCACCCAAGATAAGGGAGAAAGAGAAGAAGTGAGTACAAAAAATCAAACTCCAAGCCTCACACAGGAGCAGATAAATGAGGTGGCAGAAAAATAAGTGGAGAAAATCATTGAAGCCTTGGTAGTACAAGAGTTGGAGTGCAATGTTGAATTAATAATGAATGAAGATAAAGAAGAAAGTGTGGGAAAAGATCATGACAAAGCACAGGAGGAGGCCCCAGTTTGATGGTATGTATTCCTAAGGGCATACACACATGAGGAAGGTGCACAAAGATCCAGAGACCAAGAATGAACTATGTTGATGATCCAAACAAGGTTTCACGCGCATATTTCCAAAGCACCATTCCAACAGAGAAACTCCTAGCCATGACATCATTTGATGTGGAAGGTGCATACCCGCAGACAAGGAAAATGATTTCATGGGCATTTGAGTCCCACCTCAATGAGCCAGAGTTTGAAGTGAGCCAAGGGGAATTGATGCAAATGCTAGAGTCTAAAGGAACCAACCCCTTGGTAAATACCCAACAACTTTCAGATGAGCAGATCTGCAATGTACTCAACAAAGTCTCGGTTGAGGTAGAAGCTAGGATTTTTGGGAGAAATGACAGAGTGAAGGATCTAGAGGCAGAGCTGGAGAAGAAGGATAAGGATCTCTGGAAAGAGCTAGGGAGTTAAAACATGAAGAATTAGTCAACACTCAGCTAAAGCATGAACTAAGGGATGAGAAGGCAAGGGTGCATGAGGTATATAAGAAGGTAGAATCAATCATAGGTGTCATTATTTTGAAGCATCCGGACCTAGCACCACCCACGCAAAAGTATGGATCTACCCTGGAATGCCTAGAGGACTTAACATACATCCTCACCATGGAGAGGCAACCACCAGCCTTAGAATCCACGGAAGAAGTATCAAGCATGCTTGAAGAAGGAATACAAACCGAATGTTGGAGCAACCATCGCTGAGTACAATAAGGTTCTTTCCAAAGGAAAATTTGTACCCAAACTATTGAGGCCGTGTATGACAACTATGCAGATAGGGATAGAGTGGCGAGCATTCTATTCACCACTCACGGGAAGATTTCAAAAAATTCCAAGAACATAACAAAGGGAACATAGCGGAGCGGGATAGGATCTTAGCCAAGATTGAAAAGAAGTTAGAATCCATTGAAGCCTTACAAGGTTCAATCAAAAACTAGCTAAAGGAGTTGTACCCACAAATCAAAAAGGGGATGGATGCACTTGAGGATGTGGGAAAACAGCTGGAAGGAGTGGTTGAAATGATGAATACTCAAGGAGACAGACTGGGTTTTGAGGAGGTAAGCACCCTAGTCGGTGACCTCTGCCAAAGAGCACAAAATGAAGTCAATACTTGGAATAAGTTGGAGGCCAACTTAATAAAATATTTCCTTCTCCTCTTGCTAGAAATAACCATAGTTCCTCATTCTTTCTTTCTCCCCCAAGATTCTTCATTCCTTATTCTTTCCCAAGCCATTCTAAGAATGGTCATTCTTTATTCTTTGAGGAAATGTTCCCGGGTGGAGAACAAGTGAAGTGTGGGGTGATGTTGGGCCCTTAAAATATTGGCCAAGTATAAAAAGGTGCATGGGAGCACAAGGAGAAAGTACGTAGGATGGGGTTCTAGGAGGGTTTAATAGAACAAGTGGTGCATGAACAAGGTAGAACAAAGGTTTTAGGACTTAGCCATATTTGACGCATCAGGTAGAACATGAGAAAAGCATGACCCAACTGCACATGCGAAGTGGATAAGGTGCCAGCCTGGAAACTTGAGGCCCACGAAAGGAATATACCTCGCAATAGAAGATTCAGAAGACCATCATTGTAAGGAGTGGAGAGCTTGGGCCTAAAGGAGCATGCCCCCATGGAGGACCACATTTGACACTTGGCGACAGATTTGAAGCCACAAAAAGGCAAGTTGGCAATTCAAGAGGCCTATATATACAAGCACCTACAAAGGAGAAGATAGAGGGATAGACAGATATAGATTAGTAGAGAGTGGAGCTCTACAGATATATTGTAAGGAACTCTATAGGGTTGGGTAGATATCTATAGGAAAAGGATGTAATAAGGGGTTGGGATTGTAAATTTTCTCTTGAGAACTGAGGGGTATAAATCTAGCTATGATGTATGACTTCGGTTTGCACAGCTGTGGTAGTTTGTAATGGATCTAATGGATGTAATGAGGTTACCAAACTTGATTGAATATGATTATTAATGATTCTGGTCCATATTTATAGCTTATAGTTCTAATTCATGAATGTTTATGGAATAAATATAAATCCTTATGCATTTCCTTTCTGTTTTGGTTCCTATCTATAATCTATTAAGTACCATTTGGTCTAGGATGACTACATTTGTCTAGAATCCGTTCTAAGTTCTATGATAAATGTATGTCTCATTTCCACTCACTCTTTTTAAGTTCCTATCATAGATGATGTTTCCCACTTAACTCACATAAAATAGAAACTCGGTACCAACGCATGCCTCAGGTGAGAACCCAACACCTGCTAGGTGATATTCCGACGCGCATGGGATTCTCTTGCTCTTTGGTGGGTGTAAAAATGACTACACTTCTTCATCAAGGATTATTTGTGACATACATCATAGCTTAATGATATTAACATGATAGACAAAAGTGAAAGATTCACATCACCTTGTAACCCTACAAATATTGTTTATGGACCTCTTCGCATAGTCTAGGGTTCCTCGAACGCATACTAGGATGCCCACTGGTGCCTTGATCCTCTCCCAGTTCCCAATCTACCTAGATTTCTCGAGATCTATACTTTTTGGGACTTTGACATAGTCATTTCCTCCTCTTGTTTCTCCAGCCATCTCTGTGACACAGTCCAACAAGCTCATTGAATCAACTGAGTTCTTCCCAACCCTACTTGTTAATTAGGGTTTCACATATTTATTTACTTAGCTTTGCTTGTGTCATTTTTCCTTATTTAGTTTATCTTTTATTTATTGTTGTAATTCTTAGATTAACTATCTAAAATCCCCATTTTTAGTTAATGATTTTTGTGAACTCGGGCTCTTTCAGTCTTAGGATCCTTTCTTTTCCTCTATCATGGCTCCCAAAGCTCCTCAAGTTTCTTTATCTGATTTACTTAAGAGATATCCCAATTTTCAAGATGCTCTTCAAAAATCCATAGACACCACGTATCTTCCTCAAAACACACTACCACATGAGATAAGTCCTATATTTTATTTTTTATCTAAAGACCCTAGTCCTGGTAATCCTCCATCTAATCAACCCTTATTGGAATCAATTGAAGCTTTACATTATTTATTTTAAGATAAATTTTAGGCCATGTAATCCATGATTAAATCTCATAAACATGAAATTCAACAGCTTAATGATGTCTCTCAAGTGCATGTTTGTGCTCCTACATCTTATCTTCAATCTATGGCTACTACATGTCATATAGCTGAAACTCAAATCATGTCATTTCCTTAACTGTCATATTTGAGTGTAATACTAAGCCTCATGAAATTCTTCTTACCGAACTCCTTAATTGGTAATTGATCACTTTACCACCTGCTCATTGTTATCCTCTTTATTGAATAACAAGGTATCAAGGTTTTCCATATTATAATTATTATCAAATCAATGGACATAACGACAATGATTGTCACAATTTACAACAAAGAATCAAACATCTTGAGTGTCAAGGATTTATCTAATTTATTTCACAAAATTCCATTGCATGCCCATCTACAAATCCTCCATCTCAATGGGTTCCTAGATTTGACTCGTTCATATCTAATGAGCACCACACCATCACTTCTAATGGTCATTCTATGTAAATTCAAGCACCGCCCAAGCAACCGCCTCTCAAACTCAATATCACACCACCTTCTCTCATGACATATCCAACAATACCAAGTCAAATTAGGCAACCACCTCACAAACTCAATCAACCTTCTTCTCCATAGAGTCTTTGGTAGCATCTTCAATATTGTCAAAGATACCACCATTCAAGATACCTACCCATCCTACACCACTTTAGCAACCAATCATTTTTATCAAAGAAACAACCCCTTCTACTGTTGGTCAAGAAACATTACCAATTACACCACTACATGGTCCTACTATTACTCTTTCCCACCATGCTTCCACTGCTTCATGCAAACTTGGTATTTTATAGGTGACTCTTGTCACCCTACCCTCCTGATGACACATTCATATTATGATGCTTCTTATATGATCGTTGAGGGGTTTGTTACAATATAGAACCTCATTTCATCTTACATTAACATATCAATCTATTACATATCCACTCGAGACATGCATACATTTACGATCATTTATCTCTCGTCGTGCATACCATACGATCTCTCATCATTTATCCCATCACTCAATCAATCTTACAAAATATATGATACCTCACCACCTTCATACATCACTTCTCTATTTTTCATCCAACATCAATTATTGAACAATACACATATCATCACATAATTGGTGGGGATAACATTCACCCCCCACCTTAGCAATAACACATCTCTCATAATTGCATCATCATACATCAATATTTGCACATATGCATATTTACTTAAACTTTAGCGTCATCATTACCTGATGACACACTCTTGTGATTTGGTTCACACTTGACTATTGAGGGATACATACTACACATGAACCCCACATACTACATAATAGATACTACAAACATTGCATCCTTCCACACATCCCACATCATATATCATATTACTCTTTACCATACAAGTGTCATACTCCTATTGTCTATGTGTCTAGCATCATACACTACTCATCCTACATACTATATTATTAGGTTATATACGCATCACACATTACACATTGCACATCGTGTCATATGTCTTACGTCATACACTCTACATTTAGTCTACATCATTTCAATCATTGCACATTATACACATCATATATCATACTAGTTTTCATCATACATATATCACACTCTCATGGTATACAAGTCTATTACTACATTATACTCATTTTGCATACTACGTAGCACACATCTCTACATTACTAGTCTACCTACACATATTACATTGCATACTTTTTATCATACACTACACATTACGCACATCATATGATCATCTATTATCATCACACATACTACATATTCTACACATTGCATTAACTACCCTATGACACACTTTAGTTCCTCACTCCATACTCGATCGATGAGGGTTTAAAAATAAAATGGACCTTATAATACCGGCACATTCATCATTAAATCTTGTATCATGTGACATTCCTAGGTCGATGACATGCACTAAAGGATAAATGGTCACATCTTACTTCATCTTGTAGTGGTATAGGCTTTAGGCTACATCACCACTCCCTATATTCATTTTGTAGTGATATACGATTTAGGTTAACATTCCCATTTTAAGACTTTAGAATCAAGAGAATTTTATTTTTATAATGTTCACTATTCTAAATAAAGCAATATTTAGAAAAAACATTCCATGCTAATCAAATTCAATGGATAAACACATGCAACTGTAATGACTCGGTGACTCACCGATCTATTCATTCCATAACTCGGTAAGCTACCGATCTATTTATGTTATCTTATGTATTGAATACATATTGTATACTTCATATACTTTGTCATCCTACCCTACACGGGTACTAAGTGATCTGTTTAAAGAACATATATGAATATTTGTTACCAATATTCATCTGATATCATGTTGTTTTAAACTTGGTGACATAGGACAACGCAACCAACAGTTTGCGATACTTTGGCCAAAGATTTATAACATACTGTGTATGTCACTATTCCTAGACAACATACTCATCATTTTGGAATACGTCCTTCACCTCACTCTTCTATTATCATGATTGGTCTTTACTAACTACCATCAGTCCACTTGTTCTAGGTTTTACCCTAGCCCTAGATAGAAACATAACCTATTATAGGAAGACACTCACAAAGGCTTAGGGTAGATGGGCATACTCGTTTGACCTAAGTCATCTAAATGTGCAAACATACCCTGAGCCTTTGGAAGCTAATTCCTATCCTAAATATGCTCTTATCCAGACCTAGAGAGAAACTAGGTTCAAGTCCGAGTTCCAGATGTGTGTAGATCTATATGATCAATGCGGAAGGGTGATGCCACATGTCAAATACAACATTGTATGCTTGAGAAGACCTAAGCATTCTCAAAATTACAACCTGCGGTTGGCATGTCCCAACATCCTATAGAAAGCGCCTCATTGAGATGTACATACCCCGAGGATATTGTTAATACATTATTAGTTTGGATTAAAACCTAATTACAACAACCCTTCCAAACCCTAATCCAACGCTCAATAATTTCTTCCTAAATTTTCTTCATTTAGCTCACTAAGAACTTCATTATTTTCATAGTCACTTTTAATAATTGATCACATAGTTAAACTGTCAATTAACCGTAACTATGCAAAGCATTATAATATGTCTTATTTAAAAAGTACAATAACTTTTTAGAAAGTTCAATTCTAGAATATATCCAATATAAGGTAGAATTCATACAAAATGAAGTCTAATAAATTATAGTCATACTTGCAAACCTTTTTGGTTTATAATCCATTAAGAAAGAGAAAGAGTCTTTCTCTACATGTTACGTGTTAGGGTTTATCCTACCCAATGTCCACATTTTCTTAATGTATGTTCATCACATGTTACATTACTATGTTATATAGTTTGGATAACGAATATCATATACTGCAACTTAACAAGCTGCATCACAAGTAGGGAGATTGAACTAAATCCCTCTATCCAACTTATGAAAAGATAACCAATTAACATAAAAATAATATAAATAATATCAACAAGATAGAATCCATCTCATCCATACAAGTACAAAATAATTTACACAACCAATGTAGGTAAACTCTCAACTTTCAATTTATCTTCTAACTTATACATTTATAAGTCTTATGCATTTAGGTATATTGCATAACAACCGTCTTCATTATAAAAGAATACTACATTTCCTTTTTCAATACAATCTCAAGAATGAATTAGAATTCTTCACAAGGAATTAGATTTAATTTAGCCAATGCATCATATAAGTTTTACCTTCTTTTATCACTTATGAAGTCCATCTGCAAAAATTGCTAGCACGGGTTAGTTCAATGAACTGAGCATGATAAGCACTAAGCCTTAAAATGAGGTGCATTCCAATAATTGTTCCATTAAAACAACTTTGCTTTAATGAGAAAATTATTACATCATGAATATCAATATAAGTAATAGCAATGGAAAATAAGTACGTTTAACCAATTGAATTTACTTCAAGAGAAGAACAAAATATAATCTACTATATCTTCCTTACAAAATTAAAGTTTAATTGATCCTATCAATTATATTTTAGCAAACAACAAATCATATCATCTCATTGTTCCCAATTCTATCATAATAGAATAAAACATTTATCTTTGCTTTAACCAAAAGAAGGGTTTAAAGCATGATTCTCATTAGGATGATTCATCTAACTCCTAAGAAAAAGAAAAAGAAGAACCATTACAAACTATGCTCAAACACAAGACATCGAAAAACTAAAACAGATTCATAACATGAATTAACTATTTCATTTAAAGGACAACTACCTTAAAATTTAACATTTAAGATATTCATCAGAACAAAATCCCATTTCAATCCAAGGAGGAATAGAGAATCAATCATTTTACCTGCAAGTCTAAATCTACTTCCACATGTTAGAAGTTAACATTTAAAGATCAGAAACCAACATTCACAAATCAAGGTAGACTTATACAGGCGTTAATCTCCACTTGAGTCCATCCAAGGAGGATCCATAAAAAGATAGAGTGTAAGAGAAAAAACTTACTCATCACAAACAAAACAAAGCAAATCCTTGTCAAACAAACAGTCTGCCAAACAATCTTACATTTTCAGTTCAATAAATCGAATAATCTAATCTCTTCCTACATCATTTCTACAAATGATTTGAACAAGGAAGACCAAACAACTCATAAAGAAATCTCCATTTCATAAGAGAATCAAAACAGAAAATTTCAACCAATGAACTTATCCCAACAATAGAAAGAAAGGGATCTTAATTAGAAAATGATCCAATCAATAATTCATTTTATTGTACTAACAAATGAATTTCCTCTTTTAATTCAAACATAGAAATTCATAAGCTAGTTCCCAGGAGAGAGAGAAAAATCGACTCACAGTAAGAAGAAAGCACACTGCCATTTTCCTTACAATTCTTTACCTTCAATAAACACGAGTTTTAGTTCCAATCTCAGAATGAAATATGCATAACAAATTCTAAAAACAAACTGCTCCAAAGGATTCACATTCCTTTCTTTTAAAAAGATACAAGGTTTATTTACTATATCCAACAAGAAATAGAAAAACAAACCGATCAGTAAGCTATACATGTTCAGAGTATCAATGAACTCAAGACTGAAATCCCATTGTCAGGTTTCAATATTGCATTACAAAAGAGTAATTAGTTCTCAATTCAATAAGCACTAAATACAAAAACAATCTGAACATAGACAAAGTAATCCCACGATAACAATTCATAGCACTAAATAAATAAACTCTTCTTTTAAACGAAACCTAGAGCTTATTTTAAAAGATCTAAAGATGTGGGTTTCCACAAAATAGAGGGGAAAAGAATACCCTGATTAAACATGATTACCATATCAGAAAAGATGAAACAGTTCTCAAAAAGGAATTACCAAATCCATTCATCAAATAAAGACGTTTTCAGTTAAGATCTCAAGAGTTTACCCAACAACTCAACCAACTATTCTCCTAGTTTTCTTTGAGAAATAGTTCAACAAAAGAGTTATAAGTTTTAAACTTTTAATACAAGTAAAACCCAACTCAAAATACCCAAACAGAGTCGAACACGAAGTTTCAACAAAATTTCAGGGCTACACAAGTCTCTAATCACAAGTTTAGGGAAACATGAAGTTTCCATTCTAGTTTATATTTTAAACAAGAAGTCCTAATACCATCTCAAAATGAAACACGAGCTTCAACAAGAGTTTAGAACTATACAAGTAACAAAATATGAGTACGGTGTAAAACACAAACCTCCATTAATAGTCCATATTTTCACAAGAATAAAACATGGGTATAGAGCCACATACGGGCTTCAACAACAGTCCCGAGTTACCCAAGATTCCCAAACACAGTCGAGCATCAAGAACTTCCATCACCAACTTTCATCAAACACAAAACCAAGAACAAGATCCAAACCAAATACAAGCTCAAGAAAAACACAAACTCCAACAAGATCAGATGGAACTCAAGGTCCCCATATAGTTAGAATCCACATAATGCAATAAAGTTTAGTTCCAACCCAACAACCTCAAATACAAATTTTAGAAATGGAAAATAGAGCTACTAATACAAGCTTCACATGCATGTATCACTATTAAACTATCACAAAGATAGTTTTAAAACCAGCAAACAAGTAACTAGATAAAACATGCAAGCCCAAAATCTCAAAAGAGCAGAATAGTTTTAATGAAACATTTAGAAGAAAGCAAGAGATTTTAAATATTAGAGCCTATCATACCTGATAGTGCTTCTACTAAATCGAAGGAGACCTCCAGCTGAGCTCACAACTTCTCCTCTTCTCCATGAAAGATCAAACAACCATATTCTTTTTCCACATTGTGTCTTATACATCCCACGAACTGAAAATAGGTATAATATTTCAAAAATAGCCATTAAGTGTAGTTCAATCTACTGGTTTGAAAAACCAGAAAGCATGTAGAGTGAAAATCGTGAAACATGCAAAGTGAAACAGCCCAGACAAACTCGCTTGCATGCCTTCTAAGATAGTTTGTGCATGAAAACCGAAAACAATAAGTTTCATTAATTCCAATTTTCCCACCTATCCTTCCTTGCCACCACCTTCCAAGTCTAGTGATTGCCAAATCAAAATTAACATGAAATTCCATTTTAGTGATACTTCCACATAAGCCTCCACCAAGTCACTAGCCCCTGCCAAAACTGGTAGTACCCTATGCATTAAAAACCTTATCAATAACATAAATTCCATAGGAACCGTCACCCTTAATGCATGCAACCACCTAATTCCCTTTTCATACCCATTAGTTTAGGATAGATCAAATTTCTTAGGTTAGACCTTAGGTAGTTTATAATATATACCTTAGGATATAACCCTAACAAAAAATTTCCACCATAGGTCTTAACACATAGCCTTAGGTAGTTTCCACATAGGTTAGATTAATTCACCAGATAATACTTTTTGGCATTAGGTTAGATCATCATAAAACCTTATAGTATTAGGTTCTAGGTTAATTTTAATAGCCTAGTAACCTTTCCATATCCTTTAGCACAAAGCTTAGGTTAGGATGCCAATCAACCAACAAAGTAGAATAGGAAGCTTTAGGTTAGAATAATAATTCTATTAAGTGAAATTGCGTTGGTAAAAAATATTCTTACCTAGCTAAGGATCTGGTAGGATAATCCTTTTTAGGATATCAAATCCTTCCTATGTCGTGAACATGATGTATTTTCGTGTTCATTAGCAATGTCCTACCATGATCGATCTCCAAGGACCCAAGCACAACATAAAACAAAATGGAAATACATTCATACAAAATTCAAAGAACTTGTAACAACAAAGTTCAGTCAATATGTCTCTTAATTCATGGAATGTCAATTTACCATTCGTTCAACAGAGCAGATTTAAAACATTCCTTGGATCACTGAAATTGATCCAAGGATGAGTCAGATTAATAGATAAGTTTACAACTCTTAAACCAAATTGCAATTCATCTAAAAGAAGTGAAAAATGGATTCAAGGAAGCCATTCCAATTCAGTCAAAGGATCTTAAGAATGAAATGATTTTTCCATATCAAGCATGATCTCCAACAATCAAAAGAACATATCTTTATAAGGAAAATCACATGTCAACACTTGAAATACAAAGGACAAAAATAACAACTATCAAGGGTGTTACATTAGGCTACATCATCACTCATTCAATCATCTTTTCATGATATATGATTCAACTATAAGGCTCACACACATATCTATCATCTTTAGGTTTCATATCATCACAACATATACACACTCATCACAATGCATTAGACACAACACACACTTCGACCATTTCCCGATGATGCACTCTCATTTACAGTTCATTCTTGAATACTAAGAGGGAAAACCAAATGAACCTGATTACATACAATCAATTCACTTGGGGGCACATGGCTCCTACCATTCATCTTGCATTCCATTCCATCCATCCACACAAGTATTCCATATTGTGGTTGTTTTTACTCTTGTTTGCACTTGCTTTTATATGGTTCTCTTACTACACAAGCTAGTTAGATTTCTTTTATGTCATTTATCTATGCTGTACACACATGTATGTTCACATCCTTTTCTAGTTGTGATCATAGATATAGGTCTCTTACATGTAGCATGGATTCTTTCCTTCTACCACTCTTACAATGGTTTCCAGGGGAATCCACATTCATCTCTTACATGTGTTATTGTTTCATTTTGTATTTAGCATTTTACATCACTTGTTGTCTTTCTAACATGCTCACGGGTGCTTCATGTGCAACATTTTTATGTATGATTATTTACTTCCATGGATATATGTTTGTTTGTTCTCTATTGTTTGTCTCTTGTTTGTAATTGTATGTAGGCCTTTCCCTATGTTTGGTGTGCACACTTATTTGTTTTATGTGGCCATTATGGCCTTGAGTGTCTTTTGACATCGTGAGTTATATCCCATGTTTGAAACCTGCTTTGGTGGTCTATGTTGTCTTTTTGTGTGTTTACTTACATTCTAGATTATACATTATTTGTGTAGCATACACTTATATTTTACATCCATGCTTGTCCGTCATCGACACATGTTTCTATCCACTTGTTTACATGCGCCTTAGTTTTTACCAAGAGCATTCCATTCCCCCTATAGGAAAAATTTTATACGGTTGGTTCTCTTTTAGGGTTGCATTCTCCTATTGGTGACATCGCATGTGCCTCCAAAGAGGGGGGAATCATTTTGGGTTTTACATACTACACAATTATTCTACACTGGTTTAGTTCAGTTCATTTTTCACCCTTGGCATTGTGGGTTATACAATGAGTGGGTTCAAACCAGTCTACGAACCCCATACATAGAATATTTTACAAGACATGGTTGTCCTTAGCATTCTTGGGAGAAGTTACAAGTTAGAGGATACATTGTATTTCCTCTCTACACTACTTCATCAAGTGGCACCGGATCGCTCGTAAAATTGGGCAAGTATAGAGATCTCTTCACACATTCAAGGATCCAGATTACTGAGTTGAAGGATACAATGAAATTCCTACGTACACTTCTTCGGCCTATGGCATTGGATCACTCAAAAACCCCAAGATAATATATATCCTCTCTACAAATTTTCACTCATCATGGATTAGTTACACATGTTCCTTTTTCATTTTTCATTTCCATTACAGCTTTTTTACTATAAACATGCGTCTTTACATGTGTTTTTGATATATATATATATATATATATATATATATATATATATATATATATATACATACATGCATATTTGACTACTTGATCATCTTATCCTTACAAGTCTCACCATATGAGAAGAAAGTAGTCAACAACAACATTTTGCAGATCTCACACCTAATACTAATCATGCAGGTACATCACACACATCAACAACTACACACGTGTTTCCCCCCTAGGTTCACTCTCATCACTTTTTTGCTCTTTTGCATCTTTAGTCTCCACACTCCATCTTTTCACCACTCCATGATTTTATCTATTCCATTGACACACTTTCTACTACAATCTTCATGGACATCAGGTACACATCTTTGTGTAATTTATGTTACCAAGCATTATTCTCACCAACATAAAGTTGGGGAAAAAGTAGTCACAAAATCACGCACTTTAGAAATTATTTAGTCATGATCTCATACTACTATTAATATGTGAAAAAATTACTTATTAACCCCGTCTTTAGGCCATTTTACTTTGTTTTCTATCGTCATCGCTAACCTCCCGCACATGCATGCCCATCTATTTTGGTCATTTTGTATCATTCTAGTCCGATCTGGGTACCCGGGACACGATCTTGGGGCACCCATAGGTGCCATGGTCCCATTTAGGTGCTCGATCCCTTTCCCACTTTATCTCCATCTTTTGGGCACTTTCTATGCATTTGAGAATTCTATATTTTTGGTGGTTGACCTCTTTAGGGTTAATTACAAAATTAGAACAAGATAACCATATAAATATAAAGTTATGAGACCATAATGAGGGACCAAGTACTAAGCACTACTTTCATCACCTAAGGTTACATCCAACAAAGGCTCCATTTAAATCCATCTAGCTCCATCAAAAGGCACAAGGCTGGTCCATCTCGCATCACACCGCTTAGGAGCAAAGTTTATTATATTCTATCCACCATTTTATTACATTTCTAAAAATAGTTATTGCTCGCTTCTTCTTTTACAAAATACGTTTGGCACAAGAGCACCTAGGGAATGGTTTTCACACACACACATAAAACTACATCATGTCTAAGATGTAGTGTAGTGCTCGATAAGTCCACCATTGTGGTCACCGAGGAAAGTTTGGCCCCTTCATTTGATTTTTTATTTTTTTATAGTTTGATGCTTGTTTTAGGGATTTGCATGTCTCTTCTTCATCAAGGATTATTAACGATATAAAACGTAACTCGTTGATATTGACGTGATAGACAATGAAGGATTTTCATCACCTTGTAACCTTGCAAATCTAGTTTTTGGACCTCCTACATTGATCAAGGTGCCAAAATTCATACTATCATGCCCAAAGCACCGTAATCCTCTCCCGTGTGCCTTTCTCCACTCAAATTTCTTAGATCTACACTTTTTGGGACCCCGAAATAGTATTTTCCTCTTCCTATTTCTCCATCTAGCTTTCTGCAACATAGTCTAAATAAGCTGGTCAAATCATCTGAGTCCTTCCCAACCCTACTTGTTAATTAGGGTTTCACATTTTTATTTACTTAGTTACCTCGGGTAAATTTTCCTTGTTTAGTTTAGCTTTTATTTATTTTTGTACTTCTTAGATTGATTATCTAAAATTGCCATTTTTAGTTAATCACTCATAATGTGACCAAGGAGTTTTCCTTCGATTCTTGTAAAAATTGAATTTTTGGATAGATGGATATATGATGCCTTCTACAATGAATCAAGACTTATTAAATTTGTTGTAAGTTTTCTTTTCTCTTCTTTGAATATATTGTTAGATCATCTAGCTACACCACTATGCATTTCCCCATAAATTCATTGAAATCCAAACCAAAGCTCCCTAAATGTGGCACCCACATGATCAAACCAAATGGAATATGGTGATATGAAAAGTACCCTACGGGGTGGTGAAAGTAGTCTTGAACTATTCTTATTTGGAAACTTTAATTTGGTTATATCCATAGAATTTTTGAGCATGGACATCATTTTGAACCATTCACGCTTGCAATATATGAACCATGACCACCCAATGGGTAATTATCCTTTAGGAAAGATTGATTCAAGTTCGAAATCTTCACAAATGTGGATCTCACCATTTTTATTTTGGACCGATATAATGTTAGTTATCCATGTTGAATGGTGGATAGGAAAAAAATATGAGCATTGATTAAATTCTCAAATTCTTCTTTGATGGTCTCAACAATCTTGATTATAGTGTGTTGGTTTTTTTGGAAGGCTTTTATATCTGGTTTTAAGGGGATGGATTCTTTTGTTGATTGAGGTTAAAATTATTTTAAAATCATCATATGAATATGCAAGTACATGAGAATACATTTTAAACAAATATGAGAAGCTTCTCCATTACTCAAGTGAATAAAAGTTTCCTATCTTCACCATCCTCGGTCGTTATCTTATTTCGATGTTTATCTTTTCATACTCTGATGAAGCTATTGTTTGATCTATAGCCTTAGCATGGATGAACCTATCATGTTTCCCAAATAATTTGTCTAGTGACACTAGCCCCTTCATAATTATGTTACCTTTCAATTGGATTACTCCATCTTCATCTATGTAATCAATTGTGTTATTGTCACTTTTATTTTTAGTAAACTCCCATGGGAGTGAGTCACTTCTTTCAAAGTACATAGACTTGAAATCTCCAATCTATTGTAAGAACGAAAAATCTAATTATCATCATTAAAACTTTCTAGTTTTCTAAATTTTTGGCACTCTTGAGTGAAATATAATTTTCAATGAAAATTTTTCACCTTTGAAATATGGATGTGGGATCATCAAAGAAGTGGACACCGGTATTTTGATCTCTAAGAACTTCCTTGATATTAAATGCATAAAAACTACAAGACAATCCTAAACTCTATTTCTATAGTGGTAGAGATGAGAGTTCTTAACTTGAAATATATCTCTTACCTATTTCATAATTAACTCAACATCTCCTTGCATGATGAGTTTCGTGATCACCATTTATTTGACAACTTACAAACTGAGGAAAATGAATTTATATTCAAAAGTGTTATTGCTGTTAGACAACAATGAATTTCTTATTAAGGGAAAAAATCTCCTATGGGGATGACAAAACGATACCCGCACTTGATCCAATTGATAAAAAAATTCCATCAAATTGCATGCTCCAAATTTCATCGGTAATATCTATTAGCCTTTTCTCAAGAATGGGTAGCTCTTCACATTTCTCATAACTCATGAAGTAGTTCCCATTCTTTGTGTATATGAATAGACTTATCATCATTCAACATATTTTCTACCTAGTTGGTAAGTCATCTCACTTATTGAGAATAGGTCATATGGTTGTGTACATGTGTCTTACACAAGAGTTACATAGAACTCCTATATGTACCCATTATTTTTTATCTATGAGCATGTCAAACACACCGATGTCTTTTATGTACTTTTTTTCCTTTTGATTCATTCTCTTATTAGCTACGTGAAGCATTCTCATCTCCATTGGAATCCCAACCCATTTTTGATGTACATGAGGTTTCAGCATTGTTTCTCATGGAACAATAAGATATGGTATTGGAGTGAATTTTTGGTAAATGCGCACTTGCTTGAAATTGGTAGTTGATTACTCCGTACTTGTATTTATCACTTTTTGTGTAAGATATTTTTTTATTACTATTTGGAATCTTGTTAACAGATTTTATAATCTGGTTATTATAGGTTTTGTTGGTTTGTAAGTGTTTTTGGTGCATGTATAGGTGCTATTTTTGGGTTTTCAAGTTTTTCTCAACTAAATCTGCTTGGTTGTATCCAAATTTGGAGGCATCACTAAATAATGAGTGTGCACTACCATTCCTATCTATTTTTTACCTTCTCGGGAGATTTTTTGGCGTCCTATAGGTCCCTAGGTCTCGTCTTGAGCCCATTTTGTCCATTGTAATAACCCATAGTATTACTTGTAGACTAGTGAGTGCATCCCCCATAGTCTTGTAGTAAGGGGTTTTTTCCTGTGACGTGAGATGCTTTTTCTCACAGTAAGACTTGATTTCATTCATTTCCTTGTTTTTAGCGTGTTGTGCTTGTTTACGGTGTCAATTTGTTGCATTCCACAAAACTTGATTGTGGTATCCTCTCTTACACATTATTATGTTGATTGTGAGGTGAGTGACCAATTGTAACACACACTTGCACTAGATTGTATCTAACACACTAAAATATAAAGTTACAAAAGTAGGGGGTTATAATATTGTCCTGGGTGGTTGTGTTTCTTGTTTTAATTTTATGAATTCATTCTCTCTCGCTCTTCACTATGGATGCATTTTCAATTCCTTTCTTACAACGTTCAACTTCTTCAAATGAATATAAAAAATGGTAATGAAACTAAGGGGTAAAGGATTATTTTGCATCACCATGGGAGTTGAGATTGAATCTGACAATAAGCCTGAAAAATCTAAGTGGTTGAATCGTAGTGACAAAACCTTAGGTATTATTTATATGTTTGTTTCTCTTGACTTTCTCTTCCATGTTGAGTCATCTGAAACACATAATTCTCCATGGAAAATTTTAATGAAATTCTTGGACAATAAGATTACATGAGAGTGAGTGAGTTGGAAAATGAACTACTAGGATTAAATCCTAGTGACTTTGAAAACCTGCAAGAATTATTCTCAAAATTCATCCACACTATATTGTTGTTAAAGGAATGTAAAGTGGAGAAGAAATATTCCTAGTTGATCTTGTCAATTCTCTCTAAGTTAGGTCCTGAATACTCCATCTTCATGTCAAATTTTCATGCTACGAAAGCCGCTTTGGGTAGTTATTAGAATATTCCTCATTTTATAGTTTTCCATTGGAAATCATTTGAGAACAGGAAAAACTCATTCAAATGGGGTCTTTCTAGTCCAAGTCACATGCCCTTGTAGCAATTACTAGCAAGATAAAGAAGACTAAAAAGAAGAAAGATAAAAGGACCAACCTAAGAAGGAAACCAAGTCCAACCAATTCAAACCCAAATCTAACACAAACGCTTCAACTTCTAAGCCTAAAGAAAAGAAAGAAAATTTTAAGTGTTCCTATTCCAAGAATATTGGTCATGAAGAGCATCAATGTATGAGAAATAAAATTTGTCACCTTACTGATTTACTTGAGAAAAATCATATAGGTGTTCCTAAGTCTATCAAACAAAATGCTTCGAAAGCCGAGTCTTCCACTATAAAAGAGTATAAATCTGATAAGAATAAAGGAAAGTATCTTATAGCTTGAGTTTATCCTTCATTGACATGGATTATATATTTAGATGCCTCACACCACATGGATTAATTACATGTTGAGTTCTCCAACATCAAGCCTTTTGGCTGATAAAAATCACACAATAATATGATAAATAAACACTTTGAATAATAATATATAGAAATTAAGAATTCATTCAGGATATCAATTACAATGATAGAGGTTACATTTTATAATGTTTGATCTCCTACAAAGGTGGATTCAAAATTCATCTTCAATCCCTCATATCACTCTCCATGAATCTCTCAAACCTATCTCCTAATATCTCTCAAACCAAAATAGCTACGTGAGTTGTTTATTCAACAACTTCTCTCACACACAAGTATTAACTATATTATTAATATGAGTTGTAATAAATCATTATTAATAATGTTACACAATATATTTTTAAGATTCACTTCCCTACTGTTAACGTTATTAATTCCCATATACACTCCCCTAATGTTGACAAGGTAGAAAAAATAATCACACATCCTTTTGCAGCTTGTCGCCTATGCGTGCTCATGATCTGGATGGTTTTGTAGGACAGCCAACAACTTACAAGGATGGTTTTACAAGGACAGCCAACAACCTCAACAAGGATGGTTTTACAGGACAACCAACAACCTAAAACAAAGGATGGTTTTACAGACAACCAACAACCCAAAAATCATGCTACTACTTTTCCTTTGTGCTTTTGTCTATCCACTATGTCTTTCCTTAGGGAATATGTAGGAACCATTGCTTACTAAATACAAATTGAATAAAGGGAAAATTAAACATTGAGACCATGTTCCATTTCCCCCCCTCAATGTTAACATTTCACTTATTCAAATAGGAACTCTGAAATCATATTACACACAACTGAAATACACTACAAATCTGAAATAAAACACACATACACAAACAAAATGCCACCATGACTTCAATGTGGCCTTGTCATTGGTGATGATGAGAGGTCATTGATTGACCTCCAGCCTCCATTGCCTCTGCCTTCTAATAAATGCTCTCTTTACTTAATATAAGGATTCTTCATCACTTTGCTAAGCATTTGTTTCCTCATTATCGAGTTTGCGTAATTCATATCCCAATCACTTTCTTCGTCTTTGTTTTCAGAAATGAAGGCTTTATCCTTCAAATTACCATCAATTAAATCTTTTGCTCTTTTCTTACAATACATAATACCATGTCCAGGAACATTACAATAGTGACAAAGAAATTTTTGTGGACCTTGGGAGGTTGATTTTTGTTTAAAAGAAGGCTTGGATTTTCCTTTAGCATATGATTTATTTCTACCATACATTGCATTTTCTTCTAGATCAATCTTCTTGGTTCTATTTTCTTCTTCTATCAAAGAAGAAATTAAATCCTCTAGACTCGAATTTATTTTTCTCAAAGTGAATACCATATTAGAATAGCTAGGAGGCATGCTATTAAGTAATACTACTTTTGCATCATCATCAAGAACATCAAATTTGATTCCATCTAATTGATTTGAAATAGAATGAAACTTACTGATATGTTCCACCATACTTTCTCCTTCCTCCATTTTGAGTCCGAACAAATTTTGCTTGAGTGCCATTGTTGCACTCTCTGCTTATGACCCAAAAAATTTTCTCAATGTTTTCCAGATCAAATGTGATGTCTTTGTTAGATCTATGTGATGCAGGTAGGCATCAGATAAACCTAGGCCAATAATCATTGTTTCTTTTCGATCCTTGCTTTCCCATTTTTCGCTTCATCTACATCATGTGGTTTATTGATTTTTCCTTCTACAATCTCCCATAGATCTTTGTTAATCAAAAAAAATTGAGTTCTAACTGCCATGTATGGAAATATTTTCCTTCAAATTTTTCAATTCATATCAACTTATCCATAGTAAAACAATGGATGTCGGTTTCCACCAAAAATGCGTTCGTGAGTCAATTTTTTTTTTTTTTTTTACAATTTTTGATATTATCAATGTAAAGAGCTAAAAAAAACACACATTTAAAAAAATATCATCTCAATCTGAGTTACCAAAGGAAAGTTATGGTAACTACAAATTTTAAATCCAACATCTTTTTGGACCCTTTCCAAAAAAGGAATTTTTTTACTTGTGTTTTTTTTTATTATGTCCATAAAGGGAAAAAAATAGAATAGAAGATTTTTAACTCATGGTTTCATGATTTCCACAACTATGTCGAAACAAACATGAAAAAATAGTGATGCTCAAGGATCGATCACAATGGACGATGAGTGTGCACCAAACACAACAGAAAATGTCATGTAGTAGAATGAGCATTGCAAAATCCATAGACAAAAATCAATTGTCCCCACCATTTCTTTGTGATAGATTTGCACACAAGATTTAATAAGCAGATCCTTGAAATTATTTTACTACATGGAATACGGATCATAATCTTCTTTGATGCCACTGATAAAAACTACACAATAATATGAGAAATAAACACCAAATAATAATATATAGAAATTAAGAATTCATTCGGGATATCAATTACAATGATAGAGGTTACATTTTATAATGTTTGATCTCCTACAAAGGTGGAGTCAAACTTCATCTTCAATCCCTCATATCACTCTTCATGAATCTCTCAAACATATCTCCTAATATCTCTCAAAACCAAAATAGCTACGTGAGTTGTTTATTCAACAACTTCACTCACACACAACTATTAAATATATTATTAATATGAGTTATATTAACTCATTATTAATAATATTAAAATTTATTAATAATGTTACACAATATATTTGTAAGATTGGCATGTCTCAAATCACATTTGGTGATGACACGGACAGTGTGAGTTTCGATGAGAGGATTAGTAGAGATGGATGGGGGAACATTTAATCAGGTAATGAGTGTTCCTTATATCTCTACCAATATCCTATCGGTTTACCAAATCACTCACCTTGGTGAAGGAATGTGAGTGGAATTTGGTCCTAACTCAGTGATTATTCGTGAGCTTCACAATTACACTACAATGGCTAAGGGAATGACAGATCACTGTTCATAGTTGTATACCTTTTCTCACTTTACTTCTGATTTGACACCCACTTCCTTGCTCACTCATGTAGATGAGTTTAGTAAGTTATGGCATGAGCATTTCGGGAATCTAAATTTTGTTACTTCAAAAATTGATTCAAAATGAAATGGTCAATGGGTTACCCCACGCCTTATTTTGTAAGGGTCTTGATGAGGTTTGTGCCCTTAGAAGCACCCTAAAAAAATTTAAACAAAGGAAAATCCTAGATAGGTAATCTTCTTTTGGATCTTGTTCATAGTGACATATCTCGGCTCATTTCCTTCTCCTTCATTTACTATAGCTCTTTGTATATTTATATTTATTGATGACTATTTGTGATATACTTGGGTATATTTTCTTAAGCTTAAGTTTTAATTCTTTGAAAAATGTAGGACTTTGAGGCTCGTTTGAGAAAGAGGTGGAATGGTCTATCAAGGTTCTATGAACCGACAATGGATGCGATTATGTGAGCAATAAGTTCAAATATTTTTGTACTTCAAGGGATATTTTGCATCGCACAATTGCTTACACACCTTTACAAAATTTAGTTGTGGAAATAAATAACCAAACTCTTAAGGAGATGGCCGCTTGTATTGTTCACTTGAATCCCCTTCCTCCGCAGTATTAGTTTGAAGCTCAAGCAATAAATTGATTTTGTTACATTTAGAATTATGTTACACACAAGGAAGTAAGAGGGATGAAACCCTTTAAAGTTTGGTTTTGATGCAATCTTTATGTTAAGCACTTTCAAGTATTCAGATCCAAGGTTATGGATCAGATTCCCAAGAATAAATGCAAGGATTTGGAACCACAAGCCAAACCTTATATATTTGTCATGTATCTTGATGGCGTGAAGGGATATCGATTGTTGAACCCTACTACTCATGAGCTTTATATTGAGAGAAGTGTGAAATTTGATGAGTCTTCGACTTCTACTTCTCTACCTTCTCGTGGTTCTTATGCTTTCGATTTTGAATCGACTCTTTGAATGATGATGTTATTGAGAATGCGCCTCCTTCTCTTGATCCTCCTTTTCCTCCTAACCATTATGCTTTGGATTCTTCCAATTCTCATGTTAATGTTGAGTGGAACCTTGTAAATTCTTTCTCAAGTGAATAATATTTTGACTTTGAGCCGATCCTCCTAGTCCTAGATGGGCTATACAAACTTTACAGAGTTGTGGAGATTAGATGGGAGATCCTCCGAGATAGGAGGGAAACTCCCTCAAAGTTTTTGGACCTCACTCCTCCTTCTCATCAACTTCTAAACCTTAATATTTCGGGAGGCTTCTAATAATCCCGAGTGGGATTCTACCATGGATGAGGAGTATTCCTCACTCACGAAGAAAGATACTTGGGATCTCACCCCTCTTCTAAAAGGAAGAAAAATTGTTTGAGTATAAGTGGGTGTTATAATCAAAGTATGGAGCAGATGGAGACGTTACAAATTTTAAAGCGTGACTAGTAGCTAAGGGTTTCTCCCAAGTAGCTAGGATTTATTACACATAAACCCTTTCTTTGGTTGTGAAGATGACTTCTATTCGACTGACCCTCTCCATCACTGCGGCTAATAGATGGGAAGTCTATGAAATAGATGTTAGGATTTCCTTCCTTCATGGGGACCTATAGGAATATATCTACATGGAACAACCTTTGGGTTATGTCCATGATCCCTCTCTCATTTGTAAGTTAAAAATTTCTCTTTATGGCCTTAAACAATCCCCTTGGGCTTGGTATGCCAAGATGGACTCCTTTATACTTATATCAAGGTTCAATTTGTGTCACTTTGACCCAAATGTTTACATTTTGCAGAAATATGACTCCATACTCATCCTTTTTGTATGTTGATGACTTCTTTGATCATGTTAAGTTCTTCCTCTATCATTGATTATGTGAAGATTGCCTTATCAAACAAGTTTTCCATGAATGACTTAGGATTGCTTCATTACTTTCTTGGGAATCATATTTCATAATATAATTCAGAATTATAATATTTTACTCCCTTGATTTGTTTTCTCAGTTTCATATGTATAATTATAAGCTTTCTCCTATTCCTTTCCTTTTTGGGGTTAAGTTGGTTTATGATTTCTCTACTCCCTAGGTTGATGGTACCCTCTATCGATATTTGGTGGGGATATTTATTTACCTTACTTACACACATCTAGATCTATCATATGTCATTAGGATCATGTCCAGATTCATGCAAGAGCCATATGATTTGTATTGGAAAATAGCTAATTGGATCCTTCACTATGTTCGTGGCACTTACATCAGATGGTATCCACTATCTAGGAGGAGTGGATATTGACTTGGTTGGGTTTATTGATTCGATTGGGTCGATGATTTAGATGATTGGAAATATACCTCAAGCTATAGATTTTCTCTTAGTTTAAGTCCTTTTAGTTGGTCTAGTAAGAAGTAAAACATAATTTTGATATCTTCTATAGAGGAAAAGTACAAAAGAACAATTAACGTTGCCACATAAGCTATTTAGTTACAGGTATCTTGATAGAGTTTAGTATTCACTATCGATGACCTACTATCATCTACTATGACAACATGAGCACCATCTCAATTTTTCAAAATCTAGTTCAACATCAGAGGACAAAGCACATCGAGATACATATGCATTTCATTTGGGAGTTGATCCATGATGACATCATTGATTTATAGTACTATCAGACATATGATATGGTTGCAAAATTTTTACCAAACCCTTCACTGAGGTGAAGTATCTTCACTTTCATTCTCTTCTTGGGGTGAGGTCTTCTATAGCAGCCCATCTTCTTCAAGCTTTCTAGTTCTCTTCTCTTCTTCTAGAAATATTATAGTTTGTACATGAGTACCTTATTAGGAATTTATTTTTCAGACTTATTTAACGCATATTTCTTAGGTTGTTTAGGGAGTATTTTATCTCTTGTAAGTGTAAGTTTTCCCTTAGGGTTTTACTCCATTACTTGAGATCCTTATTGTACATGGGTACCTCATCAGGCCTAGTTTTCAAGACCCATTCTTCTCTTTTTCTTCTTCCAAGAAGAATTTGTTTATACATGGGTACCTTATCATCCTTAGTAGTCGGGCCCCATTGAAACATATTTCTTAGTTGTCTAGGGGAGTTCTCTTTTAGTTATGAATTTCCATGACCTCTACCTCACCTTAGATTAACGGGGTGTTGGTGTAATAGAATAGACTTGTTGTCATTCAATGTCTTGTCCACCTTGTTGATTATTCATCTCACTTAGTGAGAATATGTCATAGTTTAATAGGTCCTATTTGAATAGGTCATAAGGTTATGTACATGTTTCATACATAGGAGTTACACAACACTCATATATGTACCCATTATTTCTTATCTATGAGCATGCCAGACATACTAATGTCTTTTATGTGCTTTATTTTCCTTATGATTTATGCTCATGCTAATTATGTGAAGTGTTCTCATCTCCATTGGAAGTGTAACCCCTCTTAGATGTACATGAGGTTCTAGCATTAATCCTAACAAAACAATATGATACCCATCACCTCTTTCCTCGAATGGAACTTTCCCTAATTCTTTGAATTAAGTTCTCCCTAATTCTCTTCTTTGGAAGAGGATATTTACTCTAGGATTATCTCGACTTCTAAAACGTATATTTCATCTTGGGATTAGGAAGGAGGTTACTCATTTCATTCTTGATTATTATTAAAATAGAATATTATTCCATTTGATTCTCACCTCCCATTTCTTGGAAAACTCTTCTACCGAGGAGCATACCATAGGTAGATGACATATCCATCACTATTTTTTTTTTTTTTAACCCGCTTCTCTGGATAGGCCACAAAAGCCAACATCGCATCTTTGATTCTTCCAACAAGTGTAACATCCTTAGTATCCATTGTGTAGAATTGACCAAATTCCTGAAAGAGACTCAAACCAAGAGCTTGAGTAACCTTAACAAACATAAAATTTTCAAAGGCACCAAAATCAATAATTAAATTTTTGAGTCGCACCCATTAATCAAAGTGGGAAACATAAAAAGGTTCAATTTTTTTGGTAGATGAAGGGGTAGAAGATAAAATATTTTGTCTTTGGCTTGGCTTGGGTGTGGTAAGTAAGCCTTTGGAAGTGGATGGCACCTTGTATTTGGAGCTTCTACCTTTGATAAACTTGACTAGCTTATCAAACTATTCAGGTGAGTTTATAAGTATTTAGATTCGAGAGATCGAAATTTAGATTTTTCACATGATCAATAATGTCAAATTTTGAGGAATGGTTTTATAGAGCATTAGAAACATTAGTTTTATTTCATCTAGAAGGATTACTTACAAATTTTTCATTATTCTTTTGATGTGCAGAAGTGGAAGAATCATTCTTGGAAGGATTAGAAGTACTTGAATTACCTTTCTTATAAGATGTCTAGTGATGTGGCATGGCTTCAAACTTATTCTTGGTTGATTCCAAATATTGAGGGAGTGGGGATCCTCTCTTATTTATTAGCTTTTATGGTATTAGAGTCACTGATTGAGGGTCTTCTCTCTCCCTTTATTTATGTTTCGATGATTTCTCCTTCTCAATGGTTTTTGATCAAGTGAAAACAACACAAGAATGACTGTTCATATCAACTATGGAATCTTCATACTCATACTTGGGAGAGGATGCATACTCATAGAAATCAACCTCTTTGGATCTACTTTATTTAATCAACAACTCACCTTCTTCATCACTTTCTTAAGTTACTTATTCTTGACCTTCATCATTTGATCAAGTTCCATAAGCTGCATTCATGGGTGGAGCCCCAAGATCTATCCTATGAGGTGTCATAGTAATTATTTTTTTATTTAAGTAGTTCTTCCTTAGAATGTATTTGTACAAGGTATTTTGAGTAAGTTTATTTTTGAGAGAAAGTACATCATTAACAATTTTTGCACCAAAGAGTCTGTAGCTTCAGAACTTGAGCTTTGAGCTTTGTATTTGTTTGGCCCTCTCTTAATTTTTAGACATCAAAAATCATCTTCCACATCTACTGCAAGCTTTTGTGCTTCATCTAAAGCAGTAGGTTGACTCCTTCTCAACATGAAATTGACTTCGTGAAGAAACTTAACATGTTATTCTTTGTAAGATTGGAAACTTTTGGGATTTTGTGGAGCATGTTGTTGAACTTAGCTACAAAATCCCTCCTAGATTTATGGGGATATTATTTTAGTTGAGACCATTTTGCAAGAAGGGAATGATAATATTTAGTAGGCTTGAACTTGGCTTCAAACTTGGATTTCATGTTCTCTTGTAAGCGGTGAAAAACTTAGTAGAACTAAAAGATAAACAAATTAAGACAAGTAAACCATTTTCCTAAGCTCTTCCTTACAAAGCTAAGTGATAATATTTTTGAAGTATTAAACTTGTAAAATCTTGTATTTCTTGGATTGTGGATTCTCTAAATTAGTCTCCAAATGAAGAAAAGATAATTCTACGAGTGACTATAGACATGAGGATTCATATGGTAATTTTGGAAGAAGTTGGCTGCAATTACACAAAGCTTCTAGGATGATTTACAAATGATTGGTCTGTTATTTATAATGGAGGGAGAGGCCATGAATATTGGATCAAGGTTTGAATGGGTTACAAGTTCATAATTGTAATTTCTTGAAATAGCCATTGGATTTGGTATGTGCGAAGTTGTAGCTTTGTAAGGGAAATGAATGTTTGGATTTTATTTAGGAAGATGGTTGTACATGCAAATTTTTGTCCCCACCTTTGTAGGATTCTAGAAGTAGAGTTGAGTGGAGTGTGAGTAGATAAATAGAATTATTTATATTTAAATAAATAATTTAATTAGTTATGATTTGTGAGAGGATAATTAACCATTTAATTAAATAAATGTTTAATTAAATTAGCTAAAGGGGGTAGGAGTATAACTTAAGTGTAATTAGAATTAATTTAATTAATTTTAAAAGGGATGTAAACATGATAGAATTAATTTGATTAATTCTAAAGGAATATGATAGATTTAATTGAATTAAATCTAAAAGGGATAAATACTCAAAGTATGAATTAATTAATTTAATTAATTAATTCTAAAGGGATGTGAATAACTTGAGGATAGGCTAGGAATAAATATGCATTTTTAGGGTGTCTACTTTCCCTATTTAAATTTTTATTATGAAGTAATAAAATTTTAAAAATAGTAGACACATGTAGACTAGTGAGCATAAGTCAAAGAAGTATGGCGGGCTTTCTTGATATGCCCTGGTGAAGCATTTGGATGCCCTAGACAATAGAATGGTAATGTAATTCCCCTCAAGTGGAGAGTGATACAAAAAAGTGGTGGAAATTCACTTTATAGGAAGAAGACAAGGAATTTGAAGGAGGATGGGAGGGATTGTGCTCGTAGCATGAGTGTCATTTAGAGATTGAAAGTTAGAGAAACCTTATTTTGTTGTTGCACAATAGATTTTTCACCATGATTATGAAAGTGTCTTGATGTGTAATATGTAATGTGTGTAAGGAAATAAACACACCACAAATAAATGATGATTTAAAAAAACCCAATATACATCATAAAAGTATGCACCATGGCTATAAAGAAGTCGGGATGCCAATGAAATACATGTAATTGGTCCAAAAAGAAATATAAAAATTCAAAACAACTTCAAAAAAGAAGAAAATTATCTATGCCCCTAATACGTACTCACATATATGAGTAAGTAGATGTGAATGCCCCAAGAAATATCTTAGACATGCAAGGGGACATGATCATACTGAAGAGAAAATTAATCTTAGATATTCTTAGTGACACTCTTGTTGGATCTTCATTGAAGATTGATCGAAAGTGAAAAGAATAATTTCCCTCAAGCATTAAACTTATGAAATTTAAGGTGATTAAGCTAAAATGTAAATACACAAGCCTAATTTGATGTTATAGTAGCAGTAAATGAATGTAATAATAAAATACATAAATATACCAAAGAAAACTAAGAAATAAATAATAAAACCCTAATGTGTAAAGAAGCATAAGATGCCTTAGCTGATTCATCAAGTTCTAGAAAGTGCACAAAGCTGAAAGATAGAGAAATGTGAAGCATATACTGTCACACTCGAGCTCAGAAAATGGAATAACTGGAGGAACAAGTTAGACAGAGGAACTTGGAAAGAGACAAGGGTGCTCGCGGGAACTCGGGTACTAATTTTGAGGATCTGGGTTTGCATAAATGCTTAGAAACCCAAACCAAGATGTTCGTTGATGTTCACCTTTTGTCATTATGGATTCACACAATTATCATTGGATTCATCGAAACCTGTAATGAATAATGAACCTATAAAACCCACAAATAGACATCAAATCCTAGAAAAGAAATATTTAGAATGAGGGTTGATTGTCCCCGGCTTCACAATAGTGGACTTTGAGAACCGCACTACATCTTAGACCCAATGTAGTTATGTGTGTTTGTATATGGAATCATGCCCTAGGTTTCTCTTATGTCAGTCATACTTGGATAGCGAGAAAGTACCTAGATGTAAATAAATGTAGTAAATGTGTGCATGGAATAAAATTAACTTCCCTCTTATGAAGTGTGATGCATAAAACTAGCCCTTGTGTCCCTTATGATGGAGCTAGATGGATGCAATAGAGCTCTTAGATGCCTTGATGGATGTAACCTTAGGTGGTGATAGTAGATTCTTAGTGCTTGGTCCTTTATTATGATCACATAACTTTATATTTATATGATTCCCTTGCTTGAATTTCATAATTAACCCCAAAAAGGCTGACTACCAAAAAGATAAGATGCTCAAATGGCTAGAAAGGACCCAAAAAGTGTGAGTAAAGTACAAAGAGTACATGGGCACCCAAATTAGACAAGGGCACCTGGTGTTGGCATCTTTGTTTGAGCATTGATGTCTAGGATGACGAATGCCAAAGACTAAAAAGGAAGACTAAGCAAGTAAGGGTGTAATACTGAAAGTAGTAACAGAAAGCAAAGAAAGGTGTCCAAAACATGGGTTAATTAGTACCATTCTTACTTAGAAATCATATGAATAGTAGTATACGATGAAGACTAGATAATTACCCAAAGTATGTGATTTTATATCTACATTTTCCCTCACTTTATGTTGGTGAGTGGAAACCTTGGTAACATAAACTAGATAGAGATGCGTAAATGATATCTATGTAGATCAATCTAGGAAACGTCTTTGAGGATGAGACAAAGTGTGAATGATAAGAATGTGAAGCATGGATGCTAAGGATGAGGAAGTGAAAAATAATGATGATGCAAATGAACCTAGGGTGGAAACGCATGTGTAGATGTCATGATGTACCTGTTGTCGATGTCGATGTGTGTGATGTTTTTGTTTTTTCGGTGTTGGTGTTGTTGACTACTGCTTCCCATATGGATAGACCTATAAAAGAGAAGCTGAAAAGTAGTCAAATACACATGTATATGATCAAAATATGTAAAAAGTGTGTAAGTAAAGTATGTAAAATGTTGAAAATGAAAAAGGAACATGTGCACCTGATCTGTGATGAGAAAAGGGTGTAGAAAGGATCTTGTAGATGATGTCAACGCGTGATTTTTTGGGTGATCTCATGCCAGTGTAATGGAAGAAGTGTAGGGAGAATTGTTTGGTGTCGTCTACCAACCTTTAACTACTTCCCGTTGTGTAAAACACCCTTATAGATGGTGTACATTTGTTAAGGAACCTCTACCCTATAAAATCCACTATTTAAATGTCTAGTGCTAAAGTAATCTCTACCCTATCAAAATACTTTGTGGCATGTCAAAGAACTATGTAATTTCCACATTCTTCGGCACTCAAGGAAGGCCATTATGTACTAAGGACCCAGTCCGATCTTGAGCCACATCTCATGAATGAAACTATGTTGTATTGGTACTTGTGTTGTGTGTAACTCTATATGGGGTGACTAATTCATCCATATGATGCCCCCTCATTTAGGGTGCATGTGAATTCACTTAAGGAGTATGTGGAAAAAAAAAGAGGACTAACCATTGTGCTAAAAATATGCCCTAAAGGGGGAAGGGAATGTGCTTAGTAGAAACTAAGGCACACACAAAAAAGTGGCTAGGAAAACAAGTGTTAGTATAAGCAAAGAAAAACACTCATGTATAAGATGAAATGTAAGCTATGCAAACAATGTGTAAACATGCAAGAAGACAATGTAGACCATGAAAATTGGAATGTAAACATGGGACATAAATCACGATGTCACAAGAAAATCAAGGCCGTAATGGCCACAAACAAATAAGTGTGTACACAAGACAAAGGGCAAAGCCTACAAAAAAGATCATACAATGACAAGTAATGGAAAAAAATGTAACAGATAACCATGGAAGCAAGTATCCCTACATAAAAAATTTTACACATGAAGCACATGTTAGCATGTTAGAAAGATAAAAAAAGTGTGACAAAGCATGTGTAATATGATAAAGTAGTGTGTTATGGAAAAATATCACTTGTAGTGTACAAAATTAAATGTCCCAAGGAGCCTCTGTGGGGCTGGTAATAGGTATTGTACCAAACATCCATGCTACGTGTAATAGATCTATAGAATATGCTATCGCAACTAGAAATCAAGTGAACATGTATGTGTGTATGAGAAAGATAATGACATATAAGATATCTATCTAGCATGTGTAATAAGATAAACATGTAAAAGCATAAGTAACCAAGATTAAATGCAACCAAGATATACGGTATGCGGTGGATGGTATAAAATGGAATGCATTGTGAATGAGAGGAGTAATGTGCCCCATGAGTGAATGGAAATGTATGTAATAAGGCTAATTTATTTATGCCCCTCAATAATCAAGAGATAATCGTAAACAAAAGTGTGTTATCGGTAAATGGGTCGAATGTGTGTATATAGTGTTAATGAGTGAGTGATTAAATGCATGAATGTGATGAAGTCCATTTTTAGATGTAGACCCTCGTGATGAGTATGGATCATGGAACTAGAGTTCTTCATATGGTAGTGTGTGTTGTATAAGTTGGATATAGGATGTGTAGATTGTGGAAAAGAATAGTATGATGTACTAGGAGGATGTGTAAATTGTAGAATGTGGTTTACAATATTTATTTATTGTGTTGAGTTTGATGATGTATAATGTTCGGTGTGATATGTATAGTTTGTGTGAGTGTGGAAAGTGCAAAGAACGTATGATGTATAGTATATGTAAGAAGATGATGGTGAAGACGTATATAGTGTGTATGAAGTTTAAAAGAAAATATGAATAGAAGAATGTAGAAAGTGCACAATATATATGGTGTGTATGAAGAAGGAAATATTGTAGATGTATAGGAGGTGTAGGGTATAGAAGAAGGTGATGTAAGTGTGAAATAGGAAATGTGTGATATTCAATGTGTAGTATGTAGTGTATAGTGTGTAGTGTGTAAGGTTCATGTATATAGGATGCCCTTAATAGTTGAGCATTAACCATAGCACATGAGTGCATCATAGGAAATGACAATACTATATTTTTCAAGATGTGCATGTCATATGTGAAAGTATATATGTGGAGTGATAAGAAGAGAATACATTGGCTGATGTTAAGGGGGGAATCTATGATGCCCCCAAGTATGTAAGCGATGGACATCTAGTCAAAAGACACTAAGTGGATCAATGTAGGGAGTAGTTTCCTTAACAAAAGTGATGGGATACTTGAGGTGGTAAAGATGTGTGACCATCATTAGAATCGGAGTCAACCACATTGCTAGGATTGAAATGAAATGGTTCATTGACATTGTAAGCTTCATCTGGGTCCTAGTCATCGACATAGGAATTTTTGGAGCACAAGGTGGAATTATAAGTTTAATTATAGGAGGTGGTTGCTGAGCTTGACTTGGAAATGTCACAGATACCTTTAATGGAGGAGGAGTTGGACCAACCTTAAGATGAGGTTTCTTATATTGAATTTGTAATACCATAGATGACTTAGTAGGAGGAGGTGAAGGAAAGCGAGCCTTGACGAGGTGATTACTTAAATTGAATTGGTAATGTCATAGATAACTTGAGAGGAGGCAAGGTGAGAGTAATTATGAGAGGTTCTTTATTATTTTGAGTGGATCGAATGGGTGGTGCTTGGTGATCGAGAAAAGGCACAATGGAAGTGATGAATTTATGCTCAGTAAACATAAATGAATCAAATTTAGGAACCCATTGGGATGTAATAATTAGAGAGGATGGTGTGACATGACACGGTAGTGAGTGAATGAGATAAATCCTTGATGCTTAAGATGTTTGATTCTTTTCGCAAAGCATATAATTCATTGTCATTATGTCCAATGGTTTGATGATAATTGTAATATGGGTGACCTTGATATTTTGCAAGTTGGTAAGGAGGATAACCTTGAGTAGATGGTAAAATGATTAATTGATGACTAAGGATATCAGTAATAATTTCATGTTTCTTAGAATTATGACTAAACATGAGAAGCTTTAGTAATGGAAAGACTTGAGGCTCACTAATATAAGCACATGTAGAAGATATAAAATGAAGATAAGATGTAGAAGGAGAAAAAATGTGATCCCGAAAGCGTCCTTAAGTTGTTGGATTTCAGATTTGAGAGATGTAATAATGGATTCCATAGCCTAAAATTTATCTTGAAATAAAGAATGTAAATCTTGAATTAATTCCAACATGGATTTGTTAGATGGAGGATCACTAAGACTAGGGTTGTCGAGATAGCTTATCTAAAATAGCACTCACTTGATGCGGCGACGTATCGCTAGGGAGATATATAGTGTCAAGGTATTTTTTGAATAGCTTAACAATTAGGATGCATTTTAATTAAATCATACAAATAAATTTGAGAAAATTTAGGAGCCATAATATAAAATATGATATTCTAAAGAAGGATCCGAAAGACTAATCATGAGTGGGATTCACCAAAATTATTAAGCTAAAATGTAAATACATAATCCTAATCTGATACTATAGTAGCAGTAAATGAATGCAATAATGAAATACAAAAATATACCAAAGAAAACTAAGAAATAAATAATAAAAACCCTAATGTGAAAAGAAGGTAAAGATGCCTTAGCTGATTTGCTAAGTTCTGGAAAGTGCACAGAGCTAGAAGATAGAGAAATGTGAAGCATTGACCGTCGCACTGGAGCTCAAAAAATGGTAGAACTAGAGGAACATGCTTGATAGAGGTTCCCAAAGAGGACAGGGGAGCCCACGAGCACCTGGGTACTAATTCTAGGCACCTAGGATTGCGTAAATGCTTAAAAACCTGAATTCTTAGGGTCACAAGATGTTCACTGATGATCACCTTTTTCGCTTATAGATTCACACAATGATCACTGGAGTCATCGGAAACATGCAATGAAGAATGAACCTACAAAACCCTCAAATAGACATCAAATCCTTAAAAAAAATCATAATGAGGGGTTTTACTATCCTCGCCACCAAAATGGTGGACTTACAACTGAGTGTTACACTACATCTAAGACCTAATGTAGTTTTGTGTGTTTGTGTGTGGAATCATGCCCTAGGTTGCTCTTATGCCATTTGCACTTGGATTGCGAGAAAGTAGTTAGATGTAAAGAAGCATAGTAAATATATGCATGGAATAAAATGAACTTCCCTCCTATGAATTGTGATGCATAAAACTATCCCTTATATCCATTGTGATGGAGCTAGATGGATCTGATGGAGCTCTCGATTCCTTGATGAATGCAACCTTAGGTGGTGATATTAGATGCTTAGTGCTTGGTCCTTTATTATGATTACATAAATATATATTTATATGATTCCCTTGCTTGAATTTTTAATTAACCCTGAAAAGGATGATTACCAAAAATATAATCTGCTCAAATGGCTAGAAAGGACCCAAAAAGTGTGAGTAAAATACAAAGAAGACAAGGGTGCCCAGATTAGACAAGGGTGGTGGCGTTGGCATCCTAGTGCAGGTGCTGGTGTCCAAGATGAAAAATTCCAAAGACTAAAAAGGAAGACTGGGAAAGTAAAGGTGTAAGACTAAAAGTCACAACAAAAAGTAAAGAAAGGTGGCCAAAGACATGATTTAATTAACATCATTCTTACATAGGAATCATATGAATAGTAGTATGTGATCATGACTAGATAATTCCTCAAAGTGTGTCATTTTGTATCTACAAAAGGGAAGGAATGAGGGCCAATATTGGCCCAAGAAAATTTATATCATGAAGGAAAAACAATTTATTGGACTTGTCCCAAGCGAGAAATACTAGCATGTAAAGGGAACATGATGTATCGTGATAGTTGTAGATTGGAACAATCAATAGGGTGGTAGTTAATAGTTTGATTTTAAAAAATTTTGTTGATTTTTTGAAAAATTTTCATGTGTTTGTTAATTTTTATGATTGTGTTGTTATCCATTTTTCCCTTGGGAAAAATGGACAATAGGAAGAACAAGGTCCTACGGTGAACCAAAGAGTTAGGTGCGATTCATGACCTCGGAGCATTCATGATGAATTCAGAAAGGTTAGGGAACATTTAGAGAAAAAAATTTCCTCTTCTAGGTTTTGAGGAGACCCATGAGCTCAATAAATGCTAAACTAGCCTCCTAAGGCCCATATTCATGAAATTCCACCCAAGGCCTAAATGAGAGAAGTTGATTTACGGTATCCTACTATGTCTACAAACCCCTTTGATCATAAAAAATCCAAGAAAATAAATAAATATGTTTTAAAATGAAAAATATGCATGGGGGCCTAAAAGGTGATTGAGTAATAAATCAGCTCACCGAGTAGCTTAGCGAGCTTGCACAGTGTATGGGAGTTTAGGATCTCTAATGAGCATGGCGAGTTCGATGGCGATTCGGAGAGGCATAGCGAGGAGTGCATCGGGTTCGGGGGTGGATGTGCATTAGCATAATACATAACCCTATAACATAGCATACGGGTGCTTAGTGAGATCTAATCCTAAAAACATGGTGAATCGGTGATATAATTAGACATGGTGGGTCGTAAGGCAATGTCAAGATTGGTTACGAGGAATGCACCAACATAGTGCATGGTGGACATGGAGGTGTGGGTGTTCAATGGAACCCACATCTTAAAATCATGGAAGGCGATGAGGAATGCAACTCGGAGGCAGGCTTAGGTCAACAAAAAAATGCATGGTAGTGAGGTTGCACCAATGCGAAAGGAAATCCCGAGTATAAAATGTGAGGAAATAGTGAGTTGTGTTGGTGGGTGATACGGAAGCGGGAGAAAAAATGCACAAACATCATGCATATCTTGGTTGGAGCATTGTAAAGTATAACATGGGATCAGAACCCACCCAAAATAGTGGATGGCTTGGTCAACAAGTTAGGTGGGTAGGTAAAAAGTGAAGCGGTGGATGGAGGTTTTCAATGGTGAGTTGGTGTGAATTGGCTCGGTGGTGTAGTGAGGTGAGCCCCAAAACCAAAAATGCACCCTTTAGAAGAATCAACATAAATTTCACCTGAAGCATCCAAATTTGATAAAATTATAGTCACCAAAAAGGAAATTTTGATCCCTTCAACATCAAATCATCAAAAATGGAAAATTATTGAGCTAGGTGGGATAAAATTCAAGATGGAGTTCGGTGTTTAGCAAGTAAGCCCAAGTGCATTTATTTCTCCTACAGGGTATTTGGGAAGCATTGAAGGCTCTTTCCCTCTCCTTCTATTTTCTCATGCTATAAATTATAATGGAAGGGGGCATTTTTAGTTATTCTTGAATATTCTCCACTATCTCCTCTCTATTTGTAAGTCATTGTAAATACATTGTGAGCTCAAACCTCCACTTCTAATCTTTTTATAAGGACTATATGCCTCTCCTCCTCATTATAATGAATTATATCAACTATTGAGAAATAAAAATCAGATTTATGGCTATTTTTAGCCCTTGTTTGTTGGATATTGCAACTTATGATCTTCTCATTGCATTTGTGGTGTTCTGTGTATTCTAATTGTTTCTTGCAGGATTTGATTTATTTTGTTAGATTGAATTCATAGTGTGGATGTGTGTTTTGGGTTGTGGTGTATCAAATACCCTTCCTATTCCCCATTTCCTTCGCTTTTCACCCTTCAGAGAATGTTAAAATTACCCCTCTTTCCTCGGTGCATCACCCCTTAGTGTAGCCTTTTCTTTCTTGTATGCATTTTCTTCTATCTTTGTCCCCTTGGAAGTATTAGGCTAGGATTAGTTAGGTGTATCTCTATAGCTAGAGATAGTTTTCTGCTAGGAATAGATAAAATAATATGGCTTTCTCGAAGTGTTTTACTACTTGCAAGGTCCCACATTTAGGGATAATCCCATGTTACATGATCGGACCGATTCGTCACACACACATGAATGAAAATCAAGGGGTGTTGTAATCCAATGATAATGATTTTGGCATGCTCGGTGGGACAAAGAAGTCATTTTACAAGTGTTCTTACATAGTTTCTAATCTTCATATTTTCATTGCAAAAAGACCAGTGTAATCCTATTTTGATTTATAGCCTTTGGAGGTTTTTCGAAGCACACTTGGAAACTCCCAAAATGAAGAACTCATTGGTGTATTATCCCAATTCCTTCGAGTATATGAGAAGGATCCAAACTTGATCAAGGACAAGAGAAGAAGGAATATTTGAACATTTACAATTATCCCGGGCATAGGAAGGAGAGGAAGAAGTGTGCAAAGATCCCCATCTCCACCCAACAGGGGCATTATCAACACCTCCACCTAGTAGACATTTTCTCCAATCCACTAGAGTATTTAAGCCAATCAGAAAGGCACATCAACAACCACCACAAGGACCACCAAACCCCTTTGTTAATTTAATGGGCAATAGCCCACTTGCCCTCAATGCCGAAAACCCAATCCTAGCTTCCGCACTAAAGAGAATCCCCTATTTCACCAGAGAAAACCACATTACTCCTGCTGATCACATTCAAGATATTGTCATATGTCTGTGCAATCCATGCGATCAATGAAATGGATATTACGGTTAGGCTACTTACCTTTTCCCTCAAAGGAAAATCATTTTAATGGTTTTGTGGGCTCACAATTTGGGTCAATCACCAACTGGGATGCATTGTGTTTAGCTTTATGTAATCAATTCGGGGAGAAATTAAACAACTTTTCACTTTGTAGTAGCTGAATAAAATCAAAAGGGCTCCGAATGAACAAATGGCAGATTTTAATTTCAGATTTCGGAGACATGTGATTTGAATTCCGATGGTCATGAGACTAGTCAAAGGTCCATTCCTATATTATTTGAAATCTTTAAACTCGAAATATATGTGATGATTCATTATATGGAAGGAGTGACTCTACTAAGAGCATATGTCATTGCTTATTAGGGCCATGAATGTTTTAATCCAAACCGGAAATCTTACACCAAGGCCACCTATGCCTCTTTATCCGAGATATGGGAAACCCCACTACTAGTCAAGAACCTAAAATAGGCCTTGTTCTAGCCCCTATGAATCAAATTATGAGTGAGGAATCCACTTCTTGAAGAAATTCTAAAGAGATTCATGAGGTTATGAAGCAACTACTGAGAACTTAAGGAACAATTTGCTGACCCTTAAGAGGTACAGAGCCTGAGAACTTTAGTTGTATTAGCCTCAAGCCAAACCAAATAGGCATCCATATCAGCCAAATAGGAATCCATCTCAAATTTTAAGTCAAAACCTAAACCAAGGACAACCTCAAGCTGCCACGCCATTCAAACCATATAATCCAAGTGTAGCTTCCACATCTAGGGCCTTGGTTCCAATTCAGAATAATAGTACACAAGAGTATGAATGGTTCTTCCCATATAACCAAGCCCATAATCAAGCAATGTGCTTTAATGGCACTTTGAATCAATCCTTGATGGTACAAATAGTAGGTGTGTCTCAAGAAGTGGGTGAAGAGGAAAAATAGTAACAAACAAGTCCACAAGAGGATATTTTAACTAACACCACACTGGTAAACTAGAAAAAAAAATGATTTTTGCAAATTTAATCACCTCCTTTTCAGGGTGTAGAATCCAACACATGCTCAAAGAAGAGGAATATAGAAGAGGGGAATTCATCTAACCAAATGGACCCTCGGCCCACTTTCACACTACAGGAGCTAGCAATGCGGGAGAGCAGATCTAAATGTGCATAATCTACCCAAGGTACCCATTATAACAACTCATGTACCAATCCAAGTGCTAGAGAAAATGATGCCAAACAAAGGGCAGTGTAGACACCTATAATTACGCCCAAGCAATTTAAATACTTAAATTGTGCTAATTATCCCCTTTCTCGCAAATCAACGACATATCATCAAAAACACTCATTTTCCCTCATATCATCATTAATTAATTACACTAAGCTAATTAATTAAGTTGCCTATCTAACAAATACCCTAATTAACGACCTTAGTTAATAAATCACCCTTCTACCTAGACTAATTAATTATTATTAAATTAATTAGATTTCCCTTCCATTTAACCAATAAATCAATATTTAATTGATTTAATCCCCTTATAATAGCCTAAATCGCACTAATATTCCTCTAATTGGCTTCTATAAGCTTACACCTACCTATTAATTAATCACCTTTGATTAATTAAAATACCCCCAACTCCCATGACTTGCTAAACATGTATTAAACCCTTCTAAAGTAAGGTTACCTTTAATAAAGCAACCTTATCCATTCCTAATCATGTTTTACCTTTATCCCACATTCATGAGAATGTGTTGAATCCTTTATCCTTTGGGCTATATAAAGAGCTCTCCACCTACCTTTTTACTTACACCTAAACTTTCTAAGAGAGAAAATGCAAAGCATATAGCAAAGAGACTAAGAGCTTACACCTTGCCCTTTTGAGAGTTCATCATCTTGAAGAGTTAAGCCTCTTTCTTAAAGTGCTTGGGTCATATGGGAGGTGTCAAAAGGGTCTTATAGCCCAACTATGATTAGCCCCCATTCCTAGGTTCTTGGAACATTAAGGACAACTATTTTGATAGCCATGGAGCTTACTTAGGTCCATTCATTTATTTGTTGTTAGAGAATAGAGGAGTTTAGATATTTAGCATTGTTAGTTTCAAAGTTTGTATTGATGAATGCTAGCATCTAACCCTTGTTTAATTCTTATCATGATGGTGTTTATGCTTTGTTTTAGCTAAATTGTAGAACTATTTTAGGTGGTAGTTCTTGTTTCATTTGATTTAGCATTAAGCAAAGTATACATGCACACAGCAGAAAAAGGAAAGTCTGTCTCCTTTCAATATTATTGATCAAATTTAAAATACCCGTGTCAACATTTCCATGTGGAAATCACTCATGATTTCATGGCAATGAGATCTGTTGCAAGAAGTAATGGCCAATTGGTCGAATGAGACATCCAAAACTAGGAGAAATTCCTCGCCCGAGTGTAGTGCAACAAGAGGGAGGTTAACTAAGCAAGCGTTTGAAGCCTACGATTTATTATGTCATTAATAGTTGGGAATATTTTGGTTTGCAATTGAATGATCGATTCAAGAGCAAGTAGTTCCATGATGACGAAGCTCAGTTAGTCCTAAAATATGAACCTATCTCTAAGGGAGTAGTATAGTTAGATGGGACAGTAGTGGGGATAGTGGAAATAATAAGGGATTTGAATCTAACACTTCATGCATGTACCAATGTCATGGTTTTATAGGATGTATCAATCATTGATTTTCCACCACTCTTCACCCTTTCCCTATCAAGGGACTTCACTGCCAAGATCAGAGGCTACTTATCTATGCACTGGTCACACATGCTATTCGAATGAGGTATGGAGAGAAGGCCACCATCATATTGGAACTAATTGCCAATTTCCATATTATCCCCATGTGTAAAGCTCAATTAATGCCATTTGTTCAGTTTTTGATCAAGAGGATTATCCAAGCACTCCATACATAGGTGCCAAAGTTGGAGGCATTCTAGACTTAACATTAGATGAATTGGCAAGAAAAAGACATGCTTTTGATCCATACAGGGAGATGGAAGAAGCAGAACTAGGCGTATATTGTTTGCATGAGTAGAATCCACCCCTTTCTAGCATCACCATGCCGGAGAAAAAGGATGATAATGAAGTATGGAAATAGTTTTTTATGGTTCAAGGAGAAGGAAAGGTGTAGGAGGATGGGCAATGTTGGTGTCATCATAGGGAATCAAGTACTACTTAGATCTCTACTTTCATTTCACTTATTCCAACAATGTAACTAAGTACAAAGAATTGATCCACAAAATGCATTGGGTAAGGAGGAGAAGTATCGGGAATATGTGGGTTTTGGAGATAGTGAACTAATTGTGAAAGAAGTTAGAGGGAAAAATGCTACAAAAAATGATCTCCTTAAGTGTTATTGGGATCTTATTGAATATTTTGAGGCTTTCAGCATTAAGCATACCAAGAAAGAATAATGAAGCTACAGATGGACTTGCAGCAATTGGAGCAACATTCTACGTAGTTAGTGTATTAAGAGGATAAAACATAGCCCCATATCAAGGTGATTATACGACTAGCTATTCCAAACAACAAAACTAATTGGAAAGTGTTCGAGAATGACCAGTAGATCATAAATTTCCTACGGGAGGAATTTGAATTCTCTACCAAGAATCAAGATATATTGGATTAGCAATATGGTGAAAAAGTGGTTCAACTAAGGACAAATAAGCTTCCAAAAGGTTTAGTGACATTGGAATATATCTTCAACCCAAATGATCAATTCCAAAATAAAAGGTTAACATTCAACTGAAATGAGAAGATTCTAATCCCATTTGAGTCGAGAGGATAAATTACTCCAGATTGGCAAAGTGAACACCGATCAAGAAAATTTGATTTTATACAAATGACTTTGCTAGGAATTCCTATATGTTTTTACTTGGAGCTACCGGGACTTGAGAGGGTTTAATATAAAGTTGGAAAAACACACTATTGAACTAGATCAAGAATCTAAGCCCATCGAGATAGAAGAAAAGATCGGTGAATCCTCGCATTGAGCCTCTCATGAAGAAGGAACCCTGAATAAAGCGATAGAAGCAAGCATCATCTTTTCGATTAAGCAATCAATCTAGGTATCAAACCCGGTGTCGGTCAAGAAAATAAGTGGAGAAATTAGATTATGCATGTACTTTGGAGACCTAAACTAGGTTTCCCTTAAATACCATTATCCTCTTCCCTTTATGGAGCATATCTTACATGTAGTCACCAGATCGAAATATTCTCTCTCCTAGATGGCCACTCGAGATATAATACGATTATGGTGAAAGAAGCGGCACCAATTCGAGATGGCCTTCACTATGAAATGGGAACATATGCCTATAAGAAGATGAAATTCAGACTTTTAAAAGTAGGAGCTACATTCGAGAGAGATATGGACATGGCATTCAAATGATTGATCAACAAAATACTCTTTTTTACTTGGATGACATCATAGTATTCTCTAAGGACACGTAAGCCACCTCTTTCACCTCGGGAAAGTGTTTTAGAGATGCACGATATTTAAAGTGTCCCTAATCCCGAAGAAGTGCATATTTTTGGCTCTTTGAAGGTAGAATTTTATGCCACATAGTGTCTAAGGAGGGGCTAATAATCGATCCAAAGAGATTAGAAGTTATTTGATCATTGCAATTGCCAATCCATAAGAAGTATCTAAAAATTTTCTTGGGAAGAATCAATTTCATCCACATATTTATACCATATTTTTTGACTCTCATCAAGCAAATAACCATGATGTTAAAAAAGAGCATGGAATTTTAGTGGACAACAAAGGGAAAGGAAAGTTTTTAAGCTATCAAGGATGTTATATCTCAAGCCCCAACTCTCATAAATCCATACTTCTCCAAATACTTCGCTCTATGCCTTGAGTGGTTGAGACATGATTTCTATGATCTTGGTGCATCTAAACATGGAGGGATCTGAATAACCTATTACATTTTTCAGCCAAAGCTTGGAAGACTATGAAGTAAAGTACTCCTTCATCAAAAGGAATGTCTTTGCTATCATTAGGAGCTTAAAGAAAATTAGACACTTGTTCTCTAAAAATAAAATCCGATTATTGGTGTCTCGTCTTTGGAGTCAAGGACTTCCTCATAAACATGGACTTAAATAAGAAAATATCAGGTTGGATCACCTAAGTAATGGAGTATGGCATAGATATTAAAGAGACAAAATTAGTGCGTGGAAAGGGACTATGTGAAAAAATAGACCCAAACTAGCATGTCGAGAAAATTCATAAAGAAGATACTATTTTGGTGTTTTTGGGTTCTAAAATGGTATGCTGTAACAAAACCATCAATGGGGACAACAATTCTCTCATCTTTATAGGAGAGGTTCCCTTATTGAAATAAAGTAGCAAAACTTATATACAAATGTACAAATTTCATCTTAAGGCTAGACTTCTAACATCTTGAAATTCTTTTTACCAAAATAGCTTATCAATACAAATGAATGGAAGAACTGAAGAAAGGAAAGAGTAGAATATAATAGTACTTTCAGAAAATATAGATAGCAGAGTATAACCTTATACGTACTGAGAAAAGGTGATACAAAACATAATCATTCTCATCCACACCATAAGATATCATTCCATAGACACAAATTTCTAGAAATCACATCAATAAGAACACAAAGTTTCTTGTTATGGAAGATAAATGATCCACAAATTTAAGGCAAGCAAGAAGAGACAATAGATGAAGATAAAGAGAAAGGGGAAATTATTTTGTATTGATTGCTTTTGATTCTATTTACACTTCAAAAGTATCTAGAGTCCAACATTTGCAATGAGCCAAGATCTTACATTTATAGATGAAGCAAAAAAGAGGATAAGAAGAGAAGGAAGAAAATATGATTTAGAAGCTCAACCACCAACCATCAATACCCCTGCAAATCCACTTACAATCTTTCAAATCTAGTTTTGCATGTCTTTGGTGTGTTGAAGAAGGAAGGATGGAAGATCAGATCAAATTTGATCTAGTTGAAGCAATTCGATCACATATTAATGGCATGAAAGATGTTTTCCATATTTTCACCCAAATCAAGATATCCAATCAGTTCTCCATGTTTGTTTGGTGTGTTGGAGAAGGAAGGATGGAAGATCGGATCAAATCTAATCTATTTGAAGCAATCAGATCACGTATTAATGGTGTGAAATATGTTTTCCAGATTTCTAACCATCAAATCCTACTGAAAAACAATATTTTATGCTTCCATGGCGTAGAGGAGACCAAGATATTTCCAACAATATAAATTTTTCAAATTTCAAGCATTGGAGTGAAAGTTATGCTCATTTGAATATTTGAATCGAATCTATACAAAAATGGCGAAAATGCAATTTTCACAAAATGGATCTATGGGCCCGAAATTGAAATTGTGCCTTTAGCGCAAAAGATGTAAAGTGCAAAAGTCTCCCTCAAACCCCATAGGCCCACAACTTCACTTTTGATATAGGTATGACACGTGGCTTTACCTAAGTGGTAATGGAGTCATGGCTCACTTTATAATTTTACTTCTTTTGGAAACAAGGCTCAAAATCTCAAAGTTCTCCACCGACCCACTTCCCCATTTTGACTTTTCAATGTAGGCTCAAGACCCCAGAAAAGTTGTGGAGCATTTTATAACTTTTAACTCTCTTTTTGGAAATAAAACCAAAATTCCCAAAATGCTCTGACGGCCCGCCTTCCCATTTTGACTTTATCCCTTGGCGTGACCAGGGCTGCGGTTCACTTTATCACTTTACGCCTTTTATGGAAACAAAGCCAAAATTCCTAAAGTGTCCCGACAACCCACCTCTCCACTTTGAATTTTCAATAGATATTCAATACATGGCTTCAATGGAGTTGCGGCTCATTTTTGTAACTTTACTCCTTTTGGAAATAAAGCCAAAATCTTCAAAGTGCTCTAATGATCTGCTTTCCTTCCTCGAACTTAATAATGGCCAAGTGTCCTTTTTTAGGCCTTAGGAATTATTTTATACTTTAAGCCTTTTTTCCATAATGCTTCAAAACAAAAAAATGGACCCGCCTTTTGCGTTATCTTGATTCGACCAATTAGGATCCTTTGGGGCCACGAAGCCAATTTGACACTTTTGTAAAAATAACAAAAAATGATAAGTTCAAAAATAATCCACCATGCCACATCCAATTAGAGATGTCCACATACTCATGGATATGGGGTCAAAAATTGACAAGGAAGATATATCCTGTCATTCATGATTGTAGAAAAAATACAAAGGAGGGGAAACTCCACCATTTACGCCCGGATTTCAAATTGTTCTCCATGGAAAGAGAAACTGCAAACAATACAAGGCTTGACACAATCCATAGCCAAAAGAGGAGGATTGAAAATTTCATTTGAATGAAAGAAACAATTTTCAAGCATCTAGACGGGAAGACATAAATTTTATGAAACCATGCAGATCGCAAGATTGCAAATGAGCACCAACTTCTTCAAAGCATGAAATTTTTCTATCTCTTGAGACCTCTCAATCTGCTCAAACATCTCCTAAAGGCACCAATTCAAAAATTTTGAAACTTGACTTAAAAAATCGAGGGGGATTTTGAAGGTGACAACAAATGGCTCTTCTCGGGGATGACTTGGCTTGGACAGAGGAACGAGGAAAGATAAAGAACTCAAGAAAAACTCTGGGAAAGTAGACCGATTGCCTTATCCATGGGTCAAATAGAGTCAAACACAAACCAATACTGAGAAGACAACACACACAGAAGGGAAACAAACCAAAAGGAAAAAACCAAAAAAAAAAAACCTCACACACTATATAAAAAGGACTACCTAATCACCTAGGGCCTAAACAACTTCAAATATTACCCACTATAAGTAAGTGGGAGAGAGGATCCATCCTTATAATCCAAGTAGAAATAATTTTCTATAGCAAAGTGTTTGACTTTGAAAGGACCAAGCCAAAGAGAATCAAACTTACCATGGCTTCCTGGAGGTTCATGCATTTTGTCCCATAGAATAACAATGTCTCCAACTTGAAAATATCTAGGTATAGCCTTCTTATTAAATAAAGCTTTCACCTTCATTTTATGAGTTGAGATCCTATCAAAAACTTGCATCCTGTCCTCATCTAGCTCGAGTATACATGATCCTCTTATCTAAGGAATCGATGAAACTTGAATTCTCAATAGCCTTCATTAAGTGCAAGGCTGGTAATTCTACTATTACTTGGTAGTGAGCTTCAACACCATACACCACCTAAAATGGAGGCATCCCAATTGCACTTTGGGTGTAATTCTATCTACCTAGAGAGCATCATAGAGCTTCTTGTGCCAATTATTTCAGGAGTCATTGAAAAGATTTCAAATGATGTTTACCAAATTCTCATTTGTTAATTCTCCTTGTCCATTCCCTTGGGGGTAATAGTCGAAGAATGAGAAAGGGATATACCATAACCATAGTAGAAATCCATTATCTCGAAGAAGAAAAATTCAAATCATTATCGGTAAAAATTTGGTTTTGTACCCCAAACCTTATCAAGATGTTCTCCTTGATGAAATTACACACCACCTCAGAATTAGTGCTTTTGACTGGAATAGCCTCTACCCACTTTATGAAGTAATCTGTAGCAGTTAGCATGTGAGTATGTCCAACACTAGAAGGTGGGTTAAGAGTTCCAATGAAATCTAATCCCCACTGTTGAAAAGGCTCATCAATCACTACTGGTTTGAGTGGTAAAGCAGCCAACTTAGGTCTCCCAATAAAATTTTGACAAGCTTCACACTTACCTACCCATTTTGATGCATCTATGAATAATGTAGGCCAATAGTACCCTGAACGAAGGATTTTATGGGTAATGACAACAAAAGAGAAATTCCCTCGACAAGCCTAATCATGAAAATCTGAAAACAAATTCTTCTGTTGCTCTTTGTCAACACATTTAAAGAATTTTCCATCAATCCCTCACTTGAACAAAGAATTTTCCCATAATGCATACTTGCAGACCTTAGCTTAATAAATCTCTTTTCCTTGGCACTCAAATGGGATGGACACTCTCCATAAGTAATAAAATGTGCAATATCAGCATACCACTCATCTGTTGAATTGAGGAAGATAACAACAGGAACATCAACTGATTTTGTGGACAATTCTTCATCATCCCCTTCGGTAGTAAGATCACACAAGCCTTTACGCTGAACTACCTTAGTTGGATTGATATCGTGGTCATATTCTTGGAATTTTTCTACCCAATTGCCTCTCTCGGTTCCCAAACTCATGTTGTGTAAGAATAGACTTGATGGTTGTTGTAACACCCTTGACAGCTTTTATTGTCCTCCTTTGCATTTCAAGTTTTGACATGTGACTTTCCTTATAAATATATGTTCTTTTGATTGTTGGAGATCATGCTTGATATGGACAAATCATTTCTGTTCTTAAGATCCTTTGACTGAATTGGAATGGCTTCCTTGAATCTATTTTTCACTTCTTGTAGGTGAGTTACAATCGGGTTTAAGAGTTTTAAACCTATCTGTCAATCTAACTCATTCTTCGATCAATTTAAGTGATCCAAGGAATGTTTTAAATCTGCTCTGTTGAACGAATGATAAAATTGACATTCCATGAATTAAGAGACATATTGACTGATCTTTGTTGTTACAAGTTCTTTGATTTTTTTGTGTGAACGTATTTCCATTCATTTGTATGTTGTGCTTGGGTCCTTAGAGATCGATCATGGTAGGACATTGTTGACGAACATGAAAATACAACCTGTTCATGGCATAGGAAGGATTCAGGATCCTAAAAATGGATATCCTAGAGAATCCTAAGCTAGGTAAAAATATTTTCCACCTAAGTTGTGTCACTTAATAGAATTCTTATTCTAACCTAAAGCTTCCTATTCTACTTTGTTGGTTGATTGGCATCCTAACCTAAGCTCTGTGCTAAAGGATATGGAAAGGTTACTAGGCTATTAAAATTAACCTAGAACCTAATACTATAAGGTTTTATGATGATCTAACCTAATGCCTAAAACTATTATGTTGTGAATTAATATAACGTATGTGGAAACTACCTAAGGCTATGTGTTAAGACCTATGGTGGAAATTTGTTGTTAGGGTTATATCCTAAGGTATGTATTATAAACTACCTAAGATCTAACCTAAGCAATTTGATCTATCCTAAACTAATGGGTATGAAAGGGGAATTAGGTGGTCACATGCATTAAGGGAGATGGTTCCTATGGAATTTATGTTATTGATAAGGTATTTTAATGCATAGGGTACTACCAGTTTTGGCAGGGGCTAGTGACTTGGCGGAGGCTTATGTGGAAGTATCACTAAAATGGAATTTCATGTTAAATTTGATTTGGCAATTGCTAGACTTGGAAGGCGGTGGTAAGGAAGGATAGGTGGGAAAATTGGAATTAATGAAACTTATTGTTTTTAGTTTTCATGCACAAACCGTCTTGGAAGGCATGCAAGCAGGTTTGTCTAGGGTTGTTTCACCTTGCATGTTCCGTGATTTTTTCTCTACATGCTCTATAGTTTTTCGAACCAGCAGATTGAATTGCACTTAATGGCTATTTTTGAAGTCTTAGACCTATTTTCGGTTCATGGGATGTATAAGAGACAATGTGGAAAAATAATATGGTTGTTTGATCTTTCATGGAGAAGAGGAGAAGTTGTGAGCTCGGTGGAGGTCTCCTTTGATTTGGCAGAAGCACTATCAAGCATGATAGGCTCTAATCTTTAAGATCTCTTGCTTTCTTCTAAATGTTTCATTAAAATGATTCTGCTCTTTTGAGATTTTGGGCTTGCATGTTTTATCTGGTTACTTGTTTGTTGGGTTTTACAATCTCTGTTATCTTGGATATGAATCCATGGAAAAAATAACGTTGGTTTTGAAACTGTCTTTGTGATAGTTTAATAGTGATACATGCATGTGAAGCTTGTATTAGTAGCTCTGTTTTCCATTTCTGAAATTTGTATTTGAGGTTGTTGTGTTGGAACTGACCTTCGTTGCATTATGTGGATTCTAAACTATATGGGAACCTTGAGTTCCATCTGATCTTGTTGGAGTTTGTGTTTTGCTTGAGCTTGTAATCGAGCTTGTATTTGGTTTGGATCTTGTTTTTGGTTTCATGTTTGATGAAATCTGGTGATGGAGGTTCTTGATGCTCTGACCTATGTTTGGGAATATTGGGTAACTCGGGACTATTTTTGAAGCCCGTATGTGGCTCTGTACTGAGTTTTATTCTTGTGAAAATATAGACTATTAATGGAGGTTCATGTTTTACACTGTACTCGTATTTTGTTACTTGTATAGTTCTAAACTCTTGTTGAAACTCATGTTTTGTTTTGAGATGGTATTAGGACTTCTTGTTTAAAATATAAACTGGAATGGGAACTTTTTGTTGCCCTAAATCGTGATTAGAGGCTGGTGTATCCCTAAAATTTTGTTGAAATTTCGTGTTCGACTGTTCGGGTATTTTCTTTTGAGTTGGGTTTTACTTGTATTAAAAGTTTAAAACTTATAACTCTTTTGTTGAACTATTTCTCAAAGAAAACTGGGAGAATAGTTGGCTGAGTTGTTGGGTAAACTCTTTGAGATCTTAACTGAAAATGTCTTTGTTTGATGAATGGATTTGGTAATTCTTTTTGAGAACTATTTCATCTTTTCTGAGATGGCAATGGCATTTTATCGGGGTATTATTTTCCCCTCTATTTTTTGGAAACCCGCATCTTCAGATCTTTTAAAATAAGCTCTGGGTTTCATTTAAAAGAAGATTTTATTACTTTAGTGCTATGAATTGTTATCGTGGGATTACTTTGTCTATGTTCAATTTTTTTGTATTTAGTGTTTTTGAATCGAGAACTAATTACTCTTTTGCAATGCAATATTGAAACGTGACAATGGGATTTCAATCTTTGAGTTTGTTGATACTCTAAACATGTTTAGCTTACTGATTGGTTTTTTTCTATTTCTTGTTGGATATAGTAAATAAACCTTGTATCTTTTTAAAAGAAAGGAATGTGAATCCTTTGGAACAGAATGTTGTTTTTAGGACTGTTATGTGTATTTCATTCTAAGATTGGAATTAAAACTCATGTTTAGTGAAGGTAAAGAATTGTAAGGAAAATGGCAGTGTGCTTTCTTTTTGCTGTGAGTCGATTTTATTCTCTCTCCTGAGAACTAGCTTATGAGTTTCTATGTTTGAATTAAAAGCGGAAATTCATTTGTTAGTACAATAAAATGAATTAATGATTGGATCATTTTCTAATTAAGATCCCTTTCTTTCTATTGCTAGGATAAGTTCATTGGTTGAACTTTTCTATTTTGATTCTCTTATGAAATCCTTTATGAGTTGTTTTGTCTTCCTTGTTCAAATCATTTGTAGAAATGATGTAGGAAGAGATTAGATTATTCAGATTTTATTGAACAGAAAATGTAAGCTTGTTTGGCAGACTGTTTGTTTGACAAGGCTTTGCTTTGTTTGGTTTGTGATGAGTAATTTTTGTCTCTTGCACTCTATCTTTTTATGGATCCTCCTTGGATGGACTTGAGTGGAGATTAACGCTTGTATAAGTCTACCTTGATTTGTGAATGTTGGTTTCAGATATTTAAATGTTAACTTATAACATGTGGAAGTAGATTTAGACTTGCAAGTAAACTGTTTGATTCTCTATTCCTTCTTGGATTGAAATGGGATTTTGTTTTGATGAATATCTTAAATGTTGAATTTTAAGGTAGTTGTCCTTTAAATGAAATTGTTAATTCATGTTATGAATTTGTTTCAGTTTTTCGGATGTCTTGTGTTTGGGCATAGTTTGTAATGGTTCTTCTTTCTCTTTTCTTAGGAGTTAGATGAATCATCCTAATGAGAACCATGCTTTAAACCCTTATTTTGGTTAAAGAAAATATAAATGTTGTATTATATTATGATAGAATTGGGAACAATGAGATGATATGATTTATTGTTTGCTTAAGGATAATTGATAGGATCAATTAAACTTTAATTTTGTAAGGCAGATATAGTGGATTATATTTTGTTCTTCTCTTGGAAGTAAATTCAATTGGTTAAACGTACTTCTTTTCTGTTTGCTATTACTTATATTGATATTTATGATGTAATAATTGTCTTATTAAATCAGAGTTCTTTTAATGGAACAATTATTGGAATGCACATTGTTTTAAGGCTTAGTGCTTATCATGCTCAATTCATTGAATTGACCTATGTTAGCAATTTTCAGATGGAGTGATAAAAGAAGGCAAAACTTATATGATGCATTGGCTGAATTAAATATGATTCCTTGTGAAGAATTCTAATTCATTCTTGAGATTGTATTGAAAAAGGAAATGTAGTAATCTTTTATAATGAAGATGGTTTTTTTACAAAGTATACCTAAATGCATAAGACTTGTAAATGTATAAGTTAGAAGATAAATTGAAATTTGAGAGTTTACCTACATTGGTTGTGTAAATTATTTTATACTTGTATGGATGAGATGGATTCTATCTGTTCATATTCTTTTTATTCATTTTATTTAATTGGTTATCTTTTCATAAGTTGGATAAAGGGATTTAGTTCAATATCCTACTTGTGATTCAGCTTGTTAAGTTGATATATTATATTCGTTATCTAAAATATATAACATAGTAATGTAACGTGTGATGAACATACATTAAGAAAATGTGGACATTGGGTAGGATAAATCCTGACACATAACATGTAGAGAAAGACTCTTTCTTTTTATTAATGGAATATAAACCATAAAGGTTTGCAAGTATGACTACAATTTATTAGACTTCATTTGTATGAAGTCTACCTTATATTGGATATATCCTGGCATTGAACTTTCTAAAAAGTTATTGTACTTTTTAAATAAGACATATTATAACACTGCACAATTGTGATTAATTGACAGTTTAACTATGTGATCACTTATTAAAAGTGACTATGAAAATAACAAAGTTCTTAGTGAGCTAAACGAAGAAAATTTAAGAACTTATTGAGCATTGGATTAGGGTTTGGCGGGGTTCTTTGTGTAATCGGTTTTAATCCAAACTAATAATGTCTTAACAATCTCCTCGGCGTGTATGTACATCTCGATGAGGTAGTTTTGTAGGATGTTGGCACATGCCAATTGCAGGGCTGTACTTTTGAGAAGGCTTAGGTCTTCTCAAGAATACAGCGTTGTAGTTGACATGTGGCATCACCCTTTACATTGATTATCTAGATCTACAAATATCTGGAACTCGGACTTAAACCTAGTTTCTCTCTAGGTCTGGATAAGAGCATATTTAGGATAGGAATTAGCTTCCAAAGGCTCAAGGTACGTTTACACATTCGGATGACTTAGGTCAAATGAGTATGCCCATCTACCCTAAGCCTTTGTGAGAATCTTCCTATAATAGGTTATGTTTCTATCTAGGGCTAGGGTAAAACCTAGAACAAGTGGACTGATGGTAGTCAGTAAAGACCAATCATGATAATATAAGAGTGAGGTGAAGGACGTATTCCAAAATGATGAGTATGTTGTCTAGGAATAGTGACATACACAAGTATGTTATAAATCTTTGGCCAACATATCGCAAATCGCTAGTTGCGTTGTCCTATGTCATCAAGTTTAAAACAACATGATATCAGATGAATATTGGTAACAAATATTCAGATATGTTCTTTAAACAGATCACTCAGTACCCGGTGTAGGGTAGGATGAAAAAGTATACGAAGTATACAATATGTATTCAATACATAAGATAACATAAATAGATCGGTAGCTTACCGAGTTATGGAATGAATAGATCGGTGAGTCACCAAGTCATTACAACTACATGTGTTTATCCATTGAATTTGATTGGCATGGAATGTTTGTTCTAAATATTGTTTTATTTAGAATAATGAACATTATAAAATAAAATAAAAATTCTCTTGATTCTAAAGTCTTAAAATGGGAATGTTACATCTTGGTATCAGAGCTGAAGGTTGCAGCTCTTGGACCTATTGTGTCCACAATCTGATGAAACTTAAATTTTCTTGTAACAGAAAATGGTGAGAACAAGAGGAAATGTTGCAAATAACCCTCCACTTGAGGAAGGAGTGGCAACTACCTAGAAACTCGATGAGATCCTTACTTCCTGTTGGACACAAGAGATCGTTTGGCTGTGCTGGAACAACAAGTAATGGGTAATGAGGAGGAAGAAGAAGATGATAACAATAATTAGCCACCTCTAGGGGACAACGCCAATGTGGGTGTTGATAATAACAATGTTAACATACATGTTCATCCTGAGAACAAAAAGGATAGGCTAGTAGCAGAACTCACTAATGACATAAAAATGATAAGTCCACCCAAGTTTGATGGCACCACATTAGGATATGGGACCGAGAGCGGCTCGGTGAAATGGAGAAATAATTTGCAATAAGAAATTTCTCAGAAGAAATAAAGGCGATATGGGGAGCATATCAACTTTCACACAAAACATCTTCGTGGTGGGACAACCGCATGGTTGAGTTGAAAATTGATTAATCTAATATCACATGGGACCAATTTAAGGGTTAATTTAGGCAATGATGGCTGCCATAACTTTACTATGATTAGAAAATGACCAAATTTCAGAACTTAGCTCAAGGAAAGCTAAGCATGAATCGAGTAGTGGGAGTGATTTACAAAAATCCTTAGGTATGTGCCTCAAGTACTAAACCGATGATAAGTTCAAGATATATAAATTCATCATGGGATTAAATCCCGTTATAGGAGGATATGTGGATGTTCAAAACACAACCATGATGGAATGGGTTGTCGAAAAAGCCATAAAAGGCAGAACATAAATTAAAGGCAATTTCGCTCATGAGGAGGAAGTAAGGAAGAATAATCCCAACTCCTCTTCATCCTCTCTTGCACCCAAGAAAAGACCATGGAAGAAATTTAGAATGAAAATTAAGTTTTCATCTGATATAAATAGGAAAATAACAACAAACAAGTTTGCTAGTAATACATGGAACAAATTTTCCAAGAATAATAATAGCAGATGAAGTCCTATGGGGGTCAGAATGATAACTCTAAGGCTAGAATTAAAACTGAGCCTAGGAAGGGACCTGTAGGAGGCTATTATAACTATGGCAAAGATCATTACATAAATCAATGTCCTTTGAAGAAGGATGATCGCAATCAATAAGCACAAGATACATGCTACAGTAGCTGACAAGCAGGATGAGAAACATGCCACACCCATAGAAGTTCCGGGTAAGTTATTTGGTTTACCAATAACTATTATTTTGATACCGAAGCTACTAAATGTTTTATTTCTAGTAAATTAGCATCAAAATTAAAAAGAAAAGCTAGAAACATGGATAAAACATGGATTGTACAAAGTATGGTAATAATGTTGTTCATACGGTTAGTATGTGTCTTTTTGGAGCAGTCCTTGATTTACCTAACTTTTCCACAGAGGTTGATCTTTATGTTGCACCTTTAGGGTCTTATGATGTAATCATAGGTGTTAATTGGTTAGTAGAACATAAGGCTAAAGTGGACTATTTTGAAAAACACATTAGTTGTTTAGATGACCTGCAGAAAATAGTAGAGATTCAGCGTGTGAAACGTGAGATTTCTGTTAGAAAACAAAGCTATGCAACTTAAAAAGGCCAAAAATAAAGGATGTATCTTATATGCTGTAAAAATTACTGAATCAATAGAAGAAAGTAGTGATATTATGGAATAATATCTGTTGTTACAAGACTTTAGTGATGTATTTTCAGAAGAATTGTCAGGTCTACCACCCAAAAGAGAGTTTGACTTCACGATTGAAATCAAACTAGGTACTGAACCTATTTCTAAGGCACCTTATCGAATGACTACTATAGAATTAGTAGAGCTTAAGGCTCAATTGCAAGAAATTTTGTCTAAGGGTTTGATTAGACCAAGTGTTTCACCTTGGGGAGCACCCGTAATTTTTGTGAAAAAGAAAGATGGAACACTTAGATTGTGCATTGATTACAAAATTTTAAACAAGGAAACAATCAAGAATAGATATCCACTCCCTAGGATTGATGATTTATTTGATCAGATGCGTGGAGCATCAGTATATTCCAAGATATATCTTCAATCTGGATATCATCAACTATAAATTAAGGATGAGGATATTCATAAAATAGCTTTCAGAACAAGGTATGGACATTATGAGTTTATGGTTTTACCTTTTGGATTAATTAATGCACCTATGGAATTTATGAATTTAATGAATAATATCTTTCAAGAATACTTGGATAAATCTATGCTTGTATTCTTGGATTACATTCTCATATATTCTAAAAGCATTAAGGAGCATTTAAAAATAGTTTTAGAAATTCTGAGAAAGAGATGGTTGTTTGGTAAGTTGTCCAAATGTTCTTTTTATGACACAGAAGTGCACTATTTGGGTCATGTAATTAGTAAGGATGGAATTGTTGTAGATCCTTCTAAAATTATAGCTATAACAAAATGGCCTGCACCAAAGAATGTACATGAAGTTAGAAGCTTCATGGGACTTGTTGGCTACTATAGGAAATTTGTAAAAGACTTTTCTAAGATAGTTGCACCAATAACTTCCTTACAGAAGAAAGATAAAAAGTTTGTTTGGAGTGAGAAATGTGAAATTGCATTTAAAACCTTGAAGGAATAGTTAACTTCAGCACCTATTCTTGTAGTACCAGATCCTAATGGAGATTTTATGGTGGTAATTGATGCATCCGGTGAAGGTCTAGGAGGTATTTTGTTACAAAGTGGTCATGTTATAGCATATGAAAGTAGAAAACTTAAGTTACATGAGTTAAATTATGCTCCACATGATTTAGAGCTTGCTACCATTGTTCATACACTCCATGTTTGGAGGCATTATATGCTTTTCAAACCATTTGAGTTGAAAACTGATCATCTTGGGCTGAAGTACATTTTTACTCTACCAAATTTGAATGCAAGACAGTGAAGGTGGTTAGAGTTTTTGTCTCAATATGATTTTGACATAAGTTACATTAAAGGAAAAAAAAATAGAGTGGTTGATGCTCAAGTTGTAGGAAACACATTTTTTCTCTTATAACACTTAGATCCTAGTTTAAGGATGAAGTAAAAATTGTTATGGAATCTGATTCTTACTTTCAACAAGTAAAAGCAAAGCACTTGTTGCAGATTCTAATGATTCAAGGTATAAAGGTTTTCACTTTGATAAAGAAGGAATCTTACGATTTGAAAACAGAGTCTATGTACCTTTGCTTAATGATTTGAGAAAGAAATTGTTAACTAAATTTCATAATTCACCTTTTTCTAGACACCCTGGCATTACTAAGATGCTTGCTGATATAAAACAACAATATTTCTGGAAAGGAATGAAAAAGGATGTTATTGATTTTGTGACACATTGCCTTGAATGTCAACATGTTAAAGCGGAACATATGCACCTAGCCGGTTTGTTGTATCCTCATAGCATACCACAAGTACAAATGGTAGGTAATAAGCATGGATTTTGTACAAGGGTTACCTATGTCGAGAAATAAGCATGATGTTATCTTAGTAGTTGTTGATAAACTAACAAAGGTAGCACATTTTATTGCTGGAAATCTGAAGGATGATTCTCCTATTTTGGCAAGAAGATTTGTACACAAAAATTTTAGATTACATGGAGTACTTGAGTTAATCATTTCAGATAGAGATCCTAGAATGACATCAAGATTTTGGCAAACACTTAATGCAGCTCTAGGAACTAAGCTAAATTTCAGTTCTACATATCATCCTGGAAACAGATGGGTAGACTGAAAGAGTAAATCAAGTTTTAGAAGATATGTTATGAATGTATTGCATGGATCAATAGTATAAGTGGGAAGAGTATCTTCCATTAGTTGAATTCACATACAATAATACATATCATGCTTCTCTTAAGATGGCACCTTTCGAGGCATTATACGGAAGAAAATGCTAGAACCCTGTTAGTTGGGATAGCATAGAAGATAGAGAGGTAATTGGACTTTAAATCCTTACAAAAATGGAACAACAAGTTAAAATTATTCGTGAACACTTGAAAGAAGCAACAGATAGGCCAAAGAGTTACGTTGACTTGAAGCAGGTCGATAGGAAATTTGAACTTGGTGAGAATTTTTTTCTTTGAGTTAAAACAAAAAAAAGTTCTATAACTTTTGGCAAGGCTTCCAAGTTATCACCACGTTATGTGGGACATTTTGAAATAGTTGAAGTAATCAACCCTATAGCTTATCATTTAGCATTACCACCGCTTTGTCACAAATGCATAATGTTTTCCATATTTATAATCTTAAGAAATATGTTTCAAATTTATCACATGTGTTAAATTGGAATTCCTTGTAGGTCTAAGACCTAGGAATAATCGTGGTTAAACCCATGCGAGTGCTTGAAACTCACCAGTTGTATTTAATAAATCGAGAAATAAGTCAATATAAGGTCCAGTGGGACTAGTTTAACGAAGAGAGTGCAACTTGGGAAAATATAGAGGATATGAAAACTACTTTTCCATATCTATTTGAACATAATTGATTCTGTTGATTGATAAAAATTTATGATTTTATCTTTATATGAGAATAAGTATGCCATTTTGGGCTAGATATTTATTTGATTTGAATAAACAACTATTTAATGCTGATTTCTGGAACTATAATATTTTGGTATATTTGACTCGGGATAAGAGAAGTGAATGAATTGATTGTCCTTGGTGTAAATTGTTAAAAGAGGAAATCATCGAGATGATGATTCTTTTAGGAGGGAAACATGTAACACCCTTGACAGTTGTTATTTTCCTCCTTTGCATTTCAAGTGTTGACATGTGATTTTGCTTATAAAGATATGTTCTTTTGATTGTTGGAGATCATGCTTGATATGGACAAATCATTTCTGTTCTTAAGATCCTTTGAATGAATTGGAATGGCTTCCTTGAATCCATTTTTCACTTATTGTAGGTGAGTTGCAATCTGGTTTAAGAGTTGTAAACTTATCTATCAATCTAACTCATCCTTGAATTAATTTCAGTAATCCAAGGAATGTTTTAAATCTACTCTGTTGAACGAATGGTAAAATTGACATTCCATGAATTAAGAGACATATTGACTAAACTTTGTTGTTACAAGTTCTTTGATTTTTTTGTGTGAACGTATTTCCATTCAATTGTATGTTGTGCTTGGGTCCTTGGAGATCGATCATGGCAGGACATTACTGACGAACATGAAAATACAACCTGTTCATGGCATAGGAAGGATTCGAGATCCTAAAAAGGGCTATCCTATGGAATCCTAAGCTAGGTAAGAATATTTTCTACCTAAGCTATGTCACTTAATAGAATTCTTATTCTAACCTAAAGCTTCCTATTCTACTTTGTTGGTTGATTGGCATCCTAACCTAATCTCTGTGCTAAAGGATATGGAAAGGTTACTAGGCTATTAAAATTAACCTAGAACCTAATACTATAAGGTTTTATGATGATCTAACCTAATGCCTAAAACTATTATGTTGTGAATTAATCTAACCTATGTGGAAACTACCTAAGGCTATGTGTTAAGACCTATGGTGGAAATTTGTTGTTAGGGTTATATCCTAAGGTATGCATTATAAACTACCTAAGATATAACCTAAGTAATTTGATCTATCCTAAACTAATTTGGGGCTTGCCAATTTCGGTGTGGGCGGGAGAAATGGAGTTAATGGAATTAATTTGCATGGGTTCTCAAGCTCGGATTGCTTTGGGAGGCATGCAAATGGAATTTTGCTTAGTTGTTTTATTTTTCATGCATTCTATTTTTCGCTCTGCATGAGCACTAGTTTTTCGAACCAGCAATTTACTCTTCATTGCATGGAAATTTTGAAAGTTTCAAATCTATTTCTAGTTCGTGGAGAATATATAAGGCATGAAGGAAGCAGTATTTTGTTGTTTGATCTTTCGTGGAAAAGGAGGGAAGAGGCAGGCTCAGCCAGAGGTCTTCTTCGATTTTTTTAGCGACACTATCAGGCATGATAGGCCCTAACTGTTAAAATCTTGCTTTCCTTTAAATGTTTTCATTAAAAGAACTTTGTTCTAATGATATATGTGCATTTTTCTTGACTGGTAACAATGATTTGTGGGTTTTGTGTAAACTTGGGTTCTGGGTTGAATGTGGAAATTTTGGGTTCTGAATGAAACTTGTTTTCATTGTTCTTTTGTTCCTTTGTTGTGGATTAAACTTGGAGTTTTTTATCCAGTTGGAACTATCTGTAAAATCTTATCTGACTGATTTATTAGATTAAAAACTTGTTCCATGGAAGGAAACGTTTTAAAAGACTATGTGTTTTTAATACTATGGTAATCTCTTATTGCTTGGCTATGAATGGAGTAATAGATTGTTTGCTTCGCCATGAGAAACTCTGACTGTAACAAGTTCATGTTCAAGGAAATTGGTAAATGATTTCGTGGATGGGTTGTTGGTATACTCTGTGAAACTTGACTGTTATAAGTTGCATGATTTGGAAACATTGTATTTGGTTTAAGTCTGTACCTCCTCTTGTGAAGGGGTTTGAATGTTTTTAAGTTCGCAGGTACTGCAAGTAAGGCAGTATATGGTTTAGTTGCTTGTTTTTGTGAATAACCATGAGTATTAGTAATACGGTTATGCACAGGAGGAAAAGTACTTGGATGAGTTCTATTTTTCTGGTGAATTCTTGGTTGATCTTGGAAAAGCATTAATGGGAAATTATGTTTAATATTTTGGATAGATAAGACTGTGTTTAATGTTTACCTTTGAGATGATTGTGAAATCTAGTTCTTAAGGCTGTATTAAACGATGTTGGAAACTCTTTTCGAATTTGACTTAAAAGTCGACAATTTTTATCAATGTCCAGTTATTACATGCCCTTTTGAAGTTGGAATTAGGGTTGTAATGTTTTGAATGCAACTGAAAGATCTATTTTATTCTGGACTGATAATGCATAATTCATTACTATGATATGAATAGTATGGCTTTTGGGTATTGTTGAATCTGTATTTTGAATACGATTATTAATATTGTATATGCATTTTTGTTTAGTGTCTTGTAATAAAATAGCAACCAAACAAGAAATGCGTTAAATGATTCAGTCTTCGATTATTTGGTAAATGAGGGTAATGTGAAGTTACCCTAACTTGATTTTAAACTCGAATGGTTTGAGTCATTGAAGAAATGTAGACTGTTTCATTTGGATCGGGATTATAGTCTGAGTTTTGATCAGTTTGTAACGTTTTATGTTAAAAGTTGTTATTGGCTTTTATTGGATGTATAGTTGTAGATCCTGTAGGGATCTATTGGAAAACCAATAAGATGGCTCTACCTGACCCAAGCTAATGGGTGAACTTAAGTGTTAGAACTACTCGTCTTCTCCTTCCTTGTTGGACTAATGAATGTTTATTACTTCTTGGAAGTTTGATGTCATTCTGAACTCGATTACAATAGTGTTTTGATCTTCTTTGTTTTCTCTCTCTGAGCTGAAAAGGAAAATTGTGAAAGGGTTTTAAAAATAAGAAATTTTTAATACTCTCTTTTTGAATGTTAGTGTGCTCTTCCTTAGAATTCTATAAGGAACTCAAACAATAAGGTTATGAGATGACATGATTGTTATATTAAGTTGAAAGAAATAGTAGGAGGTGGGATCCTAACCTGGAAGACTCCTTTCATTTTATAGCAGTGTTAAGATCTTGTTTTAGACTTACTGTTTGCTATTCTTTTTGCAAAAAGGGAATTCAGTAGTTAATGTCTTGCATACTTTTCATTGATTGAAAATCAAGTAGAATGAGATGGAGGATAGATTGGTAGGAGAAATTGCAAGTGGCAGTTAATCCATCCCTTCTATTTGAATTGCTTTTGTATGAACCTGTTTGGATGAATACCTTAAATGGTTTAGTTTTTAAATAGAAGTTGATCAAATCATGATATACATTGTTTCAGCTTTTCGGATGGTTAGGTACTTAATAAACAGAATGTTCCTTCTTACTTTCTTGCATGAAATGAGATGAATCATCCAAAATAGATTAAGTTGAAATTACATCTGTAACTTAAGTTATGATATGAAGTTGTATTATAATTGATAGGAAGAAAACTCAGAGTGTATTATGATTTTGGATTGTGAAGGTAATTGTTGGAATCAATTATACTTTAAATTTAGGACAAGAAAAATAGAATATTCTTTCTGTCCATTTTGTTTTAACAGTGTACTAGGACTCTTTATATTGACTTCACTTTAAGTTTAGAAAGTATGAAGTAATTGATGTCATTATAACAGGGTTGTTTAATTGAAACAATTAGTGGAATGCAATTGTTTTAAGGATTAGTGCTTATCATGCTCAGTTCATTGAACTGACCTGTGCTAGCAATTTTTGCAGATGGACTTCATAAGTGGTAAAGGAAGAAAAATCTGATATGATGTATTGATTGTTCTAAATTGGTTCTTATGAAGAATTCTGATTTGATTTCTAAATTATATTGTGAAAAGAAAAGTTACCTCTTTTGTTTGAAGGCTATTGTCTTAAAGTATTCCCGAAGTGCATAAGTTGTAATTGTATGGGTTTGGAAATGAATGAAATAGTGAGAAATTACCTATGTGGAATGTGTAACTTATCTTGTTGGGATGATCTTCTTATTATCTATATGAATGAGTGTGCATTCTTATTGTTATTATACAATGGAATATAGATGAATTTCTTAAATAAGCCATAGCTAATTATGTGGCTGAAGACTACATTCCTGATTAGTGATTATTTATAACTCATGAAAGGAATGAAAAAGGATGTTGTTAATTTTGTGACTCATTGTCTTGAATGTCAGTGGGTGAAAGCGGAACATATGCACCGGTTGGTTTATTATATCCCCATAGCGTACCGCAGTACAAATGGCAAGTAATAAGTATGGATTTTGTACAAGGGCTGCCTATGTCAAGAAATAAACATGATGTTATTTTAGTAGTTGTTGATAAACTAACAAAAGTAGCTCATTTTATTGCTGGAAATCTAAAGGATGATTCTCTTGTTTTAGCTAAAAGATTTGTACACAAAATTTTCAGATTACATGGAGTACCTGAATTGATTATATCAGATAGGGATCCTAGAATGATGTCAAGATTTTGGAAAATGCTTAATGCAGCTCTTGGAACTAAACTGAACTTCAGTTTTGTGTATCATCTGGAAACAGATGGATAGACTGAAAGAGTAAATCAAGTGTTAGAAGATATGTTACAAATGTATTGCATGGATCAGCAGTATAAATGGGAAGATTATCTCCCATTAGTTGAATTTTCATACAACAATACATATCACGCTTCTCTTAAGATGGCACCTTTCGAAGCACTTTATGGAAGAAAATGCGAACCCCTATTAGTTGGGACAACATTGACGATAGAGAGGTAATTGGGCACGAAATCCTTACGGAAATGGAACAAGCAAGTTAAAATGATTTGTGAATGCTCGAAAGAAGCAGATGAAAGGCGAAGAGTTATCTTGGTTTAAAGTGGGTTGACCAAAAATTTGAACTTGGTGAAAAGGTTTATCTTCGTGTTAAACCAAGAAAGAGTTCTATAACTTTTGGCAAGGCTACCAAGTTATCACCTCGTTTTGTGGGACCTTTTGAAATTGTTGAAGTAATCAACCCCATAGCTTATCGATTAGCATTACCACCTGCTTTGTCATGAATGCATGATGTTTTCCATATTTCTTTGCTTAATAAATATGTTTCAGATTTGTCACATGTGTTAAATTGGAATTCCTTACAGGTCCAAGACCCAAGAATAATCATGGTTAAACCCACTTGATTACTCGAAACTCATGATTGCATTTGAGAAATCGTGAAATATGACAATGTAAGGTCTAATGGGACCAGTTTAATAAAGAAAGTGCAACTTAGGAAAATCTAGAAGATATGAGAACTGCTTTTCCCTTCCTTTTTTAATAGAACTCAATATATTGAGTGATAAAAATTGTGATTTTATCTTTTACATGACATTAAGTAAGCCAGATTTGGGGAAAACATTTATTTAGTTTGAATAAATAGTAACATAATATTGATTTTTGGAACTATATAAAGTTTGAAATAGTTGATTTGATAAGTAAGTGAAAGAATTGATTGACCATAAGGTAAATAGAAGTTGTAATCATCGGACGATGATTCTTTTAGAGGGAAGCATGTAACACCCCGAACTATTACTTTCTCCTTTGCAATCAAGTGTTGATATGTGATTTTCCCATATGAGGATATGTTCTTTTGGTTTCGGGAAGTCATGCTTGATTTAGTCGTGTCTCTTATACTCTTAAGATCTTTGATTGAACTGGAATATGCTTGGATTCATTTTCTTTCATTTCTCGCATATGAGTGCAATCGATTTACGGGAGATTGTAGACTTATCTATTTCTATGACTCATCCTTGGATCAATTGCATTGATCCAAGGAATGTTTTAATTATATTCGGGATGAACAATTATGTATTGACATTTCATGAATTATTAAGCCTGACTGAACTTAGAAAATATAAGTTCTTTTAAACCTCCTTCATATGAAAATATTTCTGTAGTGGAAAGTTTTGTTGGATTCGAAATTAATCTTGGCAGGTCATTGCAATCGAATTTGGTTTCAGTCATTTTGGCATCGGAAAGAACCTGGACCTTAAGCCAAGTAAGATATGTGAGTTTCCCATCTAAAGCTATTTTACTTGATGCAAAATCTAGAATCTAATCTGGAACGTAATATTCTGTTGAAATTCGAAAGGTGATTTCAACCTAATCTAAGTTTGTCATAAACATGAATCTGGAAAGGTTACTAGTTATTAATTTAAACTAGAACCTGTTATTGCAAGGTTGGTCAATCTAACCTAGTTCCTAAACTATGTATTTTGGATACTACCTAAGGGTTTATCTAAACCTAATGCTAAGGTAATTGACTAATGTTATATCCTAAGGTGTTAAATTTTAATTTCCTATGATCTAACCTAAGTCATTAACCTATCCTAAACTAGTGCTATGAATGGAAACCTAAGGGGTCGCAAGTTTTGGGCGGTGGTTTCTATGGAATTTAAGATGGGGATAAGGTTGAGGGGACAGGTGTACTACCAACTTTGGTGGAGGTTAATTTGGTTAGTGGGGGTATACGTGGCAGCACCTCTAAAAATGGAAACTCTTGTTTATTTTAATTTGGGGCTTGCCAACTTTGGCGGGCGGTGGCAATGGAGAATAGGTGGGAGAAATGGAGTTAATGCAATTAATTTGCATGGGTTCTTGAGCTCGGATTGCTTTGGGAGGCATGCAAATGGAATTTTGCTTGGTTGTTTTATTTTTCATGCATTCCATTTTTGCTCTGCATGAGCTCTAGTTTTTCAAACCAGCAATTTACTCTTCATTGCATGGCAATTTTGAAAGTTTCAAATCTATTTCTGGTTCGTGGGGAATATATAAGGCATGGAGGAAGCAGTATTTTGTTTTTTGATCTTTCATGGAAAAGGAGGGAAGAGGCAGGCTTAGCTAGAGGTCTTATTTGATTTTTATATCGACACTATCAGGCATGATAGGCCCTAACTATTAAAATCTTGCTTTCCTTTAAATGTTTTTATTAAAAGATCTCTATTCTGATGATATATGTGCATATTTTCTTGACTGGTAGCAACGATTTGTGGGTTTTGTGTAAACTTGGGTTTTGGGTTGAACGTGGAAATTTTGGGTTCTGAATGAAACTTGTTTTCATTATTCTTTTGTTCCTTTGCTGTGGATTAAACTTGGAGTTTTGTTATCCGGTTGGAACTGTTGTAAGCTCTTATCTGACTGATTTATTAGATTAAAAACTTGTTCCATGGAAGGAAACATTTTAAAAGACTACGTGTTTTAAATACTATGGTAATCTCTTACTGCTTCGGCTATGAATGGAGTAATAGATTGTTTGCTTCACCATGAGAAACTCTGACTATAACAAGTTCATGTTCAAGGAAATTGGTAAATTATTTCATGGATGGGTTGTTGGTATACTCTATGAAACTTGACTGTTATAAGTTGCGTGATTTGGAAACATTGTATTTGGTTTAAGTCTGTACCTCCTCTTGCGAAGGGGTTTGAATGTTTTTAAGTTTGCGAGTGCACTTTTGTGAGTAAGGAAGTATATGGTTTAGTTGATTGTTTTGTGAATAACCATGAGTATTAGTAATACACAGGAGGAAAAGTACTTGGATGAGTTGTGTTTTTCTGGTGAATTCTTGGTTGATCTTGGAAAAGCATTAATAGGAAATTATGTTTAATATTTTTGGATAGATAAGACTGTGTTTAATGTTTACCTTTGACATGATTGTGAAATCTAGTTCTTAAGGCCATATTAAACGATGGTGGAAAACTCTTTTCGAATCCGACTTAAAAGTCGACAAGTTTTATCAATGTCCAATTATTACATGCCCTTTTGAAGTTGGAATTAGGGTTGTAATGTTTTGAATGCAACTGAAAGATCTATTTTATTCTGGACTGATAATGCATAATTCATTACTATGATATGAATAGTACGGCTTTTGGGTATTGTTGAATCTGTATTTCGAATACGATTATTAATATTGTATATGCATTTTCGTTTAGTGTCTTGTAACAAAATAGCAACCGAATAGTACAATGGTTCAAATGAGGGTAATGTGAAGTTACCCTAACTTGATTTAAAACTCGAATGGTTTGAGTCGTTGAAGAAATGTAGACTATTTCATTTGGATCGGGATTATAGTCTGAGTTTTGATCGTTTGTAATGTTTTATGTTAAAAGTTGTTATTGGCTTTTATTAGATGTATCGTTGTTGATCCTGTAGGGATCTATTGGAAAACCAATAAGATGGCTCTACCTGACCCGAGCTAATGGGTGAACTTAAGTGTTAGAACTACTCGTCTTCTCCTTCCTTGTTGGACTAATGAATGTTTATTACTTCTTGGAAGTTTGATGTCATTCTGAACTCGATTACAATAGTGTTTTGATCTTCTCTGTTTTCTCTCTCTGAGCTGAAAAGGAAAATTGTGAAAGGGTTTTAAAAATAAGAAAGTTTTAATACTCTCTTTTTGAATGTTAGTGTGCTCTTCCTTAGAATTCTATAAGGAACTCAAACAGTAAGGTTATGAGATGACATGACTGTTATATTAAGTTGAAAGAAATAGTAGGAGGTGGGATCCTAACCTGGAAGACTCCTTTCATTTTATAGCAAAGTGTTAAGATCTTGTTTTAGACTTACTGTTTGCTATTCTTTTTGCAAAAAGGGAATTCAGTAGTTAATGTCTTGCATACTTTTCATTGATTGAAAATCAAGTAGAATGAGATGGAGGATAGATTGGTAGGAGAAATTGCAGGTGGCAGTTAATCCATCCCTTCTGTTTGAATTGCTTTTGTATGAACCTGTTTGGATGAATACTTTAAATGGTTTAGTTTTTAAATAGAAGTTGATCAAATCATGATATACATTGTTTCAGCTTTTTCGGATGGTTAGGTACTTAATAAACAGAATGTTCCTTCTTACTTTCTTGCATGAAATGAGATGATTCATCCGAAATAGATTAAGTTGAAATTACGTCTGTAACTTAAGTTATGATATGAAGTTGTATTATAATTGATAGGAAGAAAAATTAGAGTGTATTATGATTTTGGATTGTGAAGGTAATTGTTGGAATCAATTATACTTTTAATTTAGGACAAGCAAAATAGAATATTCTTTCTGTCCATTTTGTTTTAACAATGTACTAGGACTCTTTATATTGACTTCACTTTAAGTTAGAAAGTATGAAGTAATTGATGTCATTATAACATGGTTGTTTAATTGAAACAATTAGTGGAATGCAATTGTTTTAAGGATTAGTGCTTATCATGCTCAGTTCATTGAATCGACTGTGCTAGCAATTTTTACGAGATGGACTTCATAAATGGTAAAGGAAGAAAAAATCTGATATGATGCATTGATTGTTCTAAATTGGTTCTTATGAAGAATTCTGATTTGATTTCTAAATTATATTGTGAAAAGAAAAGTTACCTCTTTTGTTGAAGGCTATTGTCTTAAAGTATGCTGAAGTGCATAAGTTGTAATTGTATGGGTTTGGAAATGAATGAAATAGTGAGAAATTACCTATGTGGAATGTGTAACTTATCTTGTTGGGATGATCTCCTTATTATCTATATGAATGAGTGTGCATTCTTATTGTTATTATACAATGGAATATAGATGAATTTCTTAAATAAGCTATAGCTAATTATGTGGCTGAAGACTACATTCCTGATTAGTGATTATTTATAACTCATGAAAGGAATGAAAAAGGATGTTGTTAATTTTGTGACTAATTGTCTTGAATGTTAGTGGGTGAAAGCGGAACATATGCACCTGGTTGGTTTATTATATCCCCATAGCGTACCGGAGGACAAATGGCAAGTAATAAGTATGGATTTTGTACAAGGGCTTCCTATGTCAAGAAATAAACATGATGTTATTTTAGTAGTTGTTGATAAACTAACAAAAGTAGCTCATTTTATTGCTGGAAATCTAAAGGATGATTCTCCTGTTTTAGCTAAAATATTTGTACACAAAATTTTCAGATTACATGGAGTACCTGAATTGATTATATCAGATAGGGATCCTAGAATGATGTCAAGATTTTGGCAAATGCTTAATGCAGCTCTTGGAACTAAACTGAACTTGATTCATGTATCATCTGATATATGAGATGGACAGACTGAAAGAGTAAATCAAGTGTTAGAAGATATGTTACAAATGTATTGCATGGATCAGCAATATAAATGGGAAGAGTATCTCCCATTAGTTGAATTTGCATACAAAAATACATATCACGCTTCTCTTAAGATGGCACCTTTCGCAGCACTTTATGGAATAAAATGCGAGAACCCCTATTAGTTGGGACAACATTGACGATAGAGAGGTAATTGGGCCTGAAATCCTTACGGAAATGGAACAGCAAGTTAAAATGATTTGTGAATGCTCGAAAGAAGCAACAGATAGGCAGAAGAGTTATCTTGATTTAAAGTGGGTTGACCAAAAATTTGAACTTGGTGAAAAGGTTTATCTTCGTGTTAAACCAAGAAAGAGTTCTATAACTTTTGGCAAGGCTACCAAGTTATCACCTCGTTTTGTGGGACCTTTTGAAATTGTTGAAGTAATCAATCCCATAGCTTATCAATTAGCATTACCACCTGCTTTGTCATGAATGCATGATGTTTTCCATATTTCTTTGCTTAATAAATATGTTTGATTTGTCACATGTGTTAAATTGGAATTCCTTACAGGTCCAAGACCCAGGAATAATCATGGTTAAACCCACTTGATTGCTCAAAACTCATGATTGCATTTGAGAAATCGTGAAATATGACAATGTAAGGTCCAATGGGACTAGTTTAATAAAGAAAGTGCAACTTGGGAAAATCTGGAAGATATGAGAACTGCTTTTCCCTTCTTTTTGAATAGAACTGAATCTGTTGACTGATAAAAATTGTGATTTTATCTTTTACATGACATTAAGTAAGCCAGTTTTGGGGAAAACATTTATTTAGTTTGAATAAATAGTAACATAATACTGATTTTGGAACTATATAAAGTTTGAAATAGTTGATTTGATAAGTAAGTGAAAGAATTGACTGACCATAAGGTAAATAAAAGTTGTAATCATCGGGACGATGATTCTTTTAGGAGGGAAGCATGTAACACCCTGAACTATTGTTACTTTCTCCTTTGCATTCAAGTGTTGATATGTGATTTTCCCATATGAGGATATGTTCTTTTGGTTTCGGAAGTCATGCTTGATTTGGTTGTGTCTTTTATACTCTTAAGATCTTTGATTGAACTAGAATATGCTTGGATTCATTTTCTTTCATTTCTCGCATATGAGTGCAATCTGATTTCTGGGAGATTGTAGACTTATCTATCTCTATGACTCATCCTTGGATCAATTGCATTGATCCAAGGAATGTTTTAATTATATTCGGGATGAACAATTATGTATTGACATTTCATGAATTATTAAGTCTGACTGAACTTAGAATATATAAGTTCTTTTAAACCTCCTTCATATGAAAATATTTCCGTAGTGGAAAGTTTTGTTGGATTCGGAAATTAATCCTAGCAGGTCATTGCAATCAGAATTTGGTTTCAGTCATTTTGGCATCAGAAAGAACCTGGACCTTAAGCCAGGTAAGATATGTGAGTTTCCCATCTAAAGCTATTTTACTTGATGCAAAATCTAGAATCTAATCTGGGCGTAATATTCTATTGAAATTCGAAAGGTGATTTCAACCTAATCTAAGTTTGTCATAAACATGAATGCGAAAGGTTACTAGTTATTAATTTAAACTAGAACATGTTATTGCAAGGTTGGTCAATCTAACCTAGTTCCTAAACTATGTATTTTGGATACTACCTAAGGGTTTATCTAAACCTAATGCTAAGGAAATTGACTAATGTTATATCCTAAGGTGTTAAATTTTAATTTCCTATGATCTAACCTAAGTCATTAACCTATCCTAAACTAGTGCTATGAAATGGAAACCTAAGGGGTCGCAAGTTTTGGGCGGTGGTTTCTATGGAATTTAAGATGGGGATAAGGTTGAGGGGACAGGGAGTACTACCAACTTTGGCGGAGGTTAATTTGGTTAGTGGGGGTATACGTGGCAGTACCTCTAAAAATGGAAACTCTTGTTTATTTTAATTTGGGGCTTGCCAATTTTGGCAGGCGGTGGCAATGGAGAATAGGTGGGAGAAATGGAGTTAATGCAATTAATTTGCATGGGTTCTTGAGCTCGGATTGCTTTGGGAGGCATGCAAATGGAATTTTTCTTGGTTGTTTCATTTTTCATGCATTCCATTTTTTGCTCTGCATGAGCACTAGTTTTTCGAACCAAGCAATTTACTCTTCGTTGCATGGCAATTTTGAAAGTTTCAAATCTATTTCTAGTTCGTGGGGAATATATAAGGCATGGAGGAAGCAGTATTTTTTGTTTGATCTTTCGTGGAAAAGGAGGGAAGAGGCAGCTTAGCTAGAGGTCTTCTTTGATTTTTTTAGCGACACTATCAGGCATGATAGGCCCTAACTATTAAAATCTTGCTTTCCTTTAAATGTTTTCATTAAAAGAACTCTGTTATGATGATATATGTGCATTTTTGCTTGGACTGGTAACAATGATTTGTGGGTTTTGTTTAAACTTGGGTTTTGGGTTGAATGTGGAAATTTTGGGTTCTGAATGAAACTTGTTTTCATTGTTCTTTTGTTCCTTTGCTGTGGATTAAACTTGGAGTTCTTTATCCGGTTGGAACTGTTGTAAGATCTTATCTGACTGATTTATTAGATTAAAAAAATTTCTATGGAAGGAAACATTTTAAATGACTACATGTTTTAAATACTATGGTATTCTCTTACTGATTCGACTATGAATGGAGTAATAGATTGTTTGCTTCAGCATGAGAAACTCTGATTGTAACAAGTTCATGTTCAAGGAAATTGGTAAATTATTTCATTGATGGGTTATTGGTATACTCTGTGAAACTTGACTGTTATAAGTTGCGTGATTTGGAAACATTGTATTTGGTTTAAGTGTGTACCTCCTCTTGCGAAGGGGTTTGAATGTTTTTAAGTTTGCAGGTACTGTGAGTAAGGAAGTATATGGTTTAGTTGATTGTTTTTGTGAATAACCATGAGTATTAGTAATACATAGGAGGAAAAGTAATTGGATGAGTTCTTTTTTCGGTGAATTCGTGGTTGATCTTGGAAAAGAATTAATGGGAAATTATGTTTAATATTTTGGATAAATAAGACTGTGTTTAATATTTACCCTTGAGATGATTGTGAAATCTAGTTCTTAAGGCCATATTAAACGATGGTGGAAACTCTTTTCGAATCCGACTTAAAAGTCGACAAGTTTTATCAATGTCCAATTATTACATGCCCTTTTGAAGTTAGAATTAGGGTTGTAATGTTTTGAATGCAACTAAAAGATCTATTTTATTCTGGACTGATAATGCATAATTTATTACTATGATATGAATAGTACAACTTTTGGGTATTGTTGAATCTATATTTTGAATACGATTATTAATACTGTATATGCATTTTTGTTTAGTGTCTTGTAATAAAATAGAAACCAAATAGTGCAATGGTTCAAATGATTCAGTCTTCGATTATTTGGTAAATGAGGGTAATGTGAAGTTACCCTAACTTGATTTAAAACTCGAATGGTTTGAGTCGTTGAAGAAATGTAGAATTTTTCATTTGGATCGGGATTATAGCACGAGTTATGATCGGTTTGTAATGTTTTATGTTAAAAGTTGTTATTGGCTTTTATTAGATGTATCGTTGTCGATCCTGTAGGGATATTTTGGAAAACCAATAAGATGGCTCTACGACCGAGCTAATGGGTGAACTTAAGTGATAGAACTACTCATCTTCTCCTTCCTTGTTCGACTAATGAATGTTTATTACTTCTTGAAAGTTTGATGTCATTTTGAACTCGATCACAATAGTGTCTTGATCTTCTCCGTTTTCTCTCTCTGAGCTGAAAAGGAAAATTGTGAAAGGGTTTTAAAAATAAGAAAGTTTTAATACTCTCTTTTTGAATGTTAGTGTGCTCTTCCTTAGAATTCTATAAGGAACTCAAATAGTAAGGTTATGAGATGACATGATTGTTATATTAAGTTGAAAAAAATAGTAGGAGGTGGGATCCTAACCTGGAAGACTCCTTTCATTTTATAGCAGTGTTAAGATCTTGGTTTAGACTTACTATTTGCTATTCTTTTTGCAAAAAGGGAATTCAGTAGTTAATGTCTTACATACTTTTCATTGATTAAAAAACAAGTAGAATGAGACGTAGGATAGATTGGTAGGAGAAATTGCAGGTGGTAGTTAATCCATCCCTTCTATTTGAATTGCTTTTGTATGAACCTGTTTGGATGAATACTTTAAATGGTTTAGTTTTTAAATAGAAGTTGATCAAATCATGATATACACTATTTCAACTTTTCGGATGGTTAGGTACTTAATAAACAGAATGTTCCTTCTTACTTTCTTGCATGAAATGAGATGATTCATCCGAAATAGATTAAGTTGAAATTACGTTTGTAACTTAAGTTATGATATGAAGTTGTATTATAATTGATAGGAAGAAAACTCAGAGTGTATTATGATTTTGGATTGTGAAGGTAATTGTTGGAATCAATTATACTTTAAATTTAGGACAAGTAAAATAGAATATTCTTTCTGTCCATTTTGTTTTAACAGTGTACTAGGACTCTTTATATTGACTTCACTTTAAGTTAGATGGTATGAAGTAATTGATGTCATTATAATAGGGTTGTTTAATTGAAACAATTAGTGGAATGCAATTGTTTTTAAGGATTAGTGCTTATCAAGCTTAGTTCATTGAATCGACCCATGTTAGCAATTTTTACAGATGGACTTCATAAATGGTAAAGGAAGACAAAATCTGATATGATGCATTGACTATTCTAAATTGGTTCTTATGAAGAATTATGATTTGATTTCTAAACTGTATTGTGAAAAGAAAAGTTACCTCTTTTGTTTGAAGGCTATTGTCTTAAAGTATGCCCGAAGTGCATAAGTTGTAATTGTATGGGTTTGGAAATGAATGAAATAGTGAGAAATTACCTATGTGGAATGTGTAACTTATCTTGTTGGGATGATTTTCTTATTATCTATATGAATGAGTGTGCATTCTTATTGTTATTATACAATGGAATATAGATGAATTTATTAAGTAAGCCATAGCTAATTATGTGGCTGAAGACTACATTCTTGATTAGTGATTCTTTATAACTCATGATTGTGATTAAAAAAATTGTAAATAAGATCACTGCATTTATAAGGAACATTGAGAGTGGGTTATGCCCTAAAATGTAACTATAAGAAGAAGAGGACTTTCCTCTCTTGTAATGCACTAATTATAAAAGGAATATATGGTTATAAATCACTAAGACTTAACAGATTAAGTCTGATATGTCTCATCCTATTAGGTTGATACATTTCCTTCGTTGGATAAGTTATTTATAAATAACGAAACTTAAATTGTTGTTGCCTTTTTTTGGATAAAAGGTTGTTAGGTCCCAACCGACAACCAGGAAGCAACCTTAAGTTAATTAAGACCCTTTTGTAAAGCTGAACCCTAATTACAAAAAGGTAACTTAAAGAGTGTTGGACTCGGGGTTAGGGAAGGCTGCCAAAATATGTAGTTTTGTAACCCAAATATAACTTAACGTAAGTAAATTCTCGGAGGTATGTACATCTTTTCGAGGCTATCCCATAGGATGTTGACACACATCAACTATAAGGTTGTACCTTCGAGAAGATTAGGATCTTCTCGAGGATACAACAATGTAGATGACATGTGGTAACACCCTTCTGCATTGATCATTAAGATTTACACACCTGGAACTTGATCAAGATTTCTCTCCGGGACTGGTTAGGACCATAATCAGGTTATGAGGAAGCCCTTTGAGACTCAGGGTACCTTGGCACATGGGTTAACTTCAATTGACCCAAGAACGAAAATTTACCCTTAGTCTTTAAGAGCCTCTTCATATCATGGACTATGATGTTAATCCGAACTAGAGTGAAACCTTGGGGAAGGGGACTGACAGAAGTCTAGTATAAGATGTTCTATATAATAATAGAGTGGGGTGAAGGATATATTCCAGATTGACAAGTATTCCGTCAAGGAATAAGTAATATGAACAGTATGTTATAAATCTTTGGCCAAAGTATCACAAGTTGTTGATTGCGTTGTCCTATGTCACCTAGTCTAAGGATCGTGATGCCAATGAATATTGGTAACAATTATTCAAATAGGTTCCTTGGGCAGATCACTCAGAACCCAAAATAGGGTAAGAGAACCATGAATATGAAGTATTCAGTAGAAAAATCCAAGCTCAATGTTACACATGAATAGATCGGTAGTTCACCGAGTCATGGAATGAATAGATCGGTGGTACACTGAGTCATTACAATTGCATATGGTTATCTGTTATAAGAATGATTGTTATGAGATGTGTGTTCTAAATTATGTATTTAGAACAGAGAACATTAATCATGAAATTAAAAAAATTCCTTGTTTCTAAAGTATTAAAATGGGAATGTTACATGGCATAGGAAGGATTCGAGATCCTAAAAGGGCTATCCTATGGAATCCTAAGCTAGGTAAGAATATTTTCCACCTAAGCTATGTCACTTAATAGAATTTTTATTCTAACCTAAAGCTTCCTATTCTACCTTGTTGGTTGATTGGAACCCTAACCTAAGCTCTATTCTAAAGGATATGGAAAGGTTACTAGGCTATTAAAATTAACCTAGAACCTAATACTATAAGGTTTTATGATGATCTAACGTAATGCCTAAAACTATTATGTTGTGAATTAATCTAACCTATGTGGAAACTACCTAAGGCTATGTGTTAAGACCTATGGTGAAAATTTGTTGTTAGGTTATATCCTAAGGTATGCATTATAAACTACCTAAGATATCACCTAAGAAATTTGATCTATCCTAAACTAATGGGTATGAGAAGGGAATCGGTGGTTGCATGCATTAAGGGTGATAGTTCCTATGGTATTTATGTTATTGATAAGATTTTTAATGCATAGGGTACTGTTAGTTTGGCAGGGGCTAGTGACTTGGTGGAGGCTTATGTGGAAGTGTCACTAAAATGGAATTTCATGTTAAATTTGATTTGGCAATCACCAGACTTGGAAGGTGGTGGCAAGGAAGGATAGGCAGGAAAATTGGAATTAATGAAACTTATTGTTTTTAGTTTTTGTGCACAAACTATCTTGGAAGGCATGTAAATGGGTTTTTCTGGGGTTGTTTCACTTTGCATGTTCCATGATTTTTTCTCTGCATGCTCTCTAGTTTTTCAAACTAGCAGATTGAACTACACTTAATGGCTATTTTTGAAGTCTTAGACCTATTTTCGGTTCGTGGGATGTATAAGAGACAATGTGGAAAAAGAATATGGTTGTTTGATCTTTCATGGAGAAGAGGAGAAGTTGTGAGCTCGGTTGGAGGTCTCCTTTGATTTGGAAAAAGCACTATCAGGCATGATAGACTATAATATTTAAGATCTCTTGCTTTCTTCTAAATGTTTCATTAAAATGATTATGCTCTTTTGAGGTTTTGGGCTTGCATGTTTTATTTGGTTACTTGTTTTTGGGTTTTATAATCTCTATTATCTTGGATATGAATCCATGGCAAAAATAACGTTGGTTTTGAAACTTTCTTTGTGATAGTTTAATAGTGATACATGCATGCAAAGCTTGTATTAGTAGCTCTATTTTCCATTTCTGAAATTTGTATTCGAGGTTTTTGTGTTGGAACTGACCTTCATTGCATTATGTGCATTTACAAATATATGGTAACCTGGAGTTCTGTTTGATCTTGTTGGAGTTTGTGTTTTACTTGAGCTTGTAATTGAGCTTGTATTTGGTTTGGATCTTGCTTTTGGTTTCATGTTTGATGAAAGTTTGGTGATGGAAGTGCTTGATTCTCGACCTATGTTTGGGAATCTTGGGTAACTCAAGATTGTTGTATAAGCCCGTATGTGGCTCTATACCAGTTGTTTTATTCTTGTGAAAATCTAGACTATTAATGGAGTTTCATGTTTTACACCATGTACTCATATTTTGTTACTTGTATAGTTCTAAACTCTTGTTGAAACTTGTGCTTCGTTTTGAGATGGTATTAGGACTTCTTGTTTAAATATAAACTAGAATGGGAAATTTGTGTTGCCGACCGACCTCGTGAGTAGAGACTCGTGTAGACTTGAAATTTTGTTGAAACTTCGTGTTCAACTCTTTTCGGAGTTTTTAAGTTGGCTTTTTCTTGTATTAAAACTTTAAAACTTATAACTGTTTTGTTGAACTATTACTCAAAGAAAACTAGGAGAATAGTTGGTTGAGTTGTTGGGTAAATGTTGTATATATCTACCCCCAGGAAAATATGCCGAAGAAGTTCAAAAACCCGACACAAGGAAAATATCTTTGGAGAAGTTCAAAACGACGACACAAGGAAAATATTCCAGAGAAGTTCAAACACGACACAAGGAAACTATGTTGGAGAAGTTAGAAAACCCGACACAAGGAAAATATGCTAGAGAAGTTCAAAAACCTGACACAAGGAAAATATGCCGGAGAAGTTCAAAAACCCGACACAAGGAAAATATGCGAGAAGTTCAAAAACCCGACACAAGGAAAATATGCTAGAGAAGTTCAAAAACCCAACACAAGGAAAATATGTTGGAGAAGTTCAAAAACCCGACACAAGGAAAATATGTCAGAGAAGTTCAAAAACCCGACACAAGGAAAATATGCCAGAGAAGTTCAAAAACCCGACACAGGGAAAATATGTTGGAGAAGATCAAAAACCTGACACAAGGAAAATATGTCGTAGAAGTTCAAAAACCCGACACAAGGAATTCGGGTTTCAGGGCTTTGGGAAGCATGAGACATGAAGCATGAAAATCGCAAGGCATGTCCCGATGCTTGGGAGTTCTAAAAACCCAAAACACTACCTAGGAAAATTAGGTTTTGGAGTCGAAAGCATGGGGCAAAAACATGTTGAGCCATCCTCCAAACCCGATGCAAATGCAAAGGAGAATCCCGAACCCAACTGGAAACAGACAATGACTTGGGGAATATTCAAATAGCCATATATTTTCATAGGGAGCTCGAATTCACACAAGGTTAGACTTTTCAGAAATCTTACAAGGTCCTCTATCCAAATACGACTAGATATCTTTAATTGGGTGAGGAAAATTTCTTCAAAAATGAAAAATACAATTCTCCATTTTTTAGGTTTGTGAGGGTTCTCACCTACCACCATAATGAGATGAATTAAATGCAACCTAGAGGTGGTTGGGGTAGATTTGAATTTCCTCTCTCTTCCCTCTCTCATTCTTCCTATAAATTGTAAGGAGGGGCTTCTTTCTAAAGGTTGGACATTCTTGTTTTGCCCTCCCTTCTTCTCTTTGGTAGGTGAATTTTGGAATTAGAACCTCCCATTCAAAGCAGTAATGCAACTTTGCCTCTTGGCATTTTGTATTGTATTGTATCAATCTATGGAGTAAGTAATGAATGTCTATGGATGATTCTTAACCCTCTCAAGTGTTCATTTCCATCCTCTTGATCTTTCACTACAAATTTGGTTATCTGTGCATGATCTTGCATTGCATTTTTATGGTTTGTGTTTATTGGCAAGACAGGTGTTCTTCATTCCTCGGTGCATCACCTTTGTTAGTTTAGGTTTATTTTTATGCATCTTCTTACCCCTGTCTCCTTGGCAAGTTAGATTAGGTTTTTGAGTAAACCTCTTGCATTTTTATGTGTGCATCTGAACAGAGGAATAGGAACCGGCCTTCATCCGGAGAGCTTTTTCCATTTTCACAAGGTCCCACACTTGGGAAAAGCTCCATGTTATGCAATCACACTGAGAGTCTCAACCCATTGAGTTGTAGACATTCAGAGGTGCTGTGATTCACCATCAATAATAAAATCTTGATATCTTAACTAAAAATGTCTTTGTTTGATGAATGGATTTGGTAAATCCTTTTTTGAATCTGTTTCGTCTTTTCTGAGATGGTAATGGCATTTTATCAGGGGTATTCTTTTCCCCTCTATTTTTGAAACCTGCATCTTTAGATATTTTAAAATAAGCTCTGGGTTTCATTTAAAAGAAGAGTTTATTACTTTAGTGCTATGAATTGTTATCGTGGGATTACTTTGTCTATGTTCAGATTGTTTTTGTATTTAGTGCTTATTGAATCGAGAACTAATTACTCTTTTGTAATGCAATATTGAAACCTGACAATGGGATTTCAATCTTTGAGTTTATTGATACTCTGAACATGTTTAGCTTACTGATCGGTTTGTTTTTCTATTTCTTGTTGGATATAGTAAATAAACCTTGTGTTTTTAAAAGAAAGGAATGTGAATCCTTTGGAACAAAATGTTGTTTTTAGGACTATTATGCATATTTCATTCTGAGATTGGAATTGAAACTCGTGTTTATTGAAGGTAAAGAATTGTAAGGAAAATGGTAGTGTGCTTTCTTCTTACTGTGAGTCGATTTTTTCTCTCTCCGAGAACTAGCTTATGAATTTCTATGTTTGAATTAAAAGTGGAAATTCATTTGTTAGTACAATAAAATGAATTATTGATTGGATCATTTTCTAATTAAGATCCATTTCTTTCTATTGTTGGGATAAGTTCATTGGTTGAACTTTTCTGTTTTGATTCTCTTATGAAATGGAGATTTCTTTATGAGTTTTTGGTCTTCCTTGTTCAAATCATTTGTAGAAATGATGTAGGAAGAGATTAGATTATTTAGTTTTATTGAAATAAAAATGTAAGCTTGTTTGGTCAGACTGTTTGTTTGACAAACCTTTGCTTTGTTTGGTTTTTGATGAGTAAGTTTTGTCTCTTGCACTCTATATTTTTATGGATCCTCCTTGGATGGACTCGAGTGGAGATTAATTCTGTATAAGTCTACCTTGATTTGTGAACATTGGTTTCTGATCTTTAAATGTTAACTTCTAACATGTGGAAGTAGATTTAGACTTGCAGGTAGACTGTTTGATTCTCTATTCCTCCTTGGATTGAAATGGGATTTTGTTCTGATGAATATCTTAAATGTTGAATTTTAAGGTAGTTGTCCTTTAAATGAAATCGTTAATTCATGTTATGAATCTGTTTCATTTTTCGGATGTCTTGTGTTTGAGCATAGTTTGTAATGGTTCTTCTTTTTCTTTTGCTTAGGAGATAGATGAATCATCCTAATGAGAACCATGCTTTAAACCCTTCTTTTGGTTAAAAAAAAGATAAATGTTGTATTCTATTATGATAGAATTGGGAAGAATGAGATGAAATGATTTGTTGTTTGCTTAAATATAATTGATAGGATCAATTAAACTTTAATTTTATAAGGCAGATATAGTTATTATATTCCATTCTTGTCTTGGAAGTAAATTCAATTGGTTAAATGTACTTCTTTTCCATTTTCTATTACTTATATTGATATTTATGATGTAATGATTGTCTCATTAAAGCGAGTTGTTTTAATGGAACAATTATTGGAATGCACCTTGTTTTAAGGCTTAGTGCTTATCTTGCTCAATTCATTGAACCCGACCCATGTTAGCAATTTTGCAGATGGACTTCATAAGTGATAAAATAAGGCAAAACTTATATGATGCAATGGCTGAATTAAATCTGATTCCTTGTGAAGAATTCTGATTCATTCTTGAGATTGTATTGAAAAAGGAAATGTAGTATTCTTTTATAATGAAGACAATTGTTATGCAGTATACCTAAATGCATAAGTCTTGTAAATGTATAAGTTAGAAGATAAATTGAAAGTTGAGAGTTTACCTGCATTGGTTGTGTAAATTATTTTGTACTTGTATGGATGAGATGGATTCTATCTTGTTGATATTCTTTATATTATTTTTATGTTAATTGGTTATCTTTTCATAAGTTGGATAGAGGGATTTAGTTCAATCTCCCTACTTGTGATGTAGCTTGTTAAGTTGCAGTATATGATATTCGTTATCTAAACTATATAACATAGTAATGTAACATGTGATGAACATACATTAAGAAAATCTGGACATTGGGTAGGATAAACCCTAACACATAACATGTAGAGAAAGAATATTTCTCTCTCTTAATGGAATATAAACTATAAAGGTTTGCAAGTATGACTATAATTTATTATACTTCATTTGTATGAAGTCTACCTTATATTGGATATATTCTAGTGTTGAACTTTCTAAAAAGTTATTGTACTTTTTAAATAAGACTGTTAGTGAAAATTCACAAGCACCCCAAAATGACCTATGGATTTTCTTTTCTAAGGCAATGTCATTTGGTGTGAATGCACAACATTGAGCTTTCCCAAAGTGTGGGACCTTTGAAAATGGGGAAAGTTCTCTAGAGAAGGCTGATTCCTCTTCCTAAACTACCTGCCACAAGCTATTCCAGTGCAGGCAAGCTAATCTAATCCTAATCTAACTATGCCAAGGAGATAGAGAGAGAGAGAAAAGAGGGGAAAATAGAGCCTATAGTAAAATAGTGATACACCAGAGAAGGAAAATTTTGAACATCTATCAAAACTGCCATGGAAACAAAGAGAGGTGAGCAATGGAAAGGATGGACAAATGCATCACAGACCAAAGATGGATTTCACATAGAAAATGTTCCAAAACTCCATGAACACAGCTCCAAAACCTACAATGAACATCCAAACATGCAAAAATACTTGCAATGAAGAGAGGAAAGAGGAAAACAAGCAAAAACGAGCAAGGATGGACAAATGCATCACAAATCACATTTTTATTGCTCCAAAAGTTTGCACAGAACATCATTTTACTGGTAAGAGGAAAAAAATGCCATTATAGAGTAGGGGAGGAGGTTCAAACTCCATTTTTGACCCTAGGGAAGAAAATAAGGGAGGGCAGAGCAAAAATAATGAACAACCTTTTACAAATGAGCCAAAAATGGCTTTTAACCATCGAGCAGAATGGAAGAAATGAGAAAACGTGGGAAAATATGATTTGGAACTTCAACCACTTAAAAATCCCTCCAATATCACCTACAAAGTGATGGGATTCATGGAAAATCCCATACGCCAAAGTAAATTTCTTTATAGAGCAAAAAGAGGCCCATACTTCATTAATTTGGTGGTTGGAGTCATTTTCTATGTTTTTGCATGCTAGAGATGTTTTTTTCAATTTTCTCCTGCAAATCTCAATTAAAAATAAAAATTGAACCCTCCAAGGTGTAGATAATTTCAAAATCTTTCCATTGATAGAAATAACATGAAAACTCGAGGTTTGGATCAAAAGATATGGCTATCTAAAGATTTAGGGAAAAACTGGGGCAAAAATCAAGTCGGCGGGCCGAAACTTTAAAATTTTCCCATTTTTTGAATTTGAGAAAATTTCCCAAAAATTCCCCATGCCCTACCACTCCACTACCACATGGTACTTCCCCATTCACTGATGGAAATGTAGGCCCAAACTATGCTTTTCTCCTTTGATTTTTCATTGGGAAAATTTCCCAAATTTTCCGCGCTCTGCTCTCCCGGTGACACGTGTCACCTCCTGGTTCACTCGGCGGGGGCGCACTTCAAATTTTTCCTTTGTGCCTTTTTTAGATTTTGGAAAAAATTTCCAAATAGCTCCGTACCTCCACCCTTCCACCATGACATGTGTCAGCTCCTCATTGCTCGACAGCCTTCGGGCCAAAATTTGACTTGGGCATTTTAACCCCCAAAGGGCTAAATGCCAAGTTTTCCTCCGCGGGCCCGCGCCAACCCATTTCTTTCCTTCATCGGAATTGCAGGCCAACATTTTCTTCATGCCCTTTGACCAAAGTTCCAAAAACTTAAACTTGTCCCTGACATCCACCACTCTGCCTTGCCACGTGGCACCTTCTCATTGGTCACGGGCACCTGTCTAAGGAAATTTTCCCCAAAAAACTCTGTCGAGCCATAACTTGAGATTTATAAGGAGTTAGGAGGAAAATGTTACCTTTCTGGAAAGGTGATAAAATTATCTATCTGATGAAGCCATTTCTAAAAAATTTAAGTCCTTAAAGCATGCTAAAAATTCATTTAAGTGCCAGAAAAGGAAAAGGAGGAGGAGTTAGCCAAAAATAAGTAGGGGCTTATTTTGGATAACAAAGACATATTATAACACTACACATTTCATGACTAATTGTGATTTAACTATGTGATCAATTATTAAAAGAGACTATGAAAATAATAAATTTCTTAGTGAGCTAAATGAAGAAAATTTAGGAAGAAATTATTGAGCATTGGATTAGGGTTTGACAGGGTTGATGTAATTAGGTTTTAATCCAAACTAATAATGTATTAACAATCTCCTTGGGGGTATGTACATCTCGATGAGGTAGTTTCTATAGGATGTTGGAACACATCAACTACGAGGGCTGTACTTTTGAGAAGGCTTAGGTCTTCTCAAGAATACAACATTGTAGTTGACATGTGGCATCACCCTTCCACATTGATCATCTAGATCTACACACATCTAGAACTCGGACTTGAACCTAGTTTCTCTCTAGGTCTAGATAGGAGCATATTTAGGATAGGAATTAGCTTCCAAAGGCTCAGGGTACATTTGCACATTCAAATGACTTAGGTCAAACGAGTATGCCCATCTACCCTAAGCCTTTATGAGCATCTTCCTATAATAGGTTATGTTTCTATCTAGGGATAGGGTAAAACCTAGAACAAGTGGACTAATAGTAGTCAATAAAGACCAATCATGATAATAGAAGAGTGAGGTGAAGGACGTATTCCAAAATGATGAGTATGCCATCTAGGAATAGTGACATACATAGTATGTTATAAATCTTTGGCCAAAGTAACGCAAATTGCTGGTTGCGTTGTCCTATGTCATCAAGTTTAAAACAACATGATATCAGATGAATATTGGTAACAAATATTCAGATATGTTCTTTAAACAGATCACTCACTACCAAAGTGTAGGGTAGAATGATAAAGTATATGAAGTACACAATATTTATTCAATACATAAGATAACATAAATAGATCGGTAGCTTACCTAGTTATGGAATGAATAGATCGATGAGTCACCGAGTCATTACAACCGTATGTGTTTATCCATTGAATTTGATTAGCATGGAAATTTTTTTCTAAATATTGATTTATTTATAACAATTAACATTATAAAAATAAATTATCTTGATTCTAAAATCTTAAAATGGGAATGTTACGGTTGTATCAGTGTGCAAGAACAACAGAGTGAGAATTAAGAATATAAAAATGAAACTACTTGACAGACTTTGACCACTGCAAAAGCATGTTTCTCCATCATAGTATATTTCAATTCATGAGCTTTTAGAACATAGCTCATGAAGGTAATTGGAAGTTCTTGATTCTCAAATTTTTCTAAGTTAGAACAATAGCCAAGGTATTCTCTATAGCATAGCAATAGATAATGAAATCCTTGCTGAAATCAGGACATGCTAAGATGGGAGTTTTAGCAATGGCTTTCTTGATATCTTAAAATGGTTTTTTACCTTTAGAAGACCAACCAAAGGTTTTATTTCCTTTCATCATTTGAGTAATGCTCATAGTCAGCTCTGAAAAATCTAGAATGAATCTCCTTCGAAATTTATCTTGCCAAAGAAAGAGTGAACACCATTTTTTCTTATGGGAAGAGGAATTTGTTGGATTGCTTGAACTCTTTCTGGATCTATCTTGATCCCTTATTTGGAAATAATATGCCCAAGTAACTTTCCTTTAGTAACACAAAAGATAGACTTCATAGGATTGAGAGAAACTCCATGTTCTTTGCATTTTGAAGAACTATTTCTAGATGCTAAAGATGATCTACCCTTGTCTTGGAAAAAAACAGTCAAATCATCAATTTACACAACAATACACTTTCCCTTTAGACTACCAAAAACTAAATCCATTTCTCTCGAAAAGTGGAACCAACATTGATAAGACCAAATGGAGTTCTCTTGTAGGCAAAGGTGCCCCAAGGGTAGTAAAAGGAATCTTGTGCTGATCTGGGGTACTGACTTCCACTTGATTGTATCCAAAGAACCCATCTAGCATAGACAACATCTTAGAGCCTAAGACAGCTTCCAAAACTTGATCCATCATGGGAGTGGATACTTGTCTTTTAGAGAGGCTTGATTCAAATTCTGAAATCCACACAGATGCAAATCTCACCATTCGTTTTCTTGATAGGTACAATGTTGGCAATCCATGTTGAATGATGTAACTTGGCTACTTATGACTGACCACCTATACATATAACTTGGTCACCTCCTCCTTTGAGTGGTAAGTTGTGTCCGCACCATACCCAATGGGTAATTAGCTTCGCCACCTACCCATGTAGGGCATCCCTCTGTACCGTGATGGTGGCTAGATCGGCAGCCATGGCCTAGGTAGTACGACTCATAAATGAGATGCCCATCACTTTTTGTAACCCCAACATCATCTATCCATCGGTCTCATCGCCTACTCCTCCTACCCTTTGGGCACCGTCGATTGTGGTAGAGGTAAGTACCTTGCCACATCATCTCTCCTATCTTTGCATGAAGGGGAGGTATGTCATGTAGCATCCCAAATGTTGCCTAACTCTCACAACAAGATCATCTTGTGCTTCCCAAAGACAAAGTGCCCCACTATCCATCTCACCAATGAATCTTATCTAGCTCATCATGCATATGCCTATATGATGGGAAGCCCACATATGGCCTCCAAATGATATCCACTCTGGACAACCCCTCCAATAGTCACCTGAAGTATTTTACATCATGTGTAGCCCTATCTCGATATGTGCTCTCCAATAGTAGGCACCCATCGCCTATACCCCACTCGTATAAATCCTGGTGGAAAGGCATCAGCCCGGGGCATACACACTGGATGCACATAGACAATGTGCTCATATGCCCAGTAGTGAAGTAAAAAGGTATAGCACGGAGTTGAACATGCATGACACCCATATGCCCACAACTCTTCGTATAGCTACACCACGAATGCTGGCACCCAGGAAAAGTGGGTTTGATATATCATCATGTCATGTAATACCCCCATCAGTGAGTGGGGAAACTACCCACCCTCTACATCGGGTAGTGCAAAGTAGCACATTGCCTCCATCAATAGAAATACTAGCCTCATCTCCTCCAGATGGGCTAGGTACATATCTCCATAGCACAAGCTGGCACTATGGAATGTCAGCTTGGCCATCCCCTCTCCAAACACTGTCAGCATCAACTCCTCCGAGGCCTTGGAGGAGATCGAATACACTTGTGTAGAAAATATGGGTAGCCGTAGGATCCTAAACATGTCCTCCAGGGTGACTGTAATCTCACCCATCGGTAGGTGGAACATGTTGGTCACGGAATCCCATCTATCAATGAGAGTGACCATCAGACTCGGCTGCCAGACTACATGTCAGTAGCGTCAAACCCCACTCAAGGCTGCCTCCTCCACCTGTCCACAACTCCTCGGGGTCTTTATGCTACGAACTATCAAAAACAAGGGTAGAACCCTGTCCTACATGAGTAGCTGATCTCTCACCTATATCCAAGAAAATGATCACATTATTAAAAACTTACCCATACCTATAACTTTTTTACTGTTACCATTGACCCCAAATTCTACCAAACCCATCTACCCATACCCCAAGCCTTCATCTATTTACCTTTTCCTCTAACCCCACATCTTGACCTAACCTACTTACCAACACCCAAACCCTGGCCTCGCCACTTTACCTATCTATCCCTACCTTTCCTTATCTAATTTAACCATTGCCTACCCCTCCCTACCCACTATGCTTCCCTTGTTTATCCTCATCTAGACCAGCACCAGTCAGCATTGATCGACCCCAGTCTACCCTTGACCAACCATAGTCTCCCTACGACTAGCATTGGTCACCTCTCTTGGGGACCGGTACCCATACCCACCGACATCAGCCACGGTGGAACCGATGTCGATCACCACACATGGCGACCACCGCATCCCCAAACCTCCTTTTTCTCTCCACACTCCCCACCCTACCCACCCATTCCTCCCCTAAACCCTCCACATCCCTTCCTACCCCTCCTTTACCTCTCTTCTACCCTCCCCCTTCCCATTTCACCCATTTTCTTTCCAATTTTACATTTAAATTTTCCCCCAACCCCCATTTCCTCCCCCAAATTTATTTCTCATTTAACTAAACAACACACACATAGGCTTTAGATCTTACCTCATCCCATTGCCATCATCGTGGTGGCACCTCAGGCCACTACATGGGTCCTCCCGAGCCCTCTCTTGCCTCTGCCATCACCAAAATTCCTCCAAATCTCCAACCAATCAAATCCAACGCCCCACTCTCATGACCCCACCAATCAATCAACACTCATCACCTACATGGCTCGCCAACTCAACCTTCCAACACCCTCAATTGTTTTCTTCTTCTGTTCTTCTCTCTTGTCATTTTCTCTAATTCACAAATCACACATGAATTTTAAAATCATGGAATTTTTTTATAACCTACCCGACCCGACCGGTGACAAAGATCCCCTTGATCGACATCGGTCTTGTGCCCTACCTTATCGTGATTGGTCTACCCTTAACTGACATCAGTCACCCTCTCTTGCACATTTCCCTAAATTTTGCCCTATTACTCTACCTTTCACTCTTTTTTCCACACCCAACCATTTACCCTGACCATTCCCCCCACCTTCTTGCCCTCATCACTTACTACCTACATGTGTCCTCATTTAGGGACTCGCTATTTTACCCATACCTCAGCCTTACCACGTGTCGTGACCATGATTCTTGGACTTGGACCATCACTAGTGACCTTTGACCTCATGTGTTTGCTATACCTTACGGCACCTTTATTACTTGTGTTGATTGACCTAATGACCTTACCTTGCCTCGTACCATGACCATTTATCTTGACACCACCTTTGGTGTATCAAAACACACCTAAACGTTCCTACACCTAACCTGCATTGTGTTTCCTAACCATATGCTATACCTTGGATATAGGAATCACCTCACCCTTGTTTGGATAAACCTATCGACCTTAGACAATGTAGAGTTTTCCTGCTCTTCAACATGGTCTTGTCTTTTGCAGACTTATACGTGTGCATGCGTTTGACTATTGATACCTTTGACCCTAACCAATTTACTAGAATACCCAAGTATCCCTTTGTAATTTTCCCCTATTACCAACCTTCCTTTTCATCACATTCACCTTTTATCAAACCATTGACTAATTCTACCTTCTTCCTTGTCAATTCTTTGTTTGAGGGGGATCACCTCCACCCACACATGGGGCAACCAAATCTTATTTTTTCAACGCGTCGCTTACCAATACAAGCTATGCAACAAAAGGGGAAAAATGTAGACACCAAAATTAGGTCACACTCCCTTGGTCCCCCATCAAATAAATACCTTGAACACATTCACCTAGCCATGGCCCCCTTCACCCCACTATAATATTAATTTAATTATTTAAATTAAATTAATTCATTATCTTCACAAGTATTTATTATTTAAATATCCTAATTGAGATAATGCCCACATATCCACCTCACCTAGACACCTCATCTAGCCACCTCACCCTAAGACCTATTCTTAGTAAGTTTCCATAACTAAGTAAGACCTACCCAAACCCTAAAAATCAATGCCTACATTCCCTCTAACCACATTCCCACATGCTTAAAATAATATTCCATCCTAATCCATATGTCCAACACATGAGATCCTAGAAAATAAAGGGGATCTTCCTAGTTTAGTAAACCTAGAAAATCCCACCCTAAACGATCTTAGTTACCCTTAACCGCCACCGGTTAAGTTGAAATTGCCGTCGATTACCTTTTGATTCCTAAAATAACCTTATTTTTGAGGTTGGATAATTCTTGAGAGATATCACATCTTTTGAGAACAAGTTTCAAGGAGAACACACATGCAAATAAGGAGATCAAGTATTTTCTCTTTCACAGACATCCAACATTCACCCAAGAACCATCTAGCACTCACCCCGGCATATATTTGATCCAGTCAAGAAAGAATTAGAGCACATGTAGCCCATGCAAGATATCCCCAATAATTGGTGACCCTCTGCAAGCATTCAACCTCTTATCAACACCTTCTTTCCTCACTTACAGAGACGTCCGTAACCATATTCCAACTAGAACATTTTACTCCTCCGGTTCACTCACTTCATCATTGTATTTTCATCCTTTGTTCTCCTAGCCACCCACTAACCTCCATTAATACTCAACCCTCCATAGCCATATTAAAACCTCATAAAATCCCATCTAAACAACTTAATACCTCTTTTCGACTAGCCTAGTCCTTTGTGCAATCATATGGGAGATCTAAGGCTCGTTCTATGACATTCCCAAGTACCCCACAGTAACCGACACCAGTTCTCCCAAACCAGTGTCGGTCACCCTTAACCGGCATCGGTCTCTGTATCTACCAATACAGCCCAGAAGAGTAACCTACCTACCTATTCCCACATCACCCTTACTCACCTGTGACCTACCTAAGACCTCTGTTAGATCTGCAAAGACCTAAAACCAGTTACTTGACCTTTGAATCTTATTTTAACCTAGCCTGTTAGATTAGATCTTTCTTATTGTGTTTTAAATGAGATACCTAAATAATTTTAACTACAATAGGATTTACTTTATTACCAACATTAAATTATTTTAAACAGTGGATTGACAGTCGTCTAGGAAGTATCACACTTCCCGGATCTAGCACACACTAGGGTCCACTGCATATACTTTTTAACTCTTTCTGGTCGTCTTGCTTTTTATTTTAGGTAGTTCCTCCCAGCCAAAAGGAATCTCTCACGATCAACTATGGATCAAGGAGTCAACACATACGTAATAACCTATCAACCAACATTTCAACAGGTATTCCTCCTATGCCCATTACCCTATCTATTTCATCATTTTTGAAGAAATTTCTAAGAATCAAGTGAAACATTTTGGCATGCTGCGTGGGACCCATCTGGGGTTCGTTGCATTTTATTATTTCCTAGGAAAATTTGTGTGTTTGTTTCCCTTCGAAGAGAAAACACATTAATTTTCTTACTTGGTAACCTTCTTTTTTTTCTATTTGATCTAAAAGAAAACATTTCTTTTGGTGTACTTAAAAGGAACCATTTCTTCTATTTTTGGCATTTTAGTGAAAGAGCATCCCTCTCTCTCTTCATCTATTTATGTCATTGAATCCCATATTTCGATTTGGGCTTAGAAATCATTGCATTTCATTCGATTTTCTACATTAGCTCAAATTAATTGAGGGAAACCTATACGCTGGAAGTCATGACCAGCTGATGGTTGAGAAACGAATCGTAGAAAGTACTTTCTTTCTCTTTCTCTCTCTATGAGTCTTACCAAAAACCTCACAAAAATTGAAAATACACACATTCTTAAATAACATCTTACCTAGAAGAAGCTATAGGTGATCACACGATCACGACACAGTGGTCACCTAGCTCACTGCTCTGTCGAGTCATACTTCAGCGTGAGGCCTGCCCCCACCATAACATACCTGAAACCTCACCTTTTAGATCTCGTTCTTCATAGAAAGCCAACCTCACCAAAAAAATCTATTCTACAGTTCATGATTTAGTCCTTAAATAGGATAAGCTAAACAAACATAATAGAAAAATCACTCTCAGGATCGTATTTTTCTTAGTGTTTTTGCTTGGCTTGTGTTTTGAGTTGAGAGGTTATGCTCTTCATTTTTCCTTTTTCTCCTTGCACATTCATCATCATAGTTGGTGTATTCCATCTTTATCTGAGTGTGCCTGTACCATATTCTTATCATTCTCAGAATTAAGGGTTCGATTCCACATCAAATTTTAACCCACAACCATATTTTCTTCATCATTGTTTTGATTTAATAAGTAACCGGTGTTGGTCTAGCGACCGTCATCAGTTACCCTTTGACCATCCTTGGTTATACCCAACCGACATTGGTTCACTGTCATTTTGGTTAACCTACCCAAAGGGACACCTATTCACCTTCTTTGACTATTCAGATTCCCTGTCACCCTTATCATATACATTCACCTTGTAAATCTCATCAGTATTTGGCATACCTATCAAGTTTGGCCTTATACCTTGTTTTTAACCAATTGTGCATGTTCCAATGACCAACCACGATTTTACCTGTGATTGATGTCGTTTACCCTAACCAAAGATCAGTTGCTTTGTGTCATTTTCCAGCTGACACTTTTTCCCCAATTCACCTACCACCTTTGTTTATTTATCCCGCCTATGTTGTGTTTCTGTGTCACTTACAGAAAGTAGTCTTACAACATTAGTACCGATTCACATGGTACTAATGCATCAACAAGCTAGCGCCCTCTTATTCCATACCAGTTGTCAACCACTCCCACCTAGCCCTTTTCCACCTTCCATTTTATCACCCACCATGGAACCTATCCAACCTATCACTATCACTACCAAAGATGAGGAGTTCGCATGACTCCTTGACCAAAACCCTGCCACCTTGCAATTTTATCTTTCCCACTCATCCACTCGAGATGCCTCAGGTCAGTTGATATATGGCATGCCCGTATCTATCCCCCGACACTCACTCCTACTCCGTGTCAGCCCCGTCTAGCTCTCTGCATTGCTTGCATCTACCTTACCCCCAATTGTTTCGTAGTTAGGCCCTATACCTGATATGACTACCACTTTTGTTACATCGTTGTACTGTCACATCCATTATACCTTCGCTAAACATTAATAACACCACCTCATCCACCCTTATGGTCTTGCATATACCCATAGCTATAGTACCACCCCGGTTTCGGTGACACCTACCCCTTTTCAAAACGTGGTCATTTCTATTCCACAATCATTAGCCCCCATTACCACTAGGGTTACCACGACCCTTCCTCCTCCATATATGTACTACCAGTAGCCTCCCATTTCATCTATCATTCATTCATGGGTATGTACCCTCTATCTCACTCCCTCCTTCTCGGCCTACCTATACGGCAGCACCATATACTAGAATGCCAGCCCCATCATATGCCCAACACCAACTGTCTTATGCTATAGGAGGCACCCAACCATCATAACCTACCAACAACATAATCAAATTAATGATGGAAAGATGCAGAAATAGGAGGCATCAGTTTTTGGCTCCCGTAACACTCTCACATACGACGATATTTATAATGAGCCTATACACCCATCGGGTAACCTAGACACTCTATATTTTAATTTAATTAGGTAGCCCAAGCCTTCTTGTATCACTTCTCTATCAATAACGTTAAGAAGGTTACCATGATTGACCTATACTCCATGCGTCAATATGATGAAAAATCTATCATGATTTCATTACTCACTTACATGGCTTCGATTAATCAACTCACATTCCAACTATCGTAAACCGAACACATCGAGATCTTGACGCCGACTTGTGCTAGACATATCTCACCGACCCTATAGGTCCAAACTTTTGAACCTTTGACAAAGCATTCACCATGGCACGAAAACTAGAGATTCGGACCATCGAAGAGAAGAAAATCCAATTACATAATAAGAACTCAGCATTCAAGTTGAATGACACCTCTTCTTCTTCGAACCATAGAACAATTATTCAAAAGCTAAGGGAACCACTAACATAGTGGTACTCAAAGCTAGCCCAGCTCATCCGTCAAATCAGGCTAGCCCCTCATCTAATCTCTCACCCATCCAAACTTTTCAATTTAGACAAGAACAACAAAAATACACCCCAATTGGGGAGCCTTATTCTTCTGTCTTAGAAAATATCATTAAATCCGGGGCCATCATCCTTCTTCCTATAAAAACACACATTAGTTTTGACCATTTAATCCCCACACCTACATGGTATAAAGAACACGACTTCGTAACTATCATCTAGTAAAGGGTCACAGTGATGGAAATTGCATCACTTTCAAAAACATTGTCCAGGAAATGCTCGAGAAAGGTGAGTTAACTATGGATAATACTAATGCACCTGCCAATCAAAACATACACATCTTTAAGAAACCCTTTCCTAATTATGGCCCTTCGTCTGATCAAACTGGTGAGACCTCAGCTCATGATAGCCATACCTATGAGGTTCATGCTCTTTTTAGTGATGCACCCGTTGCTTCCCAATTACCTCATATTCCTTCCATAGAGGAAATTCTAGCTTGAAGTCCTCCTTCTACATTAGAACCAACCTCACCTATTCCTCCACCCATAGAGCAACACCTTTCACCTCCTTCATCGCCCATGGAGGAGCCTTTCACTAATACTGAACCTATTTCACCTTTGGCTTCTCCACTTAGAAAGTCATCACCCATAGTACTTCTTCAATCCATAGAGGATACTTGTTTATATCCTCCACCCATAGAGGAGTGCCCATCATCTCCGTCACCTACAAAGGAGCACCCATTTTATCCTCCACCTATCAAGGATCTAGTAGAGATACCTTTGCCTCTAGGTGACCATTCTCCATCAGCTACCGAAGATCCCACAGACCTACTTTTGGCTCTCTTACCCACGGAAGGTGAAGCTAGCCAATTCCCCATTTCTGAGACACATTTTATGGGAATTACCATTAGACCCTCATCAACCTCACCTACAGATGTTTCATTCTCACGCTTGGCCAATTTCTTAGATTATGTGGATAGATCCTTACTTTGGGGGTGCCTTTTACTTCCTATCTCAATGCAAATACAGATGTCACTTGCTGATACTTCCACCATCTACCCAAAAATATTTTGACCAACCAAACCAAACATAACCACCTTTACCACAACTTCTTCCATGACACCTATCATAGCTCCACACACACCCTTACCCATAACATAACATACATCTAAATCAAAACCTGCACCTACATCATCTTTGTCGACTAAACCTATCACTACCTTAGGGGTCACCCCAACCACCGGCCTTACTCATCCACCTATCAAACTAGATTTAGCTACATCCTCCAAAGTCAAACCAAACCTACTCGACACCTAAACAGAAAAACCAGCCCATAGAACACATACCCCGGCTGCACCAATCATACTTGCATCACCTTCACCTTTCCATCCATCTTGCTTTGGTGTAAATTCTAAGTTTACACACTTTGTGACCTAATTTTCTTTATCCATTTTTTCTCAAAACATTTTATTTTCTCGAGTGGGTGATCTGCAACTCATTTTTTCTAGTTGAATGTTGTCAAAGTACTCACAATCTTGTCATTATACACTAAATTGAAACGAATTTCCAAGTTCCCCCCCTTATGTGCCCTAATTTCTTCTTTCCCACGAGATGTGTCATTTCTCCTTTATCAGAACTTGCAAGAAAATTGGATTTGATCAAATTCCATTTATGTGCAAGTGAAATCCCAATCCCCTAGTTGAAATTAATGTAAAATCATGCTTCACTTGATTTAAAACCGAGAAATCTACATTCCTTGTGAAAAAATTGATTTCTAGGGCAACCTCGGTATTTTTTACATTTTGACGGGCATACGGGTGTCATTTTCCCATCAAATTCATCTTCGCATGTTATTGCTAACATGGCAGGTTCCTATTGGCGAGGATGTGTGGGGAAATGTCTTAACTTGTCACTTTTTGACTTTTGGCAAAAGGAAAAATTTTGTCCACGGCCCCGCATTGCTACTGATAAAGTGCCTATGTGGCACATTTTGATTGGTTGGAGGATCGGTGGGGGCGGGCTTGCCTTAGAAATTTTGCTTTCATTTTGCAAAATTTTCTAAGTTAAATTTTTTTGCCCGAAGGCCCACAATGAATGGGAAGCAGACACGTGGCTCGGAGGGCATGTAGGTGGCGGAAGGACTTGGAAAATTTTACTATTTTTTTGCCTCGGGTGCTAAGGTAAAAATTTGGCCCGAAAGCCCTCACCCAATAGCAGGTGGACACGTGTCTAGATGAGTCAGCATGGGAGGGCGGGGGATTTGAAGATTTTGAAGTTTTTAACCTCAAAATGTTAAAATTAAAATTTTCCCGAGAGCCCGTGACCAATTGGAGGAAGACACGTGTCCAGGAAGAGGCGGAAGTTTGGAGCGTGGAGGAAATATTGAAAATTTTACAAATTTTGGCAAAGGTTTTCAAAGTCAAAAAGTTGTCCGCGGCCCCGATAGAAAAATTGGACATGTGCCCCCATAACCAATCAGGGGGTGACACATGGCATTTTGAAGGGTCAAAAAGAGGAGCACGGGCCCGCAAGGTGTTTTGATGCTTGCAGAGGTTTGAAGGCAAAATTGGAGGGTTGGCTCCATAGTGAATGGGAGACCGCCATGTGGCAAGGAGTGAGTGGGTGTTCGGGCCCATGGGGAATTTTGAGAAAAATTTCCTTTTCTCAAAAAGTTGGAAAATTCATCAAATTGGCCCATGGTTTTTGTGGGGCCCACCTAGGGACACGTGGTGGGTTAAGGGGGCAAGCGGGGAAAATTTTCAAAATTTTCCAAAGGCATAAAAAGGTTACAAATGCAAATTTTAAAGGGAAGGGACCCATGCCAATGGTTTTTGGACACATGTCCACCTTATCCAAAGGAAAAAAAGGGAAAATTCATGAATCTCATCCTCCACGTGGAGGGCTGGCATTAAAGGTTGACTAAAATCAACGGTCACTGTGTAATTTCATTTTTGGGACGCATGGGAGCTCCAAGGAGCTTGGAAATCATGTTCTTCATCAAAATGCATGAAATTTTATATGATTTCACATCCCCTCGGCCTTATGAGTGCAATGGAATCATTTTTATGAGCTAATTCAGTGCCCTGTGGTGTTTTTGATGAAATTTTTATTTAGGCCCATGTAAAAATGTGAAAGGTAAAAAATTAAAGTTGCAGAGGTGAAAAATGATGAAGTAAAAGATGGAAAATGATTGCAAATGCATGTTGGCATGTCTAAATGCCAAAAACATGACCCTAGGAGGGATAAGGATCCAAATTCATGCAATATTTTAAACTATTTGTGCATCCTGACATTTTACGAGCTATTTTACAGTTTAATGTCATTTTCATGAAATGGATAAGGTTTCTTGTAACAAATTTGATCCCTAAGCATATTATTTTCTTGGGAAGAAAGGATCAAGTTGGCATGAGGTATAAAATGTATTTTTGAGGCATTTGAAAAGGAGGAGAAAAAGAGAGAAAAGACTTAGAATTTTCAAGAAAAAAAGCTAGAAGAAATCCATTTCTCTAGAGAAAACCACCTGAGAGTCATTTTTAATTCCATTTTGTATCAGATTTCATCATGTTGAGTTGGTTTCAGTTGTAAAGCCATCAACAAGCTCTGAGATTGTTCTTATAACATTCCCTGTTGATGTATTTGATCAGATTTTGGATTATGTGGTGTTATCTCTTGGCAAAATTTGCATATACTTATGTCTTAGAATGTTTTTAATTTGTGTTTCTTGCTCATGTTGTAATCTTGTGTTTAACATCTCTTTGATCATACAGGGTCTCATTTCTTGTTGATGGTTTAATGGAATTTGCAATCTTATATTCAAAAGAGATTTCATCTGATAGAAGATAAACAAATTTAAAATCATTTTATTGTCCTTGAATAATGAGACTGTTTGTAAACCTTTGGGTGCACCTTAGGTCATGATTAAATAGGGATTCCTGGATACTTTGTTGGTATTTTGCTTCAAGATTTTGTGGCAGGTTATCAAAGGTTGTGTGGAAGAGTACAGATCTGGGCCTCCATTTGTGCACATATCCTAGTTGAAGGAGCATTTAAAACCCCTGGAAGCATTCTTGTTGTGTAGATATTGCAAATTTCCTACAAAGGTTCTCAAAGAAGTTGGTAATTCCTAAGCTAGTCTTGTCTAAAACATCTCCCCACAAAATTTCATTCAAACTAACTCATCCTACCTATACTACCCCTACATTGCATTGTGTGTCAACAAAAGAATACAATCCTTCCACAAAAATGCACAAAGCATATCAAGGTTTTATCATGTCTTTAGCAGCCCTAGCTTTGTTTTGAGAACATTTCCATCATTTAGTAGTGACAAACTCCTTTGAGTTTGGATAATGGATGCTTGATCATGTTTTCACAAGGCCTCTTCCATACCATATGCAAAACACAAGGATATCTCCATCTCCTTTACCATATAAGGGCTGCAATATAGGTTCTCTTGCCTTGGTTGATAGGCACAACCTAAAATAGTGAGGGTTAGATCAAAACCCTTTTGAAGGTGCTATCCACTCCCTCAAATATTGAATGCAAACAAGTAGATAGGTGTGCTCCCCAGCTACAAATGACATACAAACCATCTATCTATCCTTGAGTGTCTTGTGCAAGTTCATGATGTTGTTCAAGTTGTGAAGGAGATTAAATTTGGATACCAACACCCGAGTGGCACCGTTGCTGGGGAGTTCTTGGAATTTCTTGGTGGTTTTGAAGTGTTTGAAAGGTTTGAGCATTTGTGTGATCAAGTATTTGAGATGTTACATTCTTGAGATATCATTTCATACTTTAGATCTGCATGTTTTGGGTAAAAAATATTTCAAGCTCAGCCTGCTCTTCTCATTTACCAGTAGTTTATATATTTTGGATGCATTGTGTTTGGTGGATATAAGAAGAAGAAGATCTGATTTGTAAAACCTTGCAAAGTTTTCAGTAGTAGCATACATTTGATAGAATATTTTAGTGCTTTCTTGCACAACTAAGGTGGAAATCCTTAGTGGCGACTCCATGTTGTTGGGATCTTGAAATACCAGTTGTCTTATACATCTTTGTCATTTGAAACTTGTTGTTTAAATTTGTCAAGTTGGAGGGAAGGAGATTCCTATTCACCAAGGACTCTTCTAAGAAGTTGCTCACTGAATCAAGAGCTCAGAACTAGAAGGAAGAAGAGTGTGGAAAGTGGTTGATGATTTGGTTTCAAGAAAAGAAATCCCCATAGTTGAATTTGAAAGAGAGCAGCCTATTATTGAAGATTATAATTCTTTTTCAAGTAGATCTGATTCAGGCAATTTTCTTGCTTATCTACATTCTCCATAGGTGAGGACCTCTTGTTTATTTAAAAAATTTCTCCTAAATCTACTCCTGTGGTTTCTAAGTTTGCTAAAATTTATCAAGAGAAAGAGCCTTTGGGGATTGTCATTTTAAAGATCACTCATCTATTCGGACCCATTATTACTCCTCAGAGCTTATTTCACCTCCAAGATCACCCCCACCAAACAATATGGCTCAACCTAGACCTCCATTTATTGTTAACACTTTTTGTCCTATAAATTTTGGAGGAATGGATGGTTATCCAAATGTTGTCCCACAAGATGTGAGAAATAGGTTACCAAAATTCCAAGGTAACAATGCCATTACCTGGTGATCAGCATCTCAAACTGTTTGATAATATGATGGAAGATTTTGAGATAGAATTTGAGGATGTGTATATCAAGTTGTTTATCCATACACTTGAAGAAGATGCTAGGGATTGGTACAAGGCTCTACCTAATAACTCTATTGATTCATGGACTGAGATGAAAAATGCATTTAGGTTGCAATATGGTGATAGGACTGATCCTAGATTTCTTTTGTTTGAATTTGAAAATATCAAGAAGAACCTGAATGAGATAGTCCATGAATTCAATACAAGATTTAATAAAACATTGAGAAGGCTTCCTATCATTTTGAGGCCTTGTGATGAATCTTGCTTGATCAAATATGTAGATGCATTTGATAAAAAGGCAGCCTATTACTTGAGAGACAAAAATCCTACAAACTTGAGGCAAGCTTTCACCATGGCACTTCAAATTGAAAATAATATTAAAGCTATTGGTAAACCACTTAAGAGGGATGGTGTGAAGCTGATAAACCTAAGAAGCCTCAAGCTAGCAAGGGTGCTGATTTAGAAGATGTTGTTGTCAAAACTTTGGCAGGGGTTGTCAAAGAAATTTCTTACAAATTAGCCGGGATGAGAAAGGAATTGGGCAAAGTTCACAAGGACAACAAAGAACTCAAAACCATGATAGATTTGGCAATCATCCTAGGGGTGATCAAAGACAAGATGATAGAGGTAAAGGGCCTGTTGGATCTACAAATAAACAACCCCAAGCATGTGAAAATAGAGTGGTGCCTAACCTCTAACTACAAGGGTTGGTGTTGTTCAAGAAATTACTGATATGGATTGGTGTGATAGATGTTTTCTTCCTCATCCTCCATGTGAAATGGACCAGAAAGTTATTGAAGATGATAATGAGGATGAAATGGATGATGACATTTGTATGATGGGCAGCCCTTCAGGCTCACAACAAGTAGCAACATCAACAGATGTGATAAGTGCAAGAACTGTTGCAACCTTTTGGGATTGCATAGAGTGGGTACCAATTCTTTCCTTCTCTCAAACTCATGAGGTTGATGTTGTTCAAGCCTTTGAAATTCCTAATAATGACTTTGAATATCTAAGGGCTTTAATGATCAAGAAGTATGATGGTGGTATTCCTTCAGAGGAAGATAAACAATTGTTAATGAATGTTATGGTTGGTCAAGAGAAAGAGTACAATACTAGAAGTAAAGTTGTTAGAGGAGCTGGTCCTCAAGCCAAACCAAAGACACCCTTTCTCACAAGAATTCCCAAAGAAAACCTTATAAAAGAAATAATTTCCAAGAACCCTACTGTCCCATGCAAAAATATCATTCCTCTTCATGCCCAGGCTGCCAAGAATACTTCTCCATCTGATGAACCTTCTTGTTTCCCTTCCAATGTTGTTTTACCAAAGAGTGTTCCATATGATATTTCCCAAGTATTGAGCCAAATTAAAGTGAGTGTTCCCATCATTGAGTTGCTTAGAATACCTAAGCATAAGAAGAGAGAATTCAAATACTTGGGATTGAAAGAAGAAAAGAATACCCCAAGCAGAAATGTAAATGTTGTTGAGACTCCTCTTCAAAACATTGTTGGCCTTGAAACACCACCACCAATGGAAGATCTTGGAGAGGCACCTGAAGTATATTTTGGGACATCCTTGGTTGATTCCTAATTGAATGTTGATCCATTTTTCACAACTTTTCTCATAAAAGATAGGTTGCTTCACAATTGCATGTTTGATTCGGTGCATCATGTAATGTCATGCCTCTAGAAGTCATGAATGAGTTGGATATCAAAGTGACAATAGCATATGGGAAGTGTACAACCATGGATTCAAGGGAAGTTCTAGTTGTTGGTTGTGTGAAGGGTTTAGTAGTGCAACTTGCAGCCTATCCGGGTAAGAATTTAAAACTTGATGTTGTAATTGTTGATTACCCTACCAAATGGGGTATGCTTTTGTCAAGAAAGTGGGCTGCAAGTGTTGGTGGTAGTGTTCAAATGGACATGTCTTTTCCACCATTCCCATTGAAGGCAGCCTTGTCAAACTCTATGGTGAAAATAAGATGTTACACTTGATTAAAGATCCCAACAATGCTTCTTATGAAGTGTTGTTTGCTGATGTAGATGTGGACAACTTCATTGGTTTTGCTGATGGAAAGGAGAATAAGATGGACAAATCAGAATGCCTTGGTATGGTAGGTTCTCCATGGACCTTGCTATTTGATGGAGCTTGCTCCAAATCTAGAAATGGTGCTGGTATAGTGTTGGTTTCTCCTAGTTTGGAAGAGTTTCCTTTTTCCTTCAAACTTAATTTTGAATGCACTAACAACATAGCTGAGTATGAGGCATTGTTGTTAGGGTTAAGGATTGCATGGAAATATGGAGTGAAGGATATTGTTGCCAAAGGAGATTCAGAGCTGGTTGTCAAGCAAGTAAGAAAGTTGTATGCTACAAAAAATCAGTGTATGAAACAATATAAGCATGTTGTTTGGGACTTGATTGAAATGTTTGATTCCTTTAACATTGTTTACCATGATAGAAGTCTTAATGCTGCTGCTGATAAGTTGGCTGTCCTTGGTTCTAGATTTGAAAATTACACCATTTCACCTTTTTGTGAATATGACATTGAAGTGCTAACAAGGCCAGTCTGTCCTGGATAATGTGAAACATTGGCAGATTTTTGATGATGATGCACAAGTGTTGAGATTATTACAATGCCAAGGTGAGTTTTCTGGTTAGAACATTGATTGGGAACCAATGGTATGCATGAATTAAGGAGAGAAACTTTATTTGACAAGGATATTATCCAATTGAAAACAAATACCATTCCTAAAGGTCTTATTGCACTTGAGGAAAATTTTAACAATGCTGATTGCATCATAAATAGAAAGATGTCTGCTTCAAGGGATGTGGAAGAGAACAACTTGGGAACTAAGGACAAACCAAGAAAGATTTGGTTGAGAAGAAATTTACATAAAAGAATAAAAAAGTCATATGCCCAACTTTTAAAGAAATATCAAGACTACCTTGCTTGGTCTTATTTAAAGCTAAAGGCATATAGAGAAGACTTGTTCCAACATGAGATCCCTCTTGAGGCCAAAACTAAGCCATTTAGACAAAAAAAAGGCCTATTAACCCACTTCTTTCCATGAAAATGCAAGAAGAGTTGAATAAATTGAGAGATGGTGGCATCATTCAGCCTACTAGATACTCATCTTGGGTGGCAAACCTTGTGCCAGTTAGAAAGAAGAATGGTGATATTAGACTTTGTGTGGATTTTAGGAATCTAAACAAAAATCATCTATGAAGGAAAATTACCCCTTTCCAAACATGGAGAATATGTTGCATCTTGTGACAGGGTTAGAAATGCTTTCTACTTTGGATGGTTTCTCCGGATACAATCAAGTAGTTGTCAAAGAATCAAAAAGACTTAAGACAACCTTCACTACTCCTTGGGGGACTTATGTTTTTGTAAGGATGCCTTTTGGATTGATGAATGCTGGTGCTACTTTTCAAAGGGAAATGGATGTTGCCTTTGCTAGTTATATCAATGAGTTTATTGTAGTTTACCAAGATGATGTGATTATTTTTTCAAGGCAGCAAGGAGACCATTTGCAACACCTAGAGAAAATATTGATCAGATGTAGAGAGTATGGATATTTCTCTTAATCCAAAGAAGTGTCATTTTGGCATGCAAAAGGCCAAGTTGCTTTGGGACATATTGTGTCCAAAGAAGGTGTTATGATAGACCCTGAGAGAGTAGAAGCAATCAACAAGGTGCCTATTCCAAGAACCAAGAAAGGTATCAATATTTCTTTGGCCAAATAAATTTTATTAGAAGGTTTGTTTCCAATTTTGCTGAGCTAACTCTTCCAATCACAAGCATGCTAAGAAAGGATCAATTTATCAAGTGGGAGGAGGCTGCCATTCAATATTTTGAAGGAATAAAGGATGCACTTAAGCATGCACCTATTTTAGCAGCCCAAACTACTAGAGACCTTTCCAAATCTTTTCTTTTACCTCTGAATTTACTATTGCTTCAGTTTTGTTGCAAAAGGATGAGAATGGAGCTGAGAGGCCTATTTATTTCTTTAGCAAGGCTTTACAAGCAGCTGAGTTGAAGTATACAATCATGGAAAAACAAGCATTTACACTGGTAAAAGCAACAAATATTTTCAAGCCTTACATATTGAGTTCAAAAGTTGTTGCTTATGTTCCCCACACCATGGTTAAGGACATCTTATCAGACATGGAGATATCAAGAAAGAGATGTAGATGGGTCAAAAAATTACAAGAATATGATATGGATATCCAAACAACAAAGCTAGTAAGAGGTTTGGGTCTTGCCAAGCTCATGGCTGAGAGCAATTTGTAAAATGTAGAAGTGAATCAGCTAGAGGAAGAAAGGGTAGATCTTCTTGACAAGTTGGTAAATTTTGAGTGGTACAAAGATGTGATTTTCTACCTCAAGACACCTATGTTGTCCTAGTCACTTGAATAAAAATCAGAAAAGGGCCCTCAAGCTGGCTTCTCAAAAATATATCATAACAGACCTTGGGCTAGCTTGGAAGAACCCTGAAGGTGTCCTCTTGAAATGCATAACTAAAGATGAAGCTCCCAAGTTGATTTTTGATTTCCATGGGGGAGTTTGTGGAGGAAATTTTGCTGGGAAAGTGATAACACATAAGATTTTAAGAGCTGGTTATTGGTGGCCTACTCTTTTTAAAGATGCAACCCAACTAGTTAGAAAGTGTGATAGTTGCCAATGTTTCTCTGGAAGACTAAAAGCTTTAGGCTCCCTTCCTTTGCAGCCTGTATCAATTGAAGCTCCTTTCAAACAATGGGGAATGGATTTCATTGGTGAGATTTCAGATCCTTCCAAAGTGTGCTGGTCATAAATGGATCCTTGTAGCAACTAATTATTTTACAAAATGGGTTGAGGCAATTCCATCTAGAAAGGAAACACACCAAGTGGTAATGGATTTCTTATTAAATCATATCATATGTAGATTTGGAGTTTCGATTAAGATTGTATCGATAATGCCATGTGTTTTAGAACCAATCCTTTGATGGCAATGTGTAATGAATATGGAATCAATCTAACTTATGCTTCAAACTACAATCCACAAGGAATGGACAAGCTGAGTCAAGTAACAAGAACTTACTCAAGATCATTAGAAGGACCTTGGAAATCAACAAGAAGAAGTGGGGAGAGCAATTGAAATTTATAGTTTGGGCTGATAGAATAACTCCTAAAAGAGCAACTGGTAAGAGCCCATTTGAATTGGTGTATGGAACTCAAGGCTTTACTACGCTCTTACACCTGCAATTATTCACTTTTAGTTTGCCCAATAGTTGGAAGATCAAGAACATGGCCCGTATGAATCAAGAATCAATCAGATCATTGAGTTGGATGAAGAGAGAAGAGCTTCTCATCAAAGGCATATCAGATTTAGAGAGAAATTGAAGAGGTTATTTGATAAGAAGGTCACTCTAGAGCCTTTAGTGTTGGAGATCTAGTTTTGTTGTGGGATAGTAGGCATGAAGACAAGGGAAAGCATGGAAATTTTGATGCTCTATGGATGGGCCCTTATGCCATTGATATCAGGATTGGAGAAAATACATTTTTTCTCAAGGATTTGGATGGGGATTTGTTGGAGCTGCCTGTTAATGGTAGACATTTAAAACATTTCTTGGATTAAATCCCCATGTGAGGTATGCAAAAGTTGTACATTTTGTATAGCCTCTTGTTTTTTTTTTTTTTTTTTCTTTGTTGGCTTGTGGTTTGCCCTTTTGTCCTTGGCAACCATTTTTGGTCTAGTTTTCTTGGCCTATTTCTTGTGGAAATTTCTAGTTTTTTAGGTTGTTCTACATTTTTGACTCCTTGCCCAATGGATTTCTGGAACTTGGTCTATGTTTTGATCTTGTGGAACTCATTGGGAGTGCCCATCCCAAGTAGGAGCCAATGTTGGTGCAAATTTTGAGTTTGCACACTTTGCCCTAATTTTCTATATCCATTTTTGCTCAAAACATTTTATTTACTCAAGTGGGTGATCTGTAACTCATTTTTTCTATTTGAATGCTTTCAAAGTACTCAAAATCTTGTCATTCTACCCTAAATTGAAACAAATTTCCAAGTTCCCCCTTTTGTGCCCTAATTTCTTCTTTCCCATGGTTGTGTCATTTCTCCTTTGTCAAAACATGCAAGAAACTCATATTTGATTGAATTCCATTTATGTGCAAGTGAAATCCCAATCCCTTGGTTGAAATTAATGTAAAATCATGCTTCACTTGATTTAAAACCGAGAAATCTACATTCCTTGTGAAAAAATTTGATTTCTAGGGCAACCTTGGTATTTTTTACATTTTGATGGGCATACGGGTGTCATTTTCCCATCAAATTCATCTTCGCATGTTATTGCTAATGTGGTAGGTTCCTATTGGCCGAGGATGTGGGAAATGTCTTAACTTGTCACTTTTTGACTTTTGGCAAAAGGAAAACCTTTTTCACGGCCCCGCATTGCTATAGTAAAGTGCCTACGTGGCACATTTTGATTGGTTGGAGGATCGGTGGGGCGGGCTTGCCTTAGAAATTTTGCTTTCATTTTGCAAAAATTTCTAAGTTAAATTTTTTCCCGAAGGCCCGCAATGAATGGGAAGTGGACACATGGCTTGGAGGGCATGCAGGTGGTGGAAGGACTTGGAAAATTTTACTATTTTTTTTTTTTGCTTTGGGTGCTAAGGTAAAAATTTGGCCCAAAAGCCCTCATCCAATATCAAACGGACACGTGTCTAGATGAGTTAGCATGGGAGGGCAGGGGATTTGAAGATTTTGAAGTTTTTAACCTCAAAATGTTAAAATTAAAAATTTTCCCAAGAGCCCGAGATCATGCAACCAATTGGAGGAAGACACGTGTCTAGGAAGAGGCAAAAGTTTGGAGCGAAGAGGAAATATTAAAATTTTTACAAATTTTGGAAAAGTTTTTCAAAGTCAAAAAGTTGTCCGTGGCCCCGACAGGAAAAAATTGGATGTGTACCCCCATAACCAATCAGGGGTGACACATGGCATTTTTGAAGTGTCAAAAGGAGGAGCATGGGCCCGCAAGGTGTTTTGATGCTTGTGGAGGTTTGAAGGCAAAATTGGAGGGTCGGCTCCATAAGGAATGGGAGACCGCCACATGGCAAGGGGAGTGAGCAGGTGTTCGGGCCCATGGGGAATTTTGAGAAAAATTCCTTTTCTCAAAAAAGGTTGAAAATTCATCAAATTGGCCCGTGGTTTTTGTGGGGCCCACCTAGGGACACGTGGCAGGTCTAGGGGCAAGCGGGGAAAATTTTCAAAATTTTCCAAAGGCATAAAAAGGTTACAAATGCAAATTTTAAAGGGAAGGGGCCCATGCCAATGGTTTTTGGACATGTGTCCACCTTATCTAAAGGCAAAAAGGGAAAATCATGAATCTCATCCTCCACGTGGAGGGCTGGCATTAAAGGTTGACTAAAATCAATAGTCACTATGTAATTTCATTTTTGGGATGCCATGGGAGCTCCAAGGAGCTTGGAAATCATGTTTCTTCATCAAAATACATGAAATTTTATATGATTTCGCATCCCCTCAGCCTTTTGAGTGCAATGGCATCATTTTTATTAGTTAATTCGGTTCCCTATGGTGTTTTTGATGAAATTATTATTCAGGCCTGTGTAAAAACGTGAAAGGTAAAAATTTAAAGTTGCAGAGGTGAAAATGATGAAGTAAAAGATGGAAAATGATTACAAATGCATGTTGGCATGTCTAAATGCCAAAAATGTGACCCTGGGAGGGATAAGGATATGAATTTATGCAATATTTTAAACTATTTGTGCATCCCTAGCATTTTATGAGTTGTTTTATAGTTTAATGTCATTTTCATGAAATGAATAAGGTTTCTTGTAACAAATTTGATCCCAAGCATATTCTTTGCTTGGGAAACAAGGATCTAAGTCGGCGTGAGGTATAAAATATATTTTTAAGCATTTGAAAAGGGAGGAGGTAGAAGAGAGAAAAGGACTCATAATTTTCAAGCAAAAAAAAGCTAGAAGAAATTCATTTCTCTAGAGAAAACCGTGTGAGAGTCATTTTTAATTCCATTTTGTATCAGATTTCATCATGTTGAGTTGGTTTTAGTTGTAAAGCCATCAACGAGGCTCGAGATTGATCTTATAGCATTCCCTTGTTGATGTATTTGATCAGATTTAGGATTATGTGGTGTTATCTCTTGGCCAAATTTGCATATACTTATGTCTCAGAATGTTTTTAATTTGTGTTTCTTGCTCATGTTGCAATCTTGTGTTTAGGATCTCTTTCATCACACAAGGTCTCATTTATTTTTGATGGTTTAATGGCATTTGCAATCTTATATTCAGAATATATTTCAATCGATAGAAGATAAATGATTTAAAAGCATTTTCTTGTCCTTGAATAATGAGACTGTTTGTAAACCTTTGGGTGCACCTTAGGTCATGATTAAATAGGGATTCTTGGATACTTTGTTGGTATTTTGCTTCAAGATTTTGTGGCAGGTTATGAAAACTTGTGTGGAAGAGTGTAGATTTGGGCCTCCATCTATGCACATATTCGGGATGAAGGACCATTTAAAACCCCTGTAAGCATTCTGTTGTGTAGATATTGCAAATTTCCTGCAAAGGTTCTCAAAGAAGTTGGTAATTCCCAGCTAGTCTTGTCTAAAACATCTCCCCACAAAATTTCATTCAAACTAACTCATCCTACCTATACTACCCCTGCATTGCATTGTGTGTCAACAAAAGAATACAATCCTTCCACCAAAATGCACAAAGTATATCAGGGTTTTATCATGTCTTTAGCAGCCCTAGCTTTGTTTTGAAAACATTTCCATCATTTAGTAGTGACAACTCCTTTGAGTTTGGATAATGGATACTTGATCATGTTTTCATAAGGCCCCTTCCATACCATATGAAAAACACAAGGATATCTCCATCTCCTTTACCATATAAGGGCTGCAATATAGGTTCTCTTGCCTTGGTTGATAGCCACAACCTAAAAACTGAAGGTTAGATCAAAACCCTTTTGAAGTTGCTATCCACTCCCTCAAATCTTGAATGCAAACAAGCGAGATAGGTGTGCTCCCCATCTACAAATGACATAAAACCTTCTATCTATCCTGGAGTGCCTTTTGTAAATTCATGATGTTGTTCAAGTTGTGAAGGAGATTAAATCTAGATACCAACATGTCTTAGGACCTCAATGTCCCAGTAAGCAATTAACAAACCTCCAACCATCAATAAACCAAATACATAATAGCTCACTCCTTCATTGCAAACCTCTAAAATACCTAAGCACTGACATGACTTACACCCACACCTACATTATCTTTACCACCCATATCTCTAATACCATCAGCAACTTCTTCACTACTCCCTACACTTGTCTTTGTCCCTCACACCCCTACACGACCCACATCATCTACCTTCACAGCACCTCTGTTATCTCCCTGGGTAACTCGCCCTCTTCCCCCATCTGCTTTTCCCTCTAGATCTCGTACACCCATATCACCTTTACCCAAGAAGGTACAACCCAAAGACAAAAATCCACTACCCTCCAATAAGGTAGTCAAAACAACCATACACCCTCATTCCGTTCATCTACCATACCCCTACCCAAGAAAACACGACTAACACCCAAGACCACTCTATCATCCAAAAACATAGCTTGACCCACTCCTCCTCTTACAAGGACCATTCCTCAACAATTAGGCACACCTATGCCCAAACCCACTTTCACTTCCCATTGCAACCCACTAGCAGGGTCCTATGCCAAAATATTAACCAACCTCCTTGAGACTTCTGTCATCACATTACCACTGCTCAGACCTTATGACCCCCTCAAACCCAAGCCAAAAGGGTTTGATGACACTAAATTTTTTTCCTAACATCATGTGCCAAGGCATGATGTGGATAAATATAAGGCTTTGAAAAACATCCTTATCTAGTTGTGTCCTCCTAAAGCCAACTTTTATGATGACGACCTTCTTGATGAGGACCCTGCTTCACCAATACCCATTCCCATAGTCCTTCCCTCACTTCCTACTCAACAACCACGACCTCCACCCCCAAAGCTCCTAGAACCACCCCTAAGATTCAAAATTAACATGGTTCACATTAGAGAACTTACCACACCATTACCTAAATGTTGTTGCACCCAACTCACTTCACAAGGCTTTTCTCCCCCGGTAGGTTTTTTCCCGTCATGTCATTATACCACTCATCTGACACCTCCTCCATTTTCCAACTCCCTCGGATAAACATGATACATGTCGGTACTCATGTTTAGAGAGACAAAGGTAAGGAAAAGGCAACCGACTCACCAACCAATCTTATACCCAACATACCATCTCGCACACACACCTAAAATTACTATCCACACCCCACATACCATATTTTTAATGGGGTCACACATCACACCATGTTTAAAAAATTACACCAATCTCCCCTTAAAATGTCCCTATATGACCACATCTAAACCTTAGAATCCCATTGTCAAGCTCTCATGGAGGTTCTTTAATCTATTGAGGTTTTACCCAATGACCCTACACCCATAACTTCCATTATCACACCCCATCATGTAGCCTCTTTCACCAAATTGCCATCTTTATCCACACCTCACCCTAATCACCAAATAGCCTCCCTTAGCTTCTTAGAGGAAGAGATCGTACCACACCAAACGGATGACCAAGACCCATCCCTCTTAATCTCTATCCACATCGATGATATACATGTACAATGTGTAATGATCAATGGGGGGTGTTTGCATTAATATCATTTCATCCCATGCATTCGCTCAAATGCATATACCTTACAATTGCATGCATAAACATCATGTCATGTTGCATTCATTCAATGATGCTATCACCTCTACACTAGGCACTATCATCCTCCACATTCGCATGGGCCCCCACACTATTCCGAGTTATTTTACATCTTGGAGGGGGAATTTCAATATAACCTATTACTTGGAAGACCCTAGATTTGTGTCATGGGTTTTGTTCCTTCAAATTTTCATCAGTTGTGTAAAGTTTGAGCATGAAGGACACACCTATACTATTCCAGCTGACCCATCACCTTTTAAAACATACAACATGCTTTACCAACCCAATAACATGCTTATACCCATTAAGGAATCTACCTCCATGACCACTACCACTTCACCTGCACCTATGTTTACCAAGTATAGTCACTACCTCAACCGTCAATGCCTCCTCCATTCCTACTTGCCGCATCAACCTCCACAAACTAACCCATCACCTCCCACTGTTAACTCCACCTCCACATTGACCTCCAACACATGATCTACTCTAGCTACCCACATACCAACAATTGATCCCTTGGAAGGCATTTTTCAATGCCTTACTCTGGGGGAGTATCGCCTATATAGTGTCAACATATTCCTTACTCCACAAGAGTATGGAAGTCTTCACCAACACCTTCACTATGATCACCACGTAGGATAACACCTCCTTTATGGTCCTCCTTAACTTTGTACAAGTCTCACCTATGGGGGACTTGACACTACCCTCTCACACACTGAACCACCATCACAAACCCACCCATTTTCTGTTGTCTTTCGGTCTCTCACTAATTTCCGTTTCACCCATACCTTCTTACACCGATGTGCATGGAAGGGTTTTTTTTTGGCTGTTAAGAGCAAGTCCACCATACTGTTATTCCATGTACTACCCTCAAACATAACAATTGTAGTGGTATCAGATTTTCTAGACGACCTACCAAGTAGGCTGTATTGAATTCATTGAGGACATTAGCCCTTCTCCGCCCTCTTCACCCACTCCACCTTCATCACCACCTTCACCGACAAAGTCGATAGATCCTGAATCTATCCCTCCTAAATTTTTTTATAAACACCATTTCCAACGGGCCTTTGACTTATCAAAATGAGGGCAAGGCCCCTTCCTCTATTCCCTTCTGTATCCATAAATGATCGATGACGATACACCTTCAATTAACATTTTCCAATGTCGGGATGATGAATCTATACTCACCTACCTTGGTGCAGAAGACTCATATATTCATTGGTTGTTACCCTCTAAGACACAAACCATGTTGAATGAATCGACTATCAAAATCAACATTCATACTCAAGATGACCCGCACATCCTAAAGATCGGTCAAGCTTTAGAGATCGCTGACAGGAAGCCATCATTTCTTTTCTCAAAAATCATAACCATGCATTTTCTTTGTCTTATGCGAGACATGCCTAGTATTGACCCCACCATAGTGGTCCACAATATCGTGACCATTCCTGATGCTAAACCCATCAAACAAAAGATAAGGAAAATGCACCCTCGCAATGCCCTTCTCTTCAAAGAAGAAATTCAAAGTGCCTTATTTCCCTTTCCTTCATCTTACCCATAGATTATCCTCATTGGATCTCAAAATTGTCCCTATCACTAAGGCGATAGGGGACTCCACTTTTGCACTGCATTTATGTGACCTCAACCTAGCCTACCTAAAGGATGACTTCCCATTACCCTGTATTGATCAAGTGGTTGGCATTATTGCTAGTCATGAGATGCTATCACTCATGTACGGCTTCTCGAATTATAACCAAATCTTACTTGCCCCATAGGATCAACATAAAACTACATTCATGACCCCTTGGGAAACCTTCGCTATTGAGTCATGCCTTTTGGCCTTAAAATGCTAGTGCCACATATCATCGGGCTATGACTTATATCTTCCATAACATGATGCATCGTATATTGGATGATTACGTGGATGATCTTCTGGCCAAAACTAAACGCCACTCCGAGCACCTTGTCATCCTCAAAACCATTTTTGACCACCTCATTAAATATGCGTTCACCTTCAACCTAAGAAGTGTGTCTTTGTAGTCCTCTCGGGAAAGATCCTAGGATTTATCATTTCCCTACGTGGTATAGAAGTTGACCCTGCTAAAGTCAAGGCCATTCTGGAAATCCCTCCACCTGCTAACCTTAGAAAACTTCGTAGCCTACAAGGTAAGTTGCAGACTATTTTGTTTCATTTCACAATTACCTAATCGGTGTCAACCATTTCATCATCTACTCAAGAAGGATGTCTTCTTTAAATGGGATGATGACTACCACAAAGCTTTTGAAGCCTTAAAATAATACCTTCTCCAACCACCCATACTCATTCCACCTAAAGATGATCAACCTTTCTACCTATACATCTCTAGCTACCAATCACTCCTTGGGAGCCATGCTCACTCATCGTGATGAACAACACAGGGAGTAGGTAGTTTATTACATAAGTCATACTCTTTTGGACTATGAAACCCGATACACCCATCTTGAAAAACTTTTCTTAGCCTTAGTTTTCATTGCCACAAAACTCCGCCATTACCTACTCAACCACAAAACCTATGTTGTGACCAACACCAACCCCTTACACTTCATGTATTCCAAACCTTACAAAAATCGGTGTGCCACACGAGGGATTATGCTTTTAGCTGACCTCGACCTCAAATTAATTCATCAAAATTATATCAAGGTCCAAGATATCACCAACCAATTGGTGATACACCTATTTTGGGGATTAACCCTCTAATTTTGATTTTCCGGATGAAGCAATTACTACCCTTTCCTTGGATGAACCCACTTCCCAAATGACGCTCTTCTTCAATGGTTCCAAGTGTCGGCATGGGGGTGGGTTTGGTGTTATCATCATTCCTCTTGATGGTGTTATCATCATCGCCACTGAATACTACATGAAATGGGTCAAAGCCATACCACTCATCTCCATAAAAGCCAAGAAAATATGTGAGTTCATTAATCATCACATCATTTTTCACTTTGGTGTTCCTCATCACCTCATCCTTGATAATGGAAAACAATTCAAAAATAAAATGATGCAAAAATTTGTGATGCCTTCGGCATTGGCTAAGTTTCTTGTCACCTTATTACCCACAGACCAACGCCCAAGCCAAATCCACTAACAAAACCTTAAACAAAATTCTCATGAAATTGGTTGGACGATCTTTGGGAAGGACTGACATACACACATTCCTTTTTCCTTGTGGGCATACCACACTAGTATTTTCACTTCCACCCTGCTGCTACACCTTTTCTCTACGGTTTACAGTACAAAGGTTGTTCTACCTCTCAAAGTCTAGATACCCTCACTCCGCATTTCTCTTCATGACATGGTCAATTATGAAGACTTTCATCAGCACCATTTAACACAACTTGAGTTATTAGACGAATGACATCTTAACACTCTTGACCACCTTCAAGTTTACTAAAAATGTATCAAACGTGCCTACGAAAAATGTGTCCATGCACGAATCTTCCAAGTTGGTGACCTTGTCTCGAAAGAAAATCAACATGTAACCAAAGTAGAAAAAAGTAAATGGGAAAATTTACTCCTAATTGACTTGGACCATACATTGTGACCCATACTTACAGATCAAGTGCTTATCATTTATATTCAATCGATCATAAACACGAACCTAAGCCCCTTAATGCGTTGCATCTTTGACCATTCACGTTTAGTCCTACGTTACTTTTTTCCTCCTTTCATGCTCGTCCCTTAAAGTAAAAGTGACTTGCGAGCATAAGAATCTAAAAGTAACTCTTCCTCGTACCTAACCTTTCGAGGTCATGCCAAGAGGCATTCGATCGCTGAATGTGGAATATATATGGATATAGATAAACTAGTTGGGTAGTCTTATATCCTCAATATGCAATAATGGAATCTACGAATCTAAGATGAAGAAATCCCTCCTAACCTAAATTGGTTTAATGGATTGCTCAGATATAATAGTTGTTCGAGGCTCCAATCAATGTTGAGCTATGCCAAGATCTTGTTTATTGGCTATTGGATACATGGGAAGTGACCTGTAGGTTCTTCATGTATATTTCTAGACAAGGTCATGAAAATGGTGATGGGAGGTGTAGTGGATTCTCCGGGGTTTTATGGTCGGTTCTATAGTGTAGTCCAGAAATCCTTACCTTGATTTGTTGCCGAGGTTTAACAAGGAGAATTGTGTGATGATGTCTTGTGGGAGTGGTGAGGCCTAAATACTAGTGTCTGTAAACCAGCATCAATGTCTGATCGATTAATAGGCCCGTTGGGTTGTGTGAATTGTGGATCACAACCATAAGTTCATGGTTGTGTCGGAACTCCTATGGTCATGTGAAGATTTAATCTCTCCTTCCCATTATCCAATAATCATATTCCTTTTCAGTCTCTATGTTTAAAACTAGAAGTTGTGTAATTTTCTCAAAATACCTTACAGTGTTACGGTAACTTGAATACGTAAGATAGTATCTATGTCAACGAGGAGGTCTCTGCATTAGGTTGTGGAACTAAAGGATCGAAACCAAATAATTTTTCTCTTTCGAAACCTTGTACATTCATATGGATGCCCTATTAAGGAATTCTATAGTTAGGATGATTTGACCAAAATGTGTATGCCTTGTCGTCTTCAATATTTAACTCTCTCAGTTGTTCACTAATTACTCGTAGGTTTACCATTGCTCGAAAGACCTGTATCCTAAGGTCTTGATCTATATTAGCTAGTGTTGTGGGGAGATTTGGTTGAGGCACTATTGGTTCAAATATGTATTCTCTAGGCTCTCTAGGTCCCGTGATTGTCATACAAAATGATTCAACTTTTAACTAAAACTAATAAACTAATTATGAAAGATGTATCTACACTATGCATGTATTCTTTTATTTTTGTATTTTTGATGAAGTATTTTAACGAAATTAAAAGAGCAGCTATTTTAATATATTTAGCAAATGGACAACTAATCTAGTAATAGAATTAAAACAAACAAAGTAGCCCAGTGTAGCTTATTTTCTGTGTAGTTGTGAATTTATCCTAAATATCTAAGCAACTAATTGTTTTAAATTGAAAGGCTCTCGATCCTACCTCAGAAGTGAGGAATGAATCATAGTTTCTTAGAAACTATCAATCCCCATAGCTTCCCGAGTGATATCAAGAGCGATCTTTGACTGAAATAAAATAATTTACTACTCTATTTGATACGTTGTAACTATAACTTTGATAGCTCAAACCTGGAGTTTACAGAATAGTGGTAAATCTAATTGTGTGTGACTTCATCCCCTCAGTGTGATCTCCTTGTTCCTTTGTGTTCTCTTGAATCCAGAAAAGCATGTATATGATAGCATCAGTAGAATAAGGTACTCGAACAATGGCAGATTTTAGATATAGACCGAATACAATGCGAGTAAGAGAGAGATAGTGCAAGTGAATAGAGCTTGACTATGTAATTGTTATCCAAAATTTACCCCCCAGGGTAAATTTGATAACATGCATCAGAATATTCAAGTCCCAGGCACATTGATTGATTCAGAGCAAACATCATGTTTCTGAGGTTCCCTCAGATATTTTTCTAACTCCCCTGGCCAAAGAAGGAAGGAGCAAGCTCTGAGAAAATGTGAAAAATGGTTGCAGAAGGCAAGTAGGTTAATCCAGGAAAAATTGTGAAAATCGGCTAAGTCCTAGTCCTAGGAGCAATTGGGACATTTGGGACAAAAATGCGCGGATCGGCCGAAAAGCCTCCAGGCGGCCCAAATAGCAATTGGGACATCTGGGACAAAAGTACGCGGTGGGCGCGAAAAGCCGATCTGGCCAAAAGAGAGAAAAAATTGGCTAACTGCTGAGAGGGTCGCCTTTGGGACAAGCGGGACAAAAAGACGCGAACCAGCCGAACCGGGCGAAATGAGTCAAGGCAGCCCGAAACAGTCTGGGACGCGCGGGCCAAAAGTACGCGAACCGGCCGGATCGGCCGAAATGAGAACTTTTGTCCCGGAACAGTTGGGACAAAAGGGCGTGAACCGGCCGAACCGGGCGAATTTGTCCCAGACGGTCCGAAAGCAAATGGGACATATGGGCTGCGAGTACGCGAACCGGCCGGTTCGGCCGAAATGGGAAATTTCAGCACTGTGCCAAATGGGACAAAGGGACGCGTGGGACGCGAAAAGCCGAAGCGGCCGAAGGCAGAGAAGAAAAGTCAACGTTTGACCCGTGGAACTTCAAACGGCCATAACTTTTGACTCGAGCTCCGATTTTCACAAAATTGGACTTTCTGGAATGAGCATGACGTCCTCTACACCAAAAAAACTAGATTTATTATTTTTAATGAGGGTAGATATATTTAAATAAAGGAAACATATTCTGCTTCAGTCAGTTAATGCTCATTCCCGTCAAATGACAGAAAACGCTTGCCAGGCCCAAAATAGCTGCCCGCACTCAGAAGGCCATAACTTTGCATTTCTCAACGAAATCGCACAAAATTGGTACCGTTGGAATCGTGGTTCCAAGGCCGATGCAGAAATAAAGAAATTCCATATTTGATCAGAAATTGATTGATTTTTTTAAGGAAACGTGGCCGGGTTCAGAACAGTGTTTTATTTGGTAGCTGGGAGTGCAATTAAGAGGCATGGTCATCATTCTTTCTCTGCTGCAGCACATGGGACAGTATGGGGAGCCTTTTGCAAGTAATGGACAACCTTTTCACTCAATTTAATGCCTCTTATAGGTGGTTGAAGGACAGATTTCGGGATTTCCATTTTCCCTTCTCTTTTCCTTCTCATTTTTCTTTTATAAATTGGAGTGTTGGGCTCATTGTAAAGGGGAGAGTTTTTGGGTAGCAAAGCTCTATCAAAATTGCTTTGTGAAGCCAGTGTGTTGCAGGCCCTTGTAGTGGACTCCTTGCATGGTGATCCAGGCCCTTATCTTGTAATAGATTGAACTGTGCATATCATGAAGCAATAAAATACCAGTTTGTGGATATATCTTCCCCTGCTGTGTTTTCTTGCATTCTTCTTGCCCCTTTGATCTTTCTATGAGAATATTGTGTCTATCTATTATGTTCTTGCAGGGATTCATTATCATTGTGTATGCTTGGAATATTATTGTGAATGCATTTTGCTAGATTATGGTGAACTGTCATCACCTCTTCTAGTGTGCACTTTGCCTCTGTATTTCACACATTTGGAGACTACTCTCCCACCCTCCTTTTCTGGTGTATCACCGATTTAGTGTAGGCTTTCATTTTATGCATTCTCTCTCTCTGGTCCCTTGAAAATTTAGATTAGAACAGTTAGCTTATCCTGCATTAGAGTAGATTGTGGCAGGTAGTTTAGGAGCAAGAACCAGCTTTCTCTAGAGGTCTGTCTCAAGTAGCAAGTCCCACAACTTGGAGATAGTACCCATGTTATCCAATCACACTGTGAGTTCAAATACATGCACGGGGTGCTTTGTGATTCGATGATAATGATAGAATTCCTAGCAGGATTCATTGCAAGAATACAACACAAATGCACCGAGAGTTCTAGAAACTATATTTTGTGACTAAACAAAACCTGCAACTCTAAATGGATTCCAATCTAAGAATGAAACTACCTTACTCTAAACTGACTTGCATGGAACAAAAATGAAGCAAGATTGAAACAAGAAGATCAAATGACCTCTAAACAACAAAGGAAGACTAACAATGGATGCAAAACATGAAACTATTGGAATTCTAAGCAAGAAACTCAAAAGACTGAATGATTAAATAGAGAAGGAGAGGGCCCTTTTGTTTGAAAACAAGCTGGCTATTTATAACAAATGCATTCACTAGAAGGTAACTTGGAATGAAATTATTTTACCATTAAACAAAGTGAAAACACTATTCATAGGGCGGCCAAAACATAAATGCAAAGCAAAGTAGCTGAAAAATGTGGATAGAAATTGAAATTTTACGTTTGACGTGATCGTTGGAACATTTTGGAAAATGTGCACAGGACCACCGCCCCGTCCCGGGTGGCGGTCACGGACCGCCGCCAGGCAGGTGGTGGTCTAATCACTTAAGAAAAAAACATAGGGAAAAACATGGGCAGAGGGTAGAACAAAGAATGAGGAAGTTTGGATGAGGTATGCGGGATACAAATGTATACTTGGTGAACTTTTCTAGATCCTGAACACCTTGTGAGGAGACCTATGTCATCATTTGTAACATCCTCATTTTAGACAATAGAACAAGTCAATTTTATTTTTTTGATAAATGCATCCTGGTTCTAAATACATAATTTAGAACTCACAAATCAAATAACCATTCATTTAACAGATAACCATATGCAGCTGTAATGACTTGGAGTACCTCCGATCTATTCATTTCATGACTTGGTAATCTACCGATCTATTCATGAGTAATAAGAGTTGGCGTTATTATTTAACACTTCACTCCTGTGGTTCCCTTCCCTATTCTGGGATTCAGAATGCTCTGTCCAAGGAACCTAACTGAATAATTGTTACCATTATTCATTGGCATCTCATCCCTTAGACTAGGTGAATTAGGACAACGCAATCAATAGCTTGCGATACTTTGGCCAAAGATTTGAAACATATTGTTTATGTCTCGTATTCCTTAATGGCATACTCGTCAATTTGGAATACGCCCTTCACCACATTCTTATGTTATATAGAATGTCTTATACTTGACTCTGTCGGTCCTTCCTCTCACAACTTAATCACTCGGAGACAGATTAACAAGGTGATAATGTTATATGGATGCCCACGAGGATTAGGGATACGGTGACATACTGGTTCAACCCTGCAGTTAAACCAGTGTGTCATGATACCCCGAATCTCCTAGGTAGCCTTATAACATGGCCACATTCCTAATTGGTCCCAGAGTAACTCGTCCGAGATCAAAGTGTAAATCTTAGCGATCAATGCAAAGGGTGTCGTCATAAGTCACCTGCATTGTTGCAACTTCGAGAAGATCCTAATCTTCTCGGAGGTACAACCCCGCAGTTGACTTGTGCCGTCATCCTTTAAATCCGCCTCGAAAAGATCTACTAAAGAATCTGCGTTACGCACGTTGAGTTTAATTACATCAAGGACTTTCCCCTAAGGTTAGCCTTTCCCGTTCCCTGGATTCTTTGTCTTAAGATAACCTTCCTCAATAAAGCCCATTGCATGGTGGAGATATTGAGGTTAAGGTCTCATCAAGGAGTTATTAGAATATACATGATTCTAAAACAAAGAATTGGTCAATATCTCATAACCTTCGTATGAGATTGCCATCCGAACCCATTAGATTTATTTTAGTTCACTTAATGAATTTATATCATACTTATTAGTATAAAGATATAAATGGTTAAGAATCCCATTTAATGTTGTCCTGCCATACTCAGGACTAGGGATTAGTATTTTACCTCAGCTTGATTAGTGTTCTGCTTAGGTTCATTTTAACCCTATCTTTTAAAAAGACAATGATTTAAACTTTAATTTAGCTTTCGATAGAACAAATGAGAACTACTAAACACTCATTAGAATTCAATCACATTTTCTTTAAGCTTTTATTGACAATCACAAAAGCATCCAAATTACACAAAGATAACATTGCCACTCTGGTATATAAACCAAAGAAGGTCAACTATCAGAATTAAGAATACAACACATAAGTATCAAATACTTATTTCCATTCCTTTCAGAACTATACAATTACATTTTATGCAAGCAGCATACTTGATACAACGCTTAATGGAAAAAGAACATCTTTCCTCATATAGAACATTTAGAAAATCAAGTTGTAATTCATTATAAATCAAATTAAACAATCTGATCATCCTGTCAGATCTGCATGCTTTTACCACTTACGGCAACCATCTGCAAAAATAGTCAACATGAGTCAGTTCGATGAACTGAGCATGATAAGCACTAACTTTTAAAACAATTGCAATTCGTCAATTGTTTTCATTAAACACCCGGTTTAAATGATATAAAATCATCAATCAAGTAAGCATGATTCAAACCAAACGATAGGAATATATCATGTCCATAACGTGTAATAATAATTTTCGTTACAGAGTAGTCCTATATGCTCCTCAATTATTTCATCGAAAATACTAGGGATCAAGAAGAACAAAAGTATCCTAAGCAATTATTCATCATAAATCCAAGATGAACAAACATCATACAATCATTATATTCAACTTAAAGGAGGAATATCATATCAATCCTGATACTGTCATTATGTAAAAACAATTACAGATGTTAGCTGGACAATTATTTCATCTTAATATTTACAACAGAAGAGAAATAAACAAATTGAACATGATGCCCTCTGAACTAGCTCATAACTATACCTTCTGTCCAAAAGCAAGGCATTCACTTAATACACATGCAAGTAATTCAGTCGAGTCCATAAACAGCACACTGTTTTGTTAAAACTTACAATTAAGCAACTACAGCACAGTAGTTCCCATGCCGAACAACATGTTCATTTTACCAGACAGACTCAGAATGACCTTTCGCAAGAAGTGACGGACAAGAAGATAAACACAGCCATTACCTGCTTAGGTACAGTCAACAACTCTAACATTCAATCGACAAAAGAATGGATAACAATGCGAAGAGGACGTAACCTGACCTCAATCCCAATAACAACCTACAGCCCGTTCAAGCCCTTTTCTACTGTGTAAGGCTTTAGACCCAAGGTCGAATTCAAAGGATCTCCTTTGTTGTCGCAGTCGACAAGAGGCTTGAAAACATTAAGCCATGACATTTACTTATAACTAAGCAAAGAGGTTTTTGAACGAAAACCACGCACCATGTACAGTCACATAAATCGGGAGTGAAATTAGAATGGAAACAAAACATGGACTAATGAAGTCACTTCTGGACGCAATCAGAACTGAAAGTATGATGTTTACAACCTACTTTATAGAAGCCATAATTCATGATGTCAAGCTATTAAAGAAAGCCAACAAATCCAAGAACATTACCTGTTCATACTCGGGCTTCTACAGGCAATAGAGACATATATTACCATTCGAGGATTTAAAACTAAGTCCATAACCAGTGTTCACAGTTTAGCTTCCCAAAAGCCGACATACAAGATAACTTTCCATACTCACGGTACTCAACGGCGTCAAACAATAGTAAACCAACAGGCTTAAATTGAGACAATAACACTGTTTAATTATCAAGTTCCACTGAGTTTAAACAATAGTAAACAAAATAATAAAATATGATGAATCCATCCGTGCCATCAATGGCAACATTTTAATTTAGGCAGAACAAATCAGAATACTGAATTTCCAAAACAAGGAATCCAACGGTACCCTTACCAATATTTTTTCACACAAGATTGCACAGAATGGAGACGTAAAAATACACCCAAAGAATCTGTACCACAAGATCCTTGCGACATGACTGTATTCTTACAAAATAACAGAGGACAAAATACATGTTATTCCCTTAAGTCACTGGCACATCAAATTCCAATATTCAATTATATTCAACTTGGCAGTGGTTCAAATACATATAAATCATTCAATCGACTCCACGAGAGACGCGATTATCAATATATAATATATATATATATATATATATATATATATATATATATATAATATATAATATATATATATATATATATATATATATATATATATTGCATATTGTTAACGGGTTTATACCCATAACCACAAAGCGAGGAAAAACATCTCCGGCCAGGTCATAAAGACTACAGAATACGTAAGTTACCTCTTCCCAAAAATTTAAAAGACAAAACGAAACCCAACGAGTATCAATAGCCACTATCACCAATAACCACGACAGAGCTTACAAAGGTTCAAGATAATCCGAACAATCATACGATATCCATCAAGTATCCCTTCTAACAATTTCCACAACAAGTATTAACAAAATATTATATACATTTATATATATCAACATGCATCAATAGCTGTACCCATCGGGAGGACAATTCGTGGACTCACACAGAGAGAGCAGGCCTAGCACAAAATCTTGCTATATTTTGCATATAAAAGCGAGAATGGAAACACCAAGAAATATAGCAACCGTTCGAATATAACAACACCCATCAAGGTGTAAACGAAGAAAATCGAACGTAAGAGATACTGATACCAAAAATCACACAAGACCACCAAGGAAAAATCATCTATTTCCATAAATCAATTGAACAGAGTTGTTCTAATGAAATCATTTGAAGAAGAGCAAGATATTTAAAAGTTAGGGCCTAACATGCCTGGATTTTTACTCAAAATTCCGAAGCAGACCACTGGAAGAGCTCGGACTTCCTTTTCCTTTTCCAAGTTAGAGCGACCAACAAAATTTTGCTATCTCCATGACATATATATTCCCCTTGCCAGAGAAAAGAGCTAGATACCCTCATACTCGCCATGCAACTCCAAGAAGACTGGTGCGAAGAACCAGTGAACAGGCAGAAGGAAAACTGAAATTCGCGATAAGCCAAACAAACCAACAACTTCCCAGTTTGCATGCCTTCACGCGAGTTCCGAGCTCGACTACCGAGCACATTGAATGCATTTACACCAACTTTCCCACTCAAACTCCACTGCCACCGACCGCCAAAATTGGCGACAGTCAAATAAAATTTCCAGTCCATTTTCAGTTTTGGCGACCTGCCACATCAGCACAATTAGCCGTTTCTAAAACCTCCGCCAAAACCTGTCCTTCACACTTATCCTTTGCATTAAATAACATAGAAAAAGCCGCCCATGGTTCGCACCCCTCCATAGGTCCCTTTACATTCTTGCTCATTAGTTAGGTTAGTAACTTAGGTTAGAATTTAGGATAATTCTCATTCTAACTTCAAAGAACATAGATACTAACTTAGGACATTAGCACATAGCCTAGGTCTAGGTTAGATTAACACTAATCTAACCCCTAGGTTAGGTTTAGTCTTAGATTACTAATCAATAATAATTCCAGTTAGGTCTACATCCCGTACACTCAGAAAAAGACCTACATCATACATTCTTGAACAGGGTTAGTTCCTGTTCTGCCTTAGGCTGCAGAATCGTATGCAACTGAATTATTACCTGGTCCACGATCGAGACCTTCCAGATATACTTCGATATCGGGAACCAATTCATTTCACATGATCAACCTGAGTCATACTCCAGACTAGCTTATTCAATGCTTCTAGACCTTGCAACCTGTTCAAGGTCTGTAATTTTAATTCATCACGAACAAACTTAAAGCAATACTTGGATCAATTCCACTGATCCAAGGCTAGATCTTATAGGTGGCTAACTCTATAATTCATTCCGAGATCAGATTAAACTCAGATGCAAAATGAAATAAATAAAAGAGTCTAATCATATTCTGACTCAGTCAAAGATCTGCAAAGAAAATACAGTACATATCAAGCATGATTTCTTAATCGAGGAGCACATCCTTTTACAAGAAATCACATATCAACACTTGTATGCTCAGGAGGAAGTAACAACAGTTCGGGGTGTTACATGCTTCCCTCCTAAAAAGATTCATCGTCCCGATGAATTACATATTAAATTAACCTTCAGGTCAATCAATTTATCAGTACACAAATAATGTGACTATTTCATATTTGAATAGTTCCAGAAATCAATGTCACAACACATTTTATTCAACCTGAATAATGTCTGCCTTCATCAAAGCTTCCATAAATATTTTTATAAAAATAAGTTCATAAAAGAATGTTTTGTCAATGATTTCATTCGTTGAAAAGAGAAGGAAAAGCCATTTTCATCTCTTCCGATTTTCCCAAGTTACACTTTCTTCGTTAAAGCTGGTCCCACTTTGGACCTTACATTCTTGTATTTCACGATTTCTTAAATGCAATTGGTGAGTTTCAGCACTCGTGTGGGTTTAACCACGATTATTCTGGGTCTTGGACCTGCAAGGAATTCAATTTAAAACATGTGACAGATCTGAAACGTATTTCTTAAGAAAAGAAATATGAAAAACATCATGCATGCGAGATAAAGCGGTGGCAATGCTAAGCGATAAGCTACGAGATTGATTATTTCGACAATTTCAAAAGGTCCCACGAATCGAGGTGACAACTTGGCAGCCTTGCCAAAAGTTATAGAACTCTTCTCGGGTTTAACACGAAGAAAAACCTTATCACCAAGCTCAATCCTTCTATCAACCCGCTTAAGGTCAGCATAGCTCTTACGTCTATCCGCCATTGCTTCCTTTAGTCTTTCACGAATCAACTTAACTTGCTGTTCCATTTCTATGAGAATCTCTCGGTCCAATTACCACTCTATCCTCAACACTTTGTCCCAACTTACGGGGGTTCGCACTTTCTTCCATAAAGCGCTTCAAATGGTGCCATTTTAAGAGATGAGTGATAAGTATTGTTGTATGCGAACTCAACTAATGGAAGATACTCTTCCCATTTTATCTTTGTTGATCCATGCAATACATTCACAACATGTCCTCCAACACTTGATTTACTCTCTCAGTTTGTCCATCCGTTTCCGGATGATATGTAGAACTGAAGTTTAGTTTCGTTCCAAGAGCTGCGTTAAGCGTTTGCCAAAACCTTGACGTCATTCTAGGATCCCTATCAGATATAATCAATTCTGGTACACCATGCAATCTAAAAATTTCATGTACGAATCTTTTGGCCAGCACTGGTGAATCATCCTTTAGATTTCCAGCGATGAAATGAGCTACCTTGGTTAGTTTATCTACAACTACCAGGATAACATCATGTTTATTCCTGGACATAGGTAGTCCTTGTACAAAATCCATGGTTATTACTTGCCATTTGTACTGCGGTATGCTATGAGGATATAATGACCCGGCCAGAGGTGCATATGTTACGCCTTCACCGCCGACATTCCAGACAATGAGTCACAAAATTAATTACATCCTTTTTCATACCTTTCCAAAAGTATTGTTGTTTTAAATTAGCAAGCATTTTTGTGATACCTGGGTGTCCAGAGAAAGGTGAATTATGAAATTCAACTAACAACTTCTTTCTCAATTCATTCAAAGATAGGTACATATACCTTTGTTTTCATAACGCAAGATTCCTTCATTATCAAAATGAAAACCTTTATACCTTATATCGTTAGGTTACGGCAAGAAGTTTGCTTTTACTTCTTTGAAAGTATGCATCTAATTCGAGGCACTTTTTACCTCGTCTTTAAACCGAGTTCTTAATGTTATAAGAGCAGAAATGTGCCTCCTACGACTTAGAGCATCACTACTCTATTCTCCTTCCCTTTGATATAGCTAATATCAAAGTCATATTGTGATAAAAATTCTAACCACCTTCTCTCTCAAGGCGTTGATTGGGCTAAGTAAAAATATACTTCAGTCCTAAGTGATCATTTTTCAGCTCAAAAGGTTTCCCAAGTAAGTAGTGTCTCCAGGACTTGAAGTGCATGAACAATGGCGGCAAGTTCCAAATCATGAGGGCATAATTCAGCTCATGTAACTTAAGTTTTCTACTTTCATATGCAATGACTTGATCATTTTGTAGCAAAACACCTCCAAGGCCTTCCTAGAAGCATCCGTTACAACAAATAAAATTCCCATTAGGTGCAGTATGCACTAATATAGGTGCAGAAGTCAACTAGTCTTTTAGACTTTTGAAAGCCGCTTCGCACTTGTCATTCCACATGAATTTCTTATCCTTCTTTTGTAAAGAAGTTCTTGGTGCAGCTATTTTAGAAAAATCCTTTACAAATTTTCTATAGTAACCTACAAGACCCATGAAGCTTCTTACTTCATGCACATTCTTTAGTGCGAGCCACTCGGTTATTGCTACTATTTTTGAAGGATCCACAAGAATTCCTTCTTTACTTATAACATGACCCAAATAGTGAACTTCTGAATCAAAGAAAGAACATTTGGATAACTTACCATACAACTTTCTCTTTCTCAAAATTCCCAAAACTATCTTCAAATGCTCATTGTGCTCCTCAACGCTTTTAGAATAAATGAGAATAACATCCAAGAATACAAGCACAAACTTGTCAGGTATTCTTGAAAAATATTGTTCATTAAATTCATAAAGGCTGGGTGCATTAGTTAATCAAAGGGTAGAAGCTGTGAATTCATAATGTCCGTACCTTGTTCGGAAAGTCATTTTATGAATATCTTCCTCTCTAATCCTTAAGCGATGATAACCGGATCAAAGGTTTATCTTAGAATAAACCGCTGCTCCACGCATCGATCAAAGCAGATCATCGATCCTAGGAAGTGGATATCGGTTCTTGGCTGATTGCTTTGTTCAACATCCGATAATCAATACACAACCTTAGTGTTCCATCCTTCTTTTCACAAATATTACAGCGCTCCCAAGGTGAAACACTTGGTCTCGATCAAACCTTTAGACAAGAGCTCGTGAATCGTGTGCCTTAAGCTCGACTAACTCGTAATAGTTATCCGATAAGGTGCTTTGGAAATAGGTTACATTCGGCTTGATTTCAATGGTGAAGTCAAATTCTCTCTTGGGTGGTAACCTGGTAATTCCTCGGGAAAAACATCTCAAACCTTGTAATGAGAGGGAATCGTTTCATGAGATCGTCATCTTCTTCTCGAAGATTCGAGATATCTTCACGGCATAAAGGGTACATCCTTTATTTTTAGCCTTTTAATTTGCATAGGTGCGTTTTCTAACCTGAAATTTCTGTTTCACACCTTGAATCTCTGCTGATTCCATTTGATCATCTAAACATTTTATGTTCTTTTCATAGTGATCTACCTTTGCTTTATGGTCAGCTAACCAATTGACACCGATGACAATGTCATACGATCCTAAAGGTGCGACATAGAGATCAACTTCCGTGGAAAAGTTAGGTAAGTCAAGGACTACCCCAAAAAGACACATACTCACTTTGTATGAACAAAATTATTACCATCTTGTATGCATACCCAAGATTTATCCATTTTTCTAGCTTTTCTTTTAAGTTTAGAAGCAATTTTATTAGATATAAAACATTCAAGAGCTCTGTATCAAAAAGAATAGTAGACAGGTATGCCGAATAACTTACCGGAACTTCTATAGGTGTCACTTGCTTTTCAACTTGCTTGTCCGCTCTCATGCAAAGCATGTATCTTATGTTGCGATTATGATCATCCTTCTTTAAAGGGCATTGATTAGCATAGTGGTCTTTGCCACAATCGTAGCACCTCCTATAGGTCCCTTTTTAGGCTCGAATTGCCTCCGGCCTTGTAATTGTCACGTTGTCCTCCATAAGGCTTTTGCCCATTGTTATAATTTTTAGCAAAATTATCCCTTACATTTCAAAGCAGCTTATTTATGCTGCTTTCTTGTGTTATCTCCTAGAAACTTACTCTTGTTTCCAAATTTTTCCATGGTCCTTTTCGGGTGCAAGAGAGGTTGAAGAAGGGTTTCGATCTTCTTCGCACTTCCTCCTTATGAGCAGAAATAGCCTTTAATTTCTGTTCTTGCCTTATGGCCTTTTCAACAACTCCATCCATAGTGGTTGGACTATGAACATTGACCTCTCCCCTATCATGGGATTCAATCCATGATGAATTTCCGTATTCGAACTTCTCGTCGGTTTGATATCTGCGGTACATACTTGAGGAGTTTTGTAAACCGCTCCTTAATTCGCCATGTTAGCTTCCTTGAGCTAAGTTCTAAAATTCTGTCATTTTCGATCATAGAAAAGTTGTGGCAGCCAACGTTGCCTAAAATAGCCTTTAAATTGATCCCAAGTAATATTGGTCTCATCAATGTTTAGTTCACTTTACGGCTATCCCACCACGAAGATGCTTCGTGGGAAAGTCGATAGGCTCCCAAATAGCTTTGGTTTCCTCCGAGAAGTTCCTTATTGCAAAGTACTTCTCCATTTCATTGAGCCGAGTTCTCGGCTCCATATCCTAATGTGGTGCCATCATACTTAGGTGGGCATATCCTTTTATATCATTAGTCGATTCACGCTAATCGGCCTTTTTGTTTTTCAATTGGACAGGTGCATTTACAGCATTAACATCAACACCCATATTGGGGTTGTCCTCAGGAGGTGGCTGATTATTATTATCAGCTTCTTCATCCTCCTCATTTCCCATCACCATTGTTCAAGTACAGCTAAGCGATCTCTTGTGTCCAACAGGGTAGCAAGGATCTCATCAAGTTTTTGGGTTGTTGCTGCTCCTCCTTTAGGTGGAGCATTATTCGCAACGTTCCCCCTTGTTCTAACCATTTTCTGTTACAAGAAAATTCAGGTTTTTATCAGATTATGGACACAATAGGTCCAAGAGCTGCAACCTTCAGCTCTGATACCAAGATGTAACATCCTCATTTTAGACAATAGAACAAGTCAATTTTTTTTTTTTTGATAAATGCATCCTGGTTCTAAATACATAATTTAGAACTCACAAATCAAATAACCATTCATTTAACAGATAACCATATGCAGCTGTAATGACTCGGAGTACCTCCGATCTATTCATTTCATGACTCGGTAATCTACCGATCTATTCATGAGTAATAAGAGTTGGCGTTATTATTTAACACTTCACTCCTGTGGTTCTCTTCCCTATTCTGGGATTCAGAATGCTCTGTCCAAGGAACCTAACTGAATAATTGTTACCATTATTCATCGGCATCTCATCCCTTAGACTAGGTGAATTAGGACAACGCAATCAGCAGCTTGCGATACTTTGGCCAAAGATTTGAAACATACTGTTTATGTCTCGTATTCCTTAACGGAATACTCATCAATCTGGAATACGCCCTTCACCCCATTCTTATGTTATATAGAATGTCTTATACCGACTACTGTCAGTCCTTCCTCTCACAACTTAATCACTCGGAGACAGATTAACAAGGTGATAATGTTATATGGATGCCCACGAGGATTAGGGATACGGTGACATACTGGTTCAACCCTGCAGTTAAACCTAGTGTGTCATGATACCCCGAATCTCCTAGGCAGCCTTATAACATGGCCACATTCCTAATTGGTCCCAGAGTAACTCGTCCGAGATCAAAGTGTAAATCTTAGTGATCAATGCAAAGGGTGTCATCATAAGTCACCTGCATTGTTGCAACTTCGAGAAGATCCTAATCTTCTCGGAGGTACAACCCCGCAGTTGACTTGTGCCGTCATCCTTTAAATCCGCCTCGAAAAGATCTACTAAAGAATCTGCGTTACGCACGTTGAGTTTAATTACATCAAGGACTTTCCCCTAAGGTTAGCCTTTCCCGTTCCCTGGATTCTTTGTCTTAAGATAACCTTCCTCAATAAAGCCCATTGCATGGTGGAGATATTGAGGTTAAGGTCTCATCAAGGAGTTATTAGAATATACATGATTCTAAAACAACAGAATTGGTCAATATCTCATAACCTTCGTATGAGATTGCCATCTGAACCCCATTAGATTTATTTCAGTTCACTTAACTGAATTTATATCATACTTATTAGTATAAAGATATAAATGGTTAAGAATCCCATTTAATGTTGTCCTGCCATACTCAGGACTAGGGATTAGTATTTTACCTCAGCTTGATTAGTGTTCTGCTTAGGTTCATTTTAACCCTATCTTTTTAAAAAGACAATGATTTAAACTTTAATTTAGCTTTCGATAGAACAAATGAGAACTACTAAACACTCATTAGAATTCAATCACATTTTCTTTAAGCTTTTATTGAAAATCACAAAAGCATCCAAATTACACAAAGATAACATTTCCACTCGGTATATAAACCGAAGAAGGTCAACTATCAGAAATAAGAATACAACACATAAGTATCAAATACTTATTTCCATTCCTTTCAGAACTATACAATTACATTTTATGCAAGCAACATACTTGATACAACGCTTAATGGAAAAAGAACATCTTTCCTCATATAGAACATTTAGAAAATCAAGTTGTAATTCATTATAAATCAAATTAAACAATCTGATCATCCTGTCAGATCTGCATGCTTTTACCACTTACGGCAACCATCTAAAAAAATAGTCAACATGAGTCAGTTCGATGAACTGAGCATGATAAGCACTAACTTTTAAAACAATTGCAATCCGTCAATTGTTTTCATTAAACACCCTGTTTAAATGATATAAAATCATCAATCAAGTAAGCATGATTCAAACCAAACGATAGGAATATATCATGTCTATAACGTGTAATAATAATTTTCGTTACAGAGTAGTCCTATATGCTCCTCAATTATTTCATCGAAAATACTAGGGATCAAGAAAAACAAAAGTATCCTAAGCAATTATACATCGTAAATCCAAGATGAAAAACATCATACAATCATTATATTCAACTTAAAGGAGGAATATGATATCAATCCACGATAATCTTGTCATGCATTCTGTAAAAACAATTACAGATGTTAGTTGGACAATTATTTCATCTTAATATTTACAACTGAAGAGAAATAAACAAATTGAACATGATGCCCTCTGAACTAGCTCATAACTATACCTTCTGTCCAAAAGCAAGGCATTCACTTAATACACATGCAAGTAATTCAGTCGAGTCCATAAACAACACACTGTTTTGTTAAAACTTACAATTAAGCAACTACAGCACAGTAGTTCCCATGCCGAACAACATGTTCATTTTACCAGACATGACTCGAGAATGACCTTCGCAAAGAAGAAGCGACGAACAAGAAGATAAACACAGCCATTACCTGCTTAGGTACAGTCAACAACTCTAACATTCAATCGACAAAAGAATGGATAACAATGCGAAGAGGACGTAACCTGACCTCAATCCCAATAACAACCTACAGCCCATTCAAGCCCTTTTCTTCTGTGTAAGGCTTTAGACCCAAGGTCGAATTCAAAGGATCTCGTTTGTTGTCGCAGTCGACAAGAGGCTTGAAAACATTAAGCCATGACATTTACTTGTAACTAAGCAAAGAGGTTTTTGAACGAAAACCACGCACCATGTATAGTCACATAAATCGGGAGTGAAATCAGAATGGAAACAAAACATGGACTAATGAAGTCTCTTCTGGACGCAATCAAAACTGAAAGTATGATGTTTACAACCTACTTTATAGAAGCCATAATTCATGATGTCAAGCTATTAAAGAAAGCCAACAAATCCAAGAACCTGTTCATACTCGGGCTTCTACAGGCAACAGAGACATATATTACCATTCGAGGATTTAAAACTAAGTCCATAACCAGTGTTCACAGTTTAGCTTCCCAAACACATACAATATAACTTTCCATACTCACGGTACTCAACGGCGTCAAACAATAGTAAACCAACAGGCTTAAATTGAGACAATAACACTGTTTAATTATCAAGTTCCACTGAGTTTAAACAATAGTAAACAAAATAATAAAATATGATGAATCCATTCGTGCCATCAAGCGGCAACATTTTAATTCAGGCAGAACAAATCAGAATATTGAATTTCCAAAACAAGGAATCCAACGGTACCCTTACCAATATTTTTCACACAAGATTGCACAGAATGGAGACGTAAAAATACACCCAAAGAATCTGTACCACAAGATCCTTGCAGAACGATTGTATTCTTACAAAATAATAGAGGACAAAATACATGTTATTCCCTTAAGTTGCTGGCACATCAAATTCCAATATTCAATTATATTCAACTTGAATAGTGGTTCAAATACATATAAATCATTCAATCGACTCCACAGAGTCGTTCAGATTATAACAATATAAATCTATATATATATATATTGCATACTGTTAACGGGTTTATACCCATAACCACAAAGCGAGGGAAAAACATCTCCGGCCAGGTCATAAAGACTACAGTAACACAGTAAGTTACCTCTTCCCAACAATTTAAAAGACAAAACGAAACCCAACGAGTATCAATAGCCACTATCACCAATAACCACGACAGAGCTTACAAAGGTTCAAGTATAACTGAACAATCATACGATATCCATCAGTATCCCTTCTAACAATTTCCACAACAAGTATTAACAAAATATTATATACATTTATATATATCAACATGCATCAATAGCCTGTACCCATCGGGAGGACAATTCGTGGACTCACACAGAGCAGGCCTAGCACAAAATCTTGCTATATTTTCGCATATAAAAGCCAGAATGCAAACACCAAGAAATATAGCAACCGTTCGAATATAACAACACCCATCAAGGTGTAAACGAAGAAAATCGAACCAGAAGAGATACAGTACCAAAAATCACACAAGACCACCAAGGAAAAATCATCTATTTCCATAAATCAATTGAACAGAGTTGTTCTAATGAAATCATTTGAAGAAGAGCAAGATATTTAAAAGTTAGGGCCTAACATGCCTGGATTTTTACTCAAAATTCGAAGCAGACCACTGGAAGAGCTCGGACTTCCTTTTCCTTTTCCAAGTTAGAGCGACTAACAAATTTTTGCTATCTCCATGATATATATATTCCCCTTTCAGAGAAAAGAGCTAGATACCCTCATACTCGCCATGTAACTCTAAGAAGACTGGTGCGAAGAACCAGTGAACAGGCAGAAGGAAAACGAAATTCGCGATAAGCCAAACAAACCAACAACTTCCCAGTTTGCATGCCTTCACGCGAGTTCCGAGCTCGACTACCGAGCACATTGAATGCATTTACACCAACTTTCCCGCTCAAACTCCACTGCCACCGACCGCCAAAATTGGCGACAGTCAAATAAAATTTCCAGTCCATTTTCAGTTTTGGCGACCTGCCACGTCGGCACAATTAGCCGTTTCTAAAACCTCCACCAAAACCTGTCCTTCACACTTATCCTTTGCATTAAATAACATAGAAAAAGCCGCCCATGGTTCGCACCCCTCCATAGGTCCCTTTACATTCTTGCTCATTAGTTAGGTTAGTAACTTAGGTTAGAATTTAGGATAATTCTCATTCTAACTTCAAAGAACATAGATACTAACTTAGGACATTAGCACATAGCCTAGGTCTAGGTTAGATTAACACTAATCTAACCCCTAGGTTAGGTTTAGTCTTAGATTACTAATCAATAATAATTCCAGTTAGGTCTACATCCCGTACACTCAGAAAAAGACCTACATCATACATTCTTGAACAGGGTTAGTTCTGTTCTGCCTTAGGCTGCAGAATCGTATGCAACTGAATTATTACCTGGTCCACGATCGAGACCTTCCAGATATACTTCGATATCGGGAACCAATTCATTTCACATGATCAACCTGAGTCATACTCCAGACTAGCTTATTGATGCTTCTAGACCTTGCAACTGCTCAAGTCCGTAATTTTAATTCATCACGAACAAACTTAAAGCAATACTTGGATCAATTGCACCGATCCAAGGCTAGATCTTATAGGTGGCTAACTCTATAATTCATTACGAGATCAGATTAAACTCGGATGCAAAATGAAATAAATAAAAGAGTCTAATCATATTCGACTCGGTCAAATATCTACAAAGAAAATACAAGTACATATCAAGCATGATTTCTTAATCGAGGAGCACATCCTTTTACAAGAAATCACATATCAACACTTGTATGCTTAGGAGGAAGTAACAATGATTCGTGGTGTTACATCATTGGGGTATGTGTAACATCTTTCTGTCGGTGCAGTACCATAGAATTTTGGGTACGTACATATTGTCCCCTTGGAGAAGCATCTTAGCCATGAAGAGGCGTAAAATGGTGGATCCGAGTATGGCAGTCCCAAAATGGGGAGTTAGGAGTTATACCTAACACGCCTGTGTGTTAGAAAGTCTCCCTCAAAAATACCGCTATCCAGTAAAATGAAAAAGGGGACTCAAGTGCAGATAGATAAAATAAATTGAGAAATAAAACTAAATTGATATGAAATGAGCACTTACCATCTATGCGGGGTTTAGAACTTACCTCCGTTGATGCTCCAACCCTGCGAAAGACCTTCAAAATCACTTTTAGAAAGCTATATATATAAAATGAACTCATTTTACTATTCATTTGCGTGGATTGATTTGATAGTTTTTGAGCTCTGGGACCCACAGTGATGGTTTTTGTTGAGAGTGTAGTCAAAATGTTCGTGGTGAGATAGTGATCATGCCTCCGAGAGCGGAACATCGACTGCGAAGTCTCAAGTTAGTTCTTCTCAATTTATTGTTTTTGAACCTAAAATGTAGAAATGATAAAATATTTTTCTTGGGGGTTATTTTTGAAAATGCTAGTTTTAAATGAGTCTCTAGGGGGGGCGCCCATAGGGTAGGTATTTATTTTAGTAAAAATGGTGTTTTTGTGCATTTTTAATGCATTTTTAGGGCTTGTGAGTCATTAGCGGGTTCGAGATAGGACCGCCGCTCTACACAGTGGTGGTGATTATGGGACCACCACCCTAGAAGGAGGTGGTTACTGGGCTGTTGCTTTGCACGGGATAGCAGTTCCCAATAGAATGTAAAAAAAGATGCTTTATTTACTTGTTTTTACATTTTTAGCATTTTTACATGTTCTTGTTAGCTTTTCTAGTTGGATTTTGTTACTAACTTACTCTTTTTCTATGTTTTTGGGTGGATGTAGGAGTACATTAGATGGAGCCAAGAGAGGGAGTGTGATTGGCTCCTAGCAGAGTGTTAGAGGCACCGACCGGAGCACAGAGTGTTGGAGGTTCACACGGGTTCCTCACGTTACACCAGCTAGTCCCATATTATGTGACTTATTTTCATACCGAGATGTAGATCGGAACAATTTCCAATTTCCAAGAGTTTGGGGTGAGTGGACCATCACCCTAGAGGACATTTATTTCATATTGGGGGTCCCTGATTCTTGAGAGGTGGATGTATCTTAATATAGCGAGTGTTGAGATCTCAGGTGGTTCAGTGGGCCACTTATATGGGGGATGTCATTGTTTCCATGGGGTCAAAGAAGGGGGTGAAGGTCTGCTCCATTATTGAGTCAGATATTCTTGTGCTCCACAAGGCTATTATGGGCATCCTTGCTTCGAGATTGATTGGGGACAAGGGAGGGGACACTCTCTTATATTGTTGGGCTCCCATCATTGCACAATTGAGGGCCATGGCCACGTTTATGCTTGGGGAGTAGACATCCTTGGGACCACCTACCATGATTTATACAGGGTGGTCAGACTATAGGGATAGTCATTGAGCCACCCTACTCTTGTCATGAGTTGGGTGTATGAGCACATCACTCGTATGGGAGAGGTGTATAGGCAAAGGATCTTGGGGCTGCCAGGAAGCAAGGTGGATAGGGATGACCATTCTTAGAGTACCTCACCAGCCAGTGGCCTCTTTGACCACTATAGACATGGAGGCTACTCCTTATCAGGCCATGGAAAGGTTATGGGGAGAGGAGACTGTTACATTGATTGCTTTCCACACTACCAATCAACTGGTAGACAAGACAGGAAGTTAGAGATTCACCCCTTTGTGAGTACCACATCGATTCGGCCTTCCATACATCGATATGTTTCCTCCAATGGGGCAGTGTATAGATCTATTTTGAGGCTCGGGAGTTCTAGAGGTGAGGTTAGAAGCGTGGTTACTCCGGTGTTCCCATTGCAGCTAAGAGGGTGGTTTGTGCTCGAGGAGTACCCGGTGCTCCATGGGCACCTTTACTTTAGATTGCCACTAGTCCCGCCCATAGTAGAGATGATCCTATGTACAAGGACTCTAAGTCGAGGAGTTCACTTTGGGGGAGACAGAGGAGGATATGGAGGAGACGGAGACTGGAGCTGGCGGGACATGTGAGGAGGATGAAAGTGATTCTGAGTGGTATGACACTCAAGATATCCTGTGGACCAAGAGGGTGGAGCAGAGTGCAAAGAAGGTGACTTTGATTTTAGAGGATTTTCCTTCTTAGGATTTACGAGGAGATGGTGAATCCGTGGAAAGCCATCACATTGATCCAGATGTGGATGAGGGATGATAGTCAGCGGCAACATCAGTGGAAGGTGTGGATCCTAGAGATCCTACCTAGAGGCCTGGAGATCCGAGTGAGTTACTACTCCTTTCTTGACTTTGCTTTAGTTAGAATTGTTTAGTTGTTATTTCCTTTTGTTGTTTTGTTTATCTTTGGTTTTATTTTGGACAACTTTCTAACTTGTGTGTTTCTCCTTTTTATTTGTAGCACTGTTGAGGGATGGCAAGACTTGATTCACTAGGTGTGCACTGACACTCTATTTCTCCCTTTTGATGGTACTCGGGCTGAGCTCACTAAGGATGTTGGGGAGCCCTCAGCAGCTGGTCGACATACAGATGTCTTTTCCCCTATCTGGAAGGTGGAAAAGATCATTACCTCCCTCCACACCGAGCTAGCTGGATATAGGACTGTTGAGTGCTTGATGAGGAGGAGTCACTCTCATAGTGAGACCACACTACTAGCTATGATTATGAGCCCTTTGTCCATTCTGAGTGTTGTTGCGGTAGGAGTCCTAGGCACGACCATACACCCTCTGAGGGATCTTGCAGAGATTGAGAGATCATAGTGTCTTTTTGTAGTGACTTTTGGTCGGATATTTGTATTTTTTTTTGTATTTTACGGGCTCATTGAGCGTTTTGACCATGCCTTAGTGCATGATGGCATTGTACATGAAACACCATATATATATATATATATATATATATATATATATATATATCTTTTGGATCTAGACTCTTGGTACCTAAAATTTTGTGACTTGTTTCCATATATATACTAGATGTTTTTAGAGTATTTATTTTCATGGTTTTCAAAATGTATGCAATGGATAACAAATGATAGTAAACAGAATGTTTTACTTTGTATGCTTTTGTAATGTTGATATGCGATGAAGAACACATTGTAGTTTTGAAATTTTGACCTCTTTGGGCAATGTCTGTGATTTCTTCTTATGTTGGAAAAATGTGATGAATGTATAGTGATAAAGAGATGAACTTTCCCCGTTCCCAACTCCATGCAACCAGAAAGATGCAAGGGCTCTACACCAAGAGTTGGGAAGGGCACAAATTATATGAGTTTGACTGAATGGAACAATGAGAGACAGACAAACCAGTGATAGAAACCAGACTTAGACATACATACTTACCCTACTTAGAACTACCACCAAGCTTAGAAGGCCACTTACTTCCCAGTTTATCTAAACTTAGATCTATAAATGACAACCTGGTTGACAAAATCTGGTTTTGAGGATTTGATCTCTTTGGAATTTGGACATTTTTTTTTCACTTAATAAAATTTAATTTATATTTCTAGAATACCAAGATTTGTTAATTTTTGTGAATGGACCCCCCACACCCTGTCTCATGCCACTAGTAAGAAGCGTGGGTTTGTCACCAAAGGAAGGATATAGGTGAGTAAGGGCACTTATTTCCTTTCCCAACCTCACACCACTAGTAAGAGATGCGGGCTTATCACAAAAAGTTGTTGGGCAAAGAAGTGTGTAAAATAAAAATATTTTGTTTGCTTGGCACTTTTGATTCTATTTGATTTTGACATTTCTGATCTATGACTTTGGGATATCCTTTCTTTCAAAGAGACTTAAGAGGGATAGATGTGACACCAAGAAGCTTCTAGAACAAACCGTAGGTAAGGACAACTTCACCTAGTAGAAAGAAAGAGCAAAACCAAGTATGCAAGCCTTGGTATGGTTTTCGTCAATACTTGTCTGTCAAACTTGATGAGAAGATTTGAAATTACTTGATGATGTTTGAGGAGATGTGATTTGAATGCTTTTTCCAATATTTTAAAAAATTTGTAATAGATTGCTTAAGAGTAAGTTCCTTGACTACCATTTTTACGAAATGAGTGGACAAAATGAAACAACTAAATGACTAATGTAATGTAGGTAGCTATAATGTACAAGTGGTGATTCTAATGTCTTATGCATAAAACCATTTAAGATGCAAGGAATTGACGGTTTCATTGAATTCCTCACCTTCTAGTGTGCACAAGAGATACACACCATTTCCGTAGTCTTTCATGACTCAGTATGGGCCCAACCACTTGGGCGGAAACTTCCTTCCTTCACCGGTTTTCTTTTCAATCTAGTTGTCTAGTCTTAGAACTAGATATCCCTCATATATTTCTTACTCATAGAATTTTTGTTATACTACCAACACATCGATCAAGTATAGGCTCTGTGATGTTTTTCAACATTAGCATGGCCTCATCAAGGCTTTCCGGTTGAGAGAGGCGTGCCTTCTGTAAGCTTCTTCATCCAAAATCCCTTGTAATGAGATGCGAAGACCGGGTATTTCAAACTCAAGTGGGAAAACTACTTCTACCCGAAAACCAATGAGAAAGGGGTTGCTCTGTTAGTGTTCTTATTGAGGTTCAATGGACCCACAAGGTTGGATATAGTTTTAGATGCCAATCTCACATGTTCTCCTTGATTGTTTTGAGGAGAATATCCTTTAACATTTTGTTTGTTGCTTTGTCTTGCCCATTTGCTTGAGGGTAGTAAAGAGAGGTGTGTGATGGTTTATTTTAAATTTTCTACATAACTCATGGAATTCATAATTTTTAAACGATGTTCCATTATCTAAGATAATGATTTGTGGGAAACCATACCTATAAATGATTTGGTTCAGAATGAATTTGGAAATTACCGAACCTAGTACTATGGTGAGAGGAATGACCTCCAACCATTTGGTAAAATATTTTGTGGCTGTAATTATAAAATTATGGCCATCGGTTGATGAGGGAGAGAATTTCCCTATCAAGTCTAGACCCCACGTGGAGAAGGGCCATGGAGTTGCTATTGGTTGCAGCTTGATTGTGCTAGCATGTGAATCTCAAGAGAGAATTCTTGGCATTTGTGGCATTTACGTATAAACTCTATTGCATCATGTTTGAGAGTGGGCCAAAAATAGCCCATCCGATGTATTTTACGAGTAGTGGCGTGACCATCGAAGTGGCCTCCACATATCCCATTGTGGGATTCATAAAGAATCTTCTTGGATTTTTCTGTGTCGATGCATCTTAGAAGCATGTTGTCGAAGGCTTTACGATAGAGTACTTGTTCTAAAACAACATATTTAGTAGTGATAATGCGTAACCACCTTCTTTGTTGTCATGTGGCACTTTTCGGGTATGTGTGGTCCATGATAAAATTGATGATATTAGTGTACCAGGGACATGTAGAGATGGGGGGCCTGGTTTTGACAAAGTATATACACTCATAAGGAAAGTCCAAATTTACCAGATCGCCTCCATCTAGTGGATTGTCAGCTAACTAGTCTGTAATGATTTGTCCCTTAACGGATTTTTGGTTTACAAATGTTAACTCAAATTTTCCCATTAAGGTTATGAAACACCCAACCTTTTTAGATAAAGACCCTTGCGTGAGGAATGTTTGTAAATGATCTATCTTTACAATGACCCTTATTTCTTGGTTTAACATGTAATGTCTTAAACATTTTGTTGTAAAGACTATGGCAAGGCATTCTCTCTCTACCTATGTATAACATGTTTCATAATCGAGCAACGTTCGGCTAATGAAATAGACTGCACGTTCTTGTTTATCATTGTCTTCTTGAGCCAACATGCAGGCTAGCGAGACATGAGTGGCTTGTGAGTATAGGATCAAAGGGTGGTCTGGTCTAGGAGGAATTAGTGTGGGTGGAGACAACAAGAAGCATTTAACTACTTCGAAGGCCTCGTTGCATTCTTTAGTCCAATTAATGCTATAATATTTCTTTAATAGATTGTTGATTGGATGAATGGCAAAACTTAAATCTAGGATGAACCTTCGGATTGCACTGAGTTTCCCAACAAGTGACCTGATTCAAGACTCATATGATGCAGGAATCATTTCTAGAACATCCCAAATTTTGCATTTGGATCGACATCAATCCCTTGTGAAGATATAATATAGCCCAAAATTTTACCTCATGTCACACCAAACACACACTTCTCTCGAGTTTAATGTGACGCCATATTAAATTTATCGTGAGAGGATGATATGGAGTAGTTATGGAAGATCACATCGCTTCTTGGCCTTGGCCAATAAGTCATCCACATAGGATTCCAAAATTTTATGGATAAGATCATGGAATATGTATGTCATTTCCTGCGTGATACGTAGCCTGGCATTCTTAAGACCAAATGACATGACAATGTAACAATAAGTTCCCAGGGACTTGTGAATATAGTTTTGGCTTGATCCTATTCAGATATTTTAATTTGATTATATCCTAAGAACCCATCCATGAGGGACAACAGTTCAAATCCATCTTTTTCATCAACAATAACGTTAATGGATGGTAATGAGAAGTCATCCTTGGGACAAGCTTTGTTAATATCCCAAAAGTCTATGCAAATGCATATCTTCCCATTCTTTTTTAGAACAGAGGACGATATTAGATACCCATTGTGAATATTTAATGGGTTTGATGAATCCCACTTGGAGAAGTTTTATTACTTCCTCTTTTACCATGAGAGCCACTTTTGGCTTCATTGGTCTTGACTTTTGTTTAATTGGTTTTGCATTTGGTTTAGTGACAAGGTTATGTACTACGATGTGTGGTGTAATGCCCATCATTTCTTTATAGCTAAATGTGAAAGCCTTTTGATGTTCTTTGAGGACTTGGGTGTGTATTTCTATCTCCTCCGGAGTTAATGAGGATCCCAACTTCAAAATTTTTGGTTCTTCCTCTGTTCTGATGTTTATGTCAATGGTTTCTTCTATTAAAGAAGCATTACCTTCTTCAAATTCAGGTGGGGCTAGAGGTAGTTCCAAGCTTTCTCCATCTTCTACCTTGTAGATATCGAGATCCTTTTGTGGAGGAGACTCTACCATGGGATTTCCAAAATAGGAAGAGGAATGTGGTATTAGGGAAAGATCCACTATGTGGTAAGCAAGGTGTAGCTCCGCATAGGTGTTTAGATATTCGAGAGTGACTCTATCACCATCAAAGTGATCCATGATAGGAAAATCATTCTCATCTTCTCCATGAATCAAGAGTGGGTTTATTAGTATTTTATACACTAATGGTTCATGCATTTAAGTGATACCATGAAATTTGTATCTTCCAACTCACTTTGTTTGGAGTGAAACAGGAAGCGACGTTGCTAGTAAATTTGTGAGAAGGTTCTACTCTTGTGGGATTGCTTGATTGATATGAAGCTGAATCCCTTGCTCAAATCTAATCTGCTTTATTTTGTAGAGTTGTAAATGTTTAGCCCTAGTTTGATATACTTTAGAGACTTGGTTTGCAACTAGTTGTGATTCTCCTAGCACTCTAATGTTATCAACATCCATTCTTTTGGCTAGGATGAGGCCAAGGAGGAAAGATTCGTACTCAACCCCGTTGTTCATACATTCAAAGTTTAATTTAAAGTTGAAAGGTAGGATCTTTCCCTCAGGTGAAGTAAAGATCACTCCTACCCCAGCTCTAAAGCGACATCTAGCTCCATAGAAGTGGAGAGTCCAATATTTTCTTAGAAAAATATATATTGGGATATTTGTCATATCTATTTCTTCTACATACATACTTCTACCATAAAAACCTCATCTGATGGAAGAGAAGAAATTCCCAAGGTGCATCCAATACCCATAGAATCAAATGGTAGGAGAATAGGTAAATATTTCTCTAGCAACTTGATAATTTTTGTGGTAGTCCCTAATGACATTGTTTCTATGACATTGGTCTCATTTTTGAGTGTTGGAATGCCCTCGACCAGATTTGTAATTTCCAATTCTGTGGTGGGTATCAACTTCTCTTTTGGTTTTGAATTAATTGGTTTGGTAAGTTGATTTGTTGGGAGTTCAAACTCGGAATGAATGCCTGGTCTTTTCTTCAAATCAGCTAGGTGTATATCGAAGGGTTTTGGGTCACCTTGTGCCACAAATATTTTCCCTAAGTGTAGAAATATTATTTCTTGGAATAACATGGAAGGGATTGCCTTCATGCGGTGTATCCATGGCGATCGAGGATCATATTATAGTTGGTTTCGATCTATAATATAAAATTCTATGAGGACCATCTTGGGTCCTAAACTGACTGGTAAAACTATGGTTCCAATTGAGGTGGCCTTGAGGCTATCATTGCCTCTTAGCATATTTCATGTTGTGGAGTAGTTTGTCTCTCCGTATCCTAACTTTTGAAGAAAAGTGAAGGGGAATATGTTAACTATTTACCCATCATCAATCATCCCATGTTTAACATAATTATTGTAAACCCATACTTATAAATGTAAAGTTGGGTCACCTCTTTGCGTAATTTCGCATCTGTTGGCATTTTCTTATATCAAATATAAACTCAAGTATCCCTATCCGGCTGCCCTGGAGGGTAGACGTCAAATTCTACATGGTTTACTTGCATTTCCGGAGGAGGGGTAATATTAATTAAATGACCAAGGCCTAATGCTTCTAAGAGAGTAGCCCTATGGGTGGGAGAGTTCTTTAACAAGTCCAAGAAGGAGATGTGAGAGAAGGTTTTCGTTAAATCATTAATTAAATCATAGGTGCCTATGGGTTTTACCAACGTTTGTTGAATGTTGTCTAGTTCCAATGGATAACTTGGAGTTGGTTGAGAAGAGTAATCCTGTGTTCTTGTTATGGTTTCTATGGGTAGCTCGGTGTCTAATTCTACTAGACCAACTATCTTGGTTTACGGTCGAGTTCCTAATTGGGGTGTGACCGGTGGATTTAATGAAGTTGAAGCTTCATGATCATTTTTTCTGTTATAACACCCTTGTTTGTTCCGCTTGGATCTAACATGTTATTGTTAGAATGGTTTGGGAGCAGATCATTAAAGATCTTGAGGGGTGCATTTTGAGGGGAAACTGCCCCTGTGTAAGTGTTTGGCGTGGGTACTATGAATTTACTAAAAACATATTTATAAATAGTTTTTTTATCTTACGAAAATCTTTGCATGAATTTATTGTAGTCATGACAAGTCCTAGTATCATGGCCTTGAATCTTGTGGAAACCACAATACAAATTGGGATTATAATTTTGAGGCTATTGATTTGAAACCTGTTGTGGCCCAAAATTTTGATAAGGTTGTTGGTTGTTAGAGTTAAAATTTTGAGGTTGTTGCCTTTGGTTTTGACTCTGATATCCAATTGGGTTTCAATTTGGACCTTGTGTTTGGATTTTTGTTGTTTTTGTGGTTGTGGTGGATGATTAAAATCCACCGTGTTGATTGTTGGAGTAAAATTGTTATTTCACTGATTGTTAACGGTGGGCAAAATGTTCACAACATTTTCTCTTTTAGTTTGGTCAGTTACTCCATCTGTTGTAACTCCACGGTTCTTGTTAAGGATCTTAGGTCCTTGATTAGCATTCACGGTATTAGGATAGGCCACAATGTTTTGATTGGGAGTGATTAATTTCCCGTTTGTTCTCGTATGTCTTACGACCACTATCTATCACTGCTTGGTCGATTTGGAGAGCACTCTCAAGTACATCATCATAAGTTCTTAATGAGAACTTCTGGACTTCTTCCTATATCTCTCTATTGAGATAATTAAGGAATAAATCACATAGTTCCATTTGATCCATGTTTGGAGCACTTGCTAATAAGTAGAGAACCATACACCATCTTTGAATAAAATGAGCAGCAGATTCATTATGTTCTTGTTTAATATGCAAGAATTCCCTAATTCTTGTTCTTAACAATTTGTTCATATCAAGAGCTTTGATGAACTCGAAATGAATGTATCAAGGCTTGGTGTATATTCAGTAATACCAATCAAGGGAAATACCCTCTAAGGTCTTAGAGAATATCTTAGCAATAATCCCATCCCAAGGGAGTAATTCCCATATGGCTATTGCATAGGCATTAATGTGTGCATTTAGATATCCTTCCCCTTTGTATTTGGGTAAATCAAGAATATATATTGGAAGCATAACACTTCATATGGTGAATTCTAGGGGCTCTTTTAAATATTCTGAATAATTCCTACCACATAGGTCTCGACCATCGATGGTGCTTGTTGAGGGGGTGGGGGTGGCATGGTTTGTTGATATGGCATAGCGTATGCATTTGCAGGGACATAAGGGAATCCCTGTGGTTGAACAAACATCTTGGGAGAAGAGAAAATGTCTCCTTGTGGTGATTTTGAATAAATGTTTAAGTAGGGAGGAGCATTGTTTTGGTATGGGTTATTTGGTGCCAAGCCGGGAGGTATCATATTTTCAACTGGAGCGGCATTTGAAAATGCGGTCCTAGTTGGTGTTTGTTGTGGGTGATTATATGGATGTTGAGGAGGCATGCCTAACGTGCCTATTCATGTAATGAGGTAAACCTGAATAGGGTGATGAGGAGGGTTGGGGATTCCTGTTTTCCCAAAATATGAATTTTGGTTTACTTGAGCAAGCTCCAGCCCTCTGACCTTCTCAACTAAGGCTGAAATGACCTCTATTGGCAAAGACACAGTGTTTTGCCTTAATGGCATTTGTTGTATACCTTGAGGTTGTAAAGGGGTATAATACCCTATTATGAATTGATCATTACGCTGCCAAGCTTCACCGAGGGAATTTCCCATAGGTGGAGGAATGGGGGTGTTTTCTTGGAGTAGGGTATCAGATTGTATTTTTAGACTCCTTACAGGTGGATACATGTTTTAGAAGCGTTGTTTTCTTCTAGAGTATCATGTTAAGTACTCCTCATCCAAAATTGGGAGTGGATCGTACTATCTACTGATCTGTGGTTTCAACAAGACCTGAAGAGATGAAGTGGATTCTCCAGTAAATGTCATATTGTTAGATCATGAGGGCTCTGGTTGTTGTGTTTGTGTAAGCTGATCCAACTCCTCAATTCAGAATGAAGAACTGGAACTAGTTTTTTGAGGGGGAGTTTGAGATGACAAGTAATTACTTGAATAGTTATTAGCCCATGTAGAAAGCGAGGGTGATGGTTGTCTATTTGTTTGACCATAATTTTCTTCGAGACCTGAGAGAGGTCTGTCATATGTGTCGTATCCTAACATATTCGGGGGGTATATGAATACCTACAGAATAATGGGAAAGAGTGAAGGTGGATGAAAGAAATGAAAATAAAAGAGGAAGAATTGTTTGTTTCATGTTGGGTTCACCAATTTTGTACGATGGAAAAGTGACATGTGAGCATAAGAATCTACAAGTAACTCTTCCTCATACCCAACCTCCGAGGTCATGCCAAGACATCGGTGAATGTGGAATATATATGGATATAGACAAACTAGTTGCGTAATCTTATATTCTCAATACACAATACTGGAATCTACGAATCTAAGGTGAAGAAGGACCTCCTAACCTTAATTGGTGTAATGGATTACTCGGATATAATAGTTGTTCGGAGGCTCCAATCAATGTCGAGCTCTACCGAGATCCTATTTATTAGCTGTTGGATACGTGGGAAGTGACCTGTAGGTGCTTCGTGTATATTTCTAGACAAGGTCATGAAAATGGTGATGGGAGGTGTAGTGGATTCTCCGGGGTTTTATGGACGATTCTTTGGTCTAGTCTAGAAATCCTTAGCTTGATTGGTTGCTACGTTTAATAAGGAGAATTGTGTAATGATGTCTAGTGGGAGTGGTGAGGACCTAAATACTAGTGTCCATAAACCAGCATCAATGTCTGATCGATCAATAGGCCCGTTGGGTTGTGGGACCTGTGGATCACAACCATAAGTTTGTGGTTGTGTCGGACCTCCTATGGTCATGTGAAGAGTTAATCTCTCCTTCGATTATCCAATAATCATACACCTTTTTAGCCTCTATGTTTAGAACTAGAAGTTGTGTAATTTTCTTAGAATACCTTACAGGTGTTCTAGCAACTTGAATGTGTAAGCTAGTATCTATGTCAATGAGGAGGTCTCCTGTGTTAGGTTGTGGAACTAAAGGATCACAACCAAATATTTGTTCTCTTTTGAATCCTTGTACAGTCATACAAATGCCCTATCAAGGAAATCTATAGTTAGGATGATTTGACCAAAATGTGTATGCCTTGTCATCTTCAATATTTAACTCTCTCAGTTGTTCAGTAATTGCTCGTAGGTTTACCGTTGCTCGAAAGACCTGTATCCTAAGGTCTTAATATATATCAGCTAGTGTTGTGGGGAGATTTGGTCGAGGCACTATTGGTTCAAATGTGTATTCTCGGGCTCTCTAGGTCCAATGATAATCATGCAAAATGTTTCAAAACTAAAACTAATAAACTAATTATGAAAGGTGTATCTACACTATGCATGTATTCTTTTATTTTTGTATTTTTGATGAAGTATTTTAACAAAATTGAAAGAGAAGCTATTTTAATATATTTAGCAAATGGACAACTAATAGAGTAATGTAATTAAAACAAACAAAGTAGCTTTGATGTAGCTTATTTGCCTATGCAACTGTGAATTTATCCTAAATATCTAAGCAACTAATTGTTTTAAATTGAAAGGCTCTCGATCCTACCTCAGAAGTGAGGAATGAATCATAGTTTCTCAGAAACTATCAATCCCCACAACTTCTTGGGTGATATCGAGATACCGTAAAATAAGGGCCTACCGATACCGAAAATTTTGTTTCGATCCCTCGTTAGGGATCCTTCGCGTTCAAAATATTGTAAAATCCCTTCCCGGGAAATTCAGTTTTTGAACTTAGTCTTTTTGAGCCTTTTTGGCTGGGCGCATGGTTTTTCCTTGCAACATCAATTTTTGATGCGCCTCCTTAAAAGCCTTTGGCGCATGGTTTTCCATGTTAGCACGTCTTTCGGTGCGCCAAAGGATGTTGAGTAAGTTTTTGGTGCGCCAAAGGGCGCACGTAATATCTTTGTTACACATCAGTTTTGTGCGCCAAAGGGCGCACATAGCCTCGTGTCGACAACTCGTTTGATGCGCCAAAGGCGCGCTCATTCTCCTGTTGTCATTTCCTTCCATGCGCCAAAGGGCGCACGCTTTCCCCTGTCGACAGCCGTTTCCATGCGCCATTTCAAAAGTTGGTGGCGCATTAATGACAAGATTTTCTATATATACCCGTGCCCGCCATGTCATTTTCATTTCATTTTGACAAGCACGTGATCGCTCTGGATTTGTCAGCTCTGCTCTGTCATTATCTCGCCCTGTGGACCCGCTTTCCGATTTTAACATATATTTAAGGTAAGAGGTTCATCCTCTTTTTCATTGCATGCTTTCGTGTTTTGGTCTGTGTTTGGTCTGCTGGTCTGTGTTTAAAAGAGTATGTTTAGGTGTTTCCCCCTGAGCTTTTCAATCGTTTTCTTCTCTCCTCTTCTTCCCTTTTTCCAGATCTGCTGGTAAAGGGAGCTTTCTTGAATGGCTTGGCTTGATTAAACCTTTTATAAAACCTTACTTGCCCAAGTAACTATTTAGGTGGAGGAAATGAGTAAGAATGATTTGAGTGGAGAGTCTTTTTCAAATGGCGACCGGCGCCTTGTTACAATCAAGACAGTCGCGCCCCTCGGCGCGCTTACCCGCCATGCAACATGCTCAAGACCCGCGCCTAGGGCGCACCCGGCCATCCTGCTGCAGTTTAAATTCATGCGCCCTCGAAGCTACCCCTTTTACATGCTGCAAGTTTAAATCCCGCGCTTCCATAAAAACTTTGGCGCACCCTTTACCCCTGTTGCATCCCTCTTCTATGCGCCAAAGGGCGCGCCCAGCTTCCATGCAACGCAAGAGTTATTTGCGCAAGTATAAAACCTCCAAGGCGCGGGCGCACCTTCCGTTGTAAGTACATGATGTTGTGTAGACCCTCCATGCGCCGCGCCATATACCTTTGGCGCGCCTTTTTTCCATGTTGCACAATCTGCCCATGCGCCAAGGGGCGCACCAAATCTCAATGTAACATGCATTTCCTGTGCGCCCTTCTATATAATGCAGTCTGCTTCATCCATGCGCCATGCGCCTTTGGCGCCAACTTAACCTCTGTTGCACCCTTTTCCTGTGCGCCTTGACTATTCAGCCTGTTATATACATTTTTCATGCGCCCTGCGTCCCGAACCTTAAAAGTTCTAACTCTTTCTTCTGCTAGTATTCCAATGGAAGATCAAATGACTAATTCAAGCTTCTTGGATTGGGTTTCGCTCCTTCTACGTGCAGATCATCAGATAAGCCTTGAAGAACACATGTCTACGTCAAGCAAGAGACCCATCAAACCAAGAGGGAAGGCAAAGCTAACAGAAGAAGAAATGAAATACAAATATCAGAGGGTCAGGATGCCCGAATCACAGGCAGAGTGTAATATGGATGTCAGGGATTCTGAATTGGGCCACATTGACATAGAGGAATTCTGGGTAAGGACTCAGAAAGTGACAAGGAGTCCATGGATGGATAAATTGATAGGCAGCGCCCTGCACTTCGCCGGTGGGATTCCTGTCAGTGCTGTTAATAACGAGTTTATGATGGTTGTTGCACAATCCTTCAACAAAGACACAAGATGTGTCGAGAATAGCAAGGGCGAGGTAGTTATAAACCTTACTGCCCGTCGCTTTGAGTTGATGCTTGGCATCCCTCACCACCGAAACTATGTGGCTGTTAGCCAGCAAGAATGCCTCAAGGCTTGGGAGGACAACGAAGACAATTGCATGCAATTGATGAATGAGGTCTACCTCAAGAATAAGAAGGTAGTGACCCGGTGGCCTCAAACTATCCACCGGAGTGATTTCTCAGAGGAACTCAGTGATACAATCACCTTCCTGAGCAGAGTCTTCGGTCTTTCAGATGCTCACTACTTCCATAAGTGGATGTCATGCGATACTGACACAATGAATAAGAATCGCCCGATCCGCGTTTCTCACTGGGGAGATAATAAGCAAAGACAATATCCGAGCAACCGCAATAGCCACATAACAGAGTGTTCCACATGAACTCCTACGTAGTGTATGCTGCTGCGTCTGAAAGGGATTATCCAGGGCTGCACCGAAGTGGAACTTGGCCTCAGGCCAAAATATATGAATACTATCAAGAGCTGAAGCTGGAGAACAGCATCCAACACTTCGCTAAGATCAATGATGTTTTCTTCTATCACATCATGTGCATATTGCGGCCAAATTTGACTCATGGCCGGACAACCAAAAACATAGTGGCAGTCACAGAGAAGTGGGGGGCCTTGTTCACCCAGTTTCCCACATTCACCTATCTGAGGGCGGTCAACTTTTTGGGCGAACCAACCAGGTTGCCAAGGTATGCTGGACCAAAGCTGATTTTATTGGAACTATCAAGACAGCTCGTCACATACCATGAAAAGTGCCTCAAGAGAAAGAAGGGCGGAACTCCTTTCCCCCTCACAGTAGGCCGTTACACATGCTCCAGCTATCACAAGGCGAAGGAGATGTTTGCTGAGCTAGAATTGCTCAACCTAAAGCATGATTTCCCAGCAAGGCCCACATTCGACCCTAGGGGCTGTCTACCAAGGGCTAAGCTTGATCCGATTCATGTCCCTCAGATTGAGGATATCTACATTGACGTTCTCCATGAGGTAGAACTCGGAAGAAAGGATCACTCTCGCTTAGCATTAACGGAAATCATCCATTACGGAGTGGCCATTGTCCCAAAAGGCTTCCAAACCACTAAGACGAAGTAGACAAAGTGTATAATGACACGAAGGGGATGATTGGCCCTTCCTGACATCGACAAGCAAGGCTCCTCAGACAATCGAGGAGAGGGTCAAGGAGACTATGCGGAGAACAGAGCATTGGTGCCGCATGAATGGGTTAATCTACCTCGGTGTAGATTTTACAACTTCTCCTTTGGGTAATGCACCTCCAAGGTCAAAGAAGCAGCTAAAAGGCAAAGCTGCGGAAGGTGAGCCTAGCACCATTCAGGAGGAAGCCCCTGAAAGTCCTCTTCCTTCAGAGCCTGAACAAGTAATAACCCTGGATTCGCCAGAGAAGGAATTGACAGAGGATAGTCCTATACGCCCATCCACCCAGGATGTCGGCATCGCTACAACTACAGAGGTCCCTTCTATCCCTTCTTCTTCTCTTCCTCCCCTTCCTCAGATGTCGGCAACCACTCCTTTGGTTGTGTCCTCTCCCCCTTCTTCTACTCTCTCCCCTGCCTCTTCGTCCATCTTCTCCTCTCTCGCTGATTTGTCTTCCTCCATTTCTTCCCTCATTTCCGGGCTCCCTTCCCTTCCCATGTCTTCTGCAGCTGCGGTTTCCCTTCCTCCCGTGGGCATGTCTTCGGCTATTCTTTCAATGCCGCCGCCGCGTGTCTCCACGTTCTTCCCCTCTTCTACCGTTGCTGCCTCCCCCTCTGTCTCTGGTCCTTCTTCAATAGGACCAGCTTGGATCTCTCAGCAGCTGAGCCAACCAAAGAGGAAAGTCCCCATCGCTCCGATGGACTTTTCAGTCATTCCGGCTAAAGGAGCAAAGAAGCACAAGCCGGTTACACGCTTCTCCAAGAGCGCTGCAGGTGAGAGGGTTATGGAAATTGCCTACCCCGATCCCACCAAAGAGAAAGAAGATCTGTCTCCGGCAGATTTCACAGTGACCCAAGTCACAATGGGGACATCCTCTGAAAGTCTCCAGGGGGAAGCTCTTTCCGCAGTTGATGCACTCTGCGAAAAGCTTCGAGAAACAAAGGAAGAAAAGAGGCTACTGAAGGAGCAGAATAAATACCTGCTTCAAGCCCTACAGAAGATGGGAAGTGCACCTCCCACAACTGCCGCCGAGACTCCTGAGCTGCTCAGTCAGGAGAAGATCAATGAATATTCAAAGATCGGTGAAAGCGGTGGTATGGTCTGTTTCTGCTTGAGGAGCCAAATCCTTAAGGATAGTGAAAAGGTGATCGCCGAGTATATCAGTTTATACCTGAACATCGAGAAGGCGAATAAGGAACTCCAAACATTAGCAAGTCCAGTATCAGAAGAGCTCGAAAACGCCAGACTCCAACACGAGGCCTTCCAACAAATGTTCGACTGTTCAGTCGAAGATTTGGTCAAGTTTGGAGTATTCGGTCATCCAAGGACCCTCAACAAGACCATGTCCACTCTGGACTATCGGATAGATCAGCTCGAATTTGTGTTAGAGAAGATAGACAAGGTGAAGGAAGAGGCCCTGGATGCGATGCATCAAATGGAGAAGATTGTTCTATCTATGACTCCAGGGTTGCTCACTCCTTCCCTCACCTTGAGATCAGCTGACGATACTATCCGAATTTTCAAGGAGTTAGCTTCTCAAGGGACAGGGCCAGAAGTCACTTTCGACATCGAATCCATCAACAACCTACTGGCCTGTAGAGACTTCATCGGGTCCCTAATCGAGGCGGGTAAAGACTATTCCAAGGTCCCCGAAAAGCTCATTGATGAGCGGGAAACTTGCGAAGCAATCAGTGAAAGGCACAAGGATCCATCACAGGATCAATTTGCGCCAATGATCAGCAAGTTCTTGGAATACCGCGCTCAGTTCCACATCTCATCTCCTGATCAGCATCAAAAACAGGCGACCCCTTTTAGGCCACAGGATGATGATGATGAATAGCTTCTTCTTCTTCTTCTTCTTCTTCTCCTCTCTATTCTCCGACTTTCTCTTCGAAATATCTGAAGTGTGTTGGCACAAACGATGACATCATCCATGTTGCATCATGGGATGATGTCATCCATCCAAGTTGTCAAAGTCAACATGACTTTTGGATATTTTGTAAATATCTTGTGAATAAGTGGTTGGCTCCATTTTGCCTTCTCTCTCCCTCACTTTCTATAAATACTAGAATACTTGTTGTATTCAAGGGTGAACATTTTTCAGATAGAAATAGAAGTGAGGAGAGAAAGACTTTGAGCTTTCTTGAATGTATAAAAACAATTAATACAATTATTCGACTTTGTGCTCAATAATCGTGTTATACATTAAGATCTTTCTTATGTTAGGTCTCGTATGTGTTTATTCTGTTGAATTCATATCTACTTTTCCGTCACTTGTTTATCAGTATTGCTTTGTTTATTTATGCAAGTAGGTTTGGCTCTGTTTACTACCAAGCCCAAAGCATAGATCTTCTGACCCTTCCGCTTTGGAACTCATTTCTTTTCTTCCTTCGGATCTGTTCTTTCTCTTCTCCTTCTTTTATTCCTTTCTCTTCGCAGCCTAGAACACTCTACTGGGATGAGATCCCAACCCCCGAAGGCAGAATCTGTGAGACTTGCATAGGTTCCTGCTAGTAGAAGTAGCAATAAACCAGTTTCGCTTTGCTGTCTCAAAGAGGGGCTAAGCCCTGCACACCGTTGGCCCGTCTATCCATAGATCTGTCCACGCAACAGATTTTCGGACCAACAGTTTTTGGCGACTCCGCTGGGGATCGGATTTTCTAACAGATTTCGCCAACAGAAACAGATAAATCTGTCAGATCTATGCTGGTAGTAAAATAAAAAATCAGAGAAAATCAGCAGGTTGCTGCCAGTTTGCAAATCTAAACCTTTTTGTTAAAAATCCTAAAAATTTGCAAAAGTACTCGAAATTGAAAATTTTCTTCTGAGAATCATAGATCTGGGCCTGTTACATATCTTTAGTTCGCTGAGTTTTTATCAAAAATCATCATTTTCCGTAGATCTGAGTTTTTAACTATTTTCTGAAATGTTCTAAACCCTCTGAAAATTAAAAACCAGATCCGAAAATCAGCTTACTATCTTCCCTGCCATCTTATCCTCGCTGTTATTTGTCATTTAACCGCAATCGGTTTCTGAAGAGGATAATTTTCAAATATTCGTAGGCATGCATGCTGCTGGTTTTTGTCAGAAAAACCAGAAAATCAGCAAGTACACCCAAAAATAAAGTTTAAATCTGCGCTGTAATATTACAGATCTGAAAGGTACACTGGCGAGTGAACCTTTTACGCGCAGCAGAAGAGCCCGTGGAGAAGCTGATCCTACTTTCGATCTGCTTCAGAGGCACAATTTCAGCGTAACACCGGCACGTTTTTCAGCGCTAAGCTCAGCTAGCCGTTCATCCAGGAGTGTCTCGCCTTCACGAAGAAAAAGTCTTTTGCCAGAAGCATCCACATCCCTTTGTAGTGCTTTGCTACTCAGCGGAACTACACTTCCAGCTCGTGTTCTCTTTCCGGCTTTTCAGATGGCGGTACCATGGGGAAACGCTATGGGTCCGTTGGCTTTACCACATCCAGTTCACGCACTCCCTCACGGAAATCGAAAGAATTTTCCTAAATTCGACGGGAGCGGAAATCAAAGCACGGATTCCCACATTTCTGCTTTCATTATGTCATGCAGTATTTTGGATGTGACTCATGAAGATGTGTCAGTTCGCCTTTTTCTAGAAACTCTACAAGGGCCTGCAGCTGAATGGTTTCAGCATTTGCCGGCCGGATCTATCACTAGTTGGGCAACTTTGCGGGACGCTTTTGAAGACAGGTATAAGCCTTCAGAAGATGCATTTACTTTATTGTCACGAATCACTCATCTGAAGAAGGAGGCAAATGAGACCATGCGCGATTTTGTCGCCCGGTTCAATGCGCTAATCAACCGTGTCCCTACTGCCATGCTTCCAACACCGGAGAACCAGAAGTGTTTTTTCGTAAATGCCATGAGCTCAAAAGTTAGCTTCTTACTCCTTCAAGAGCGAGTAGCTACTCTACCTCTCGCTCAGGCTGCTGCCATCCGTATAGAAGACAATCTGATAATATCTGGCGAGTTAAGAAAGGAATCAGTAAAGCCTAAGTCTTTGGGCCCTTCGCCTACCACTTCGTCTGATCCAGCATTCCAAAAAATGGCGAATGATTTGCTTGCACTAAAAAGCACTGCCCTGTGCCTCTCTCCTGGGCTTCCTCGACGGATATCCCGCTGAGGAATTTTTGTCCCTAACAACGCTTCACAAAGGCCGCGCTTGCCTACTGCTCCACGGTTGGCGCTTGAAGCTCCTCCGGTCAATGCTTTGGCCGAAATTGAAGAAGAAGAGCAGTACTATGAAGAACCTTCGCTCCAAGGCGAAGATGATCAAGATGTCGGTGAACCGACTGGCGACTCCACAATTGGATACATGGAATTTGATGAGGACGAATCTGATGAAGAAGAGAGTACGCAAGGCTATGCAAGCGGACAATCCTACGCTGTTTTTACCCGCTCGCAAGGAAAAGAAGCAGAAGTTGCTGCCCATACGCAGAAAGAGAAGGCCGTGTCAAACGCGCCTCCAACCATTGTTAAAAGAGGTAATCCTCTTCCCGCTCAACTCCCTGTTAAATCTTTTGCAAAGAAGTCTTTTCCACCTATCTCTCCTCCGAGTCAGCCCTCTCATATTCCTATCAAGATCAGTAACCCTATTCCATCATCGCGGGGTGAAGGACTCATTCCTTTACCAACGCAACCCTTGGCCGCATTTGATATAATAGATCATGCAAAAAAGACCAAGATCCAAATGTCTGAAGCTGAGTATCTTCAGTCAAACCCCGAACAGCTTGTAAGATTGACTAAGTATATCCAAAGTCAAGCTGTTATATCTAATCAGGCTTCCCCTAAAGGAATCCTTTCCACTCCTCCTGAATCCCACATAAATGTTGCCTCAACATCTGCATCAGGCAAGATAGAGCCTTTCTATCTCTCCCTCCTAATCAATGGCCATAAGTTGAGCAACTGTATAATTGATTCCGGAGCTTCAGATAACGTCATGCCAGCGAAAGTCGCCCATGCTTTGGGCCTCACTCTTACCAAGCCTTTCGGCAGATGCTACTCATTGGAAACCAAGCAAGTGCCATTGATTGGTCAAATCAAAGACGCGCAATTCGCGTTCGCAGCATTCCCTGAAAAGAGGGTAAAAATGACCGTCCTTGTCGCTGACATTCCGGCAGCCTATGGAATTTTGCTGGGAAGGAGCTTTTGCAGCGAAGTTGGTGGAGAAATTCATATGGACTGGTCTAAAGCTAGAATTCCAGTCAAAGGCGTAATGCAAACTTTGGAGCCGGAATCCCAAAAGAAATACTTGGTCACTAACTCTGAAGACCCCAAAGCCCAAATCCTTTTCGAATCATCAGGGATGGGGAACTACTTCTTATCCACCGAGGCGGATACAAAGGAAGTTTTCATTCAAGAAAAGGACCTTAATAAGGTCTGGACCTTGCAATTTGATGGCAGCTGCGCAACTAGTGGATGTGGCGCTGGGGTTGTGCTAATATCTCCTGAGGAGGAGGTCATTCCTCTCTCTTTCAAATTGCAGTTTTTCAACACTAACAATACTGCCGAGTATGAGTCTCTGTTACTCGGTATGCAAGCCGCAAAGGAAAGAGGAATAAAAAATCTAAAAGTTCAAGGTGATGCCGAGCTAGTTGTAAATCAGGTCAAAAGGATTTACCAAGTAAAAAATGAAAGGCTCAGGCACTACCGTAATGCAGTATGGGACAGCATTGAGGAATTTGATGCCTTTTCAATAGGAGCGATTCCAAGAGCTCAAAATGACATGGCTGATTCGTTGGCTGTTTCAGCATCTCTCATGCTCCCGCACCCGGGTTTGAAAACAAACAAATACACCATTGAAGTGGTTTTCCGCCCAAGCATGCTGCATAACTCTCAACATTGGCAGGTATTCAACGATGATAATCACCTCATTGCCTTTCTAGAAAAATCAGAAAATTTTGATGAGTTGTATTTTGAAGGATCCACCTCTCCATGCCGTGAATCAATCAACAGTCAAAACCACGAAACAAAGGAGAACGATGGCATTTGTCAGCTTAAGGGAAATAAAATCCCGAAGGGCCTGGTTTCTCTGGAGCGCCTGTTTGACAGGCATGACCGTTTTGTGAAAAAGAAAAGGCGAGATGATCCTAGCTCATCTCCAGAGACAGAACCAGTCAATATAGGTTCTGAGGCACATCCGCAATTCGTGAACATCGGGAAATGTTGCACGCCAGAAGAAAAGCGGAAATTTGTCAAGTTGCTGAAAAGATATATGGATGTATTGGCATGGTCCTATGCAGATTTAAAGTCCTTCAAGCCAAAGGACGCTCAAAGATAATATACCCATCGAAAGAAGATGCCAAAGCCTTCCGTCAGAAGCAAAGGCATTATAATCCCAAGATTTCGGGCACCATTCAGGCCGAAATTCAGAAGATGCTTGACGCAAGAATCATCTTCCCTATCCATCACAGCACTTGGGTGGCAAACATTGTGCCGGTACGCAAGAAAAACGGTGAAATACGCATCTGCGTAGACTTCCGAAACTTGAATCAAGCTTCGCTGAAAGACAACTACCCTCTTCCCATAATGGACCAAGTTCTGCAAGCAGTAACTGGGTCAGAGATGCTGTCTATGCTTGACGGTTTTTCAGGCTATAATCAGATTGAAGTCTCGCCTGAAGATCAATTCAAAACAGCATTCACTACTCCATGGGGTACATTTGCCTACAGCAGGATGCCTTTCGGCCTAACCAACGCTGGTGCCACTTTTCAGCGGGCCATGGATTTCGCATTTAAAGGCATGATGGGAAAAGTCATTGTAGTTTATCTAGATGACTTAACCGTGTTCTCCAAACGACGAAGTGATCATTGTGATCACTTGGAGCAAGTATTGGCCAGGTGTCGAGAACATGGGATTTCCCTAAATCCTAAAAAGTCTGTTTTTGGGGTTACTGAAGGGAAATTGCTAGGCCATGTGGTTAGCAAAGAAGGAACGAAGATTGATGCCGAAAGAGTTAAGGCTATCCAAAGCCTTACTCTGCCTACAAGCAAGAATGGTGTTCATTCTTTCTTCGGAAAGGTGAACTTTCTTAGGCGTTTTGTCCCTGATTTTGCTGAGAAGACCCGCCACATACTGAACATGATGAAAGGGTCACCCACTTTCAGATGGAGTGAAGAGGGGAAAAGGTCGTTTGAAGAGATAAAAACTTCTGTTGCTCATGCGCCGGTCCTGGTATGTCCAGATTTCTCCAAAGACTTCATTATGTATAGTTACGCCTCCGAACATACTGTGTCTGCAATCCTAATGCAAAAGAATTCAGAGGATATTGAATCCCCGATTGCATTCATGAGTTCTCCCCTCAAGCCCCACGAGTTGAAGATGACTCACTAGAAAAACACGCCTTTGCCGTTGTCAAAGCGGTGAAGAATTTCAGGTATTATATTCTGAACTCGCATACGGTGGTGCTGGTTCCTGACACTGCGGTGAAGTCAATTCTAACTCAGCAGGAGTTAGGAAGCTTGAGAGGGAATTGGATCGCAAAGGTCCAGGAATATGACCTAGATATTAAACCCACCAAGCTGGTGAGGGGCAAAGGCCTGTGTCAGCTAATGGCTGAGAACAAGGGTTCAGAAAATCCTGATGAAAGAGAAAATTGTACCAATGAAGAGCAAACCCCTCTAGAAGGGCCTGATTCTCTGCCTCTGGTTTTGTTTGTTTCAACCAGTGACGAATGGTACTCCGACATTGCTTTCTTCCTTACCTACGGCGAATGCCCGATGCACCTAACTGTAAAGGAGAAGCGCATCAGTAAAGCTCGGGTGGCAGCTAAGTATGTCATCCGGGATGACGGTTTATATAAGCGCGGATAGACGGTGTGTCTTTCTCGCGATGTGTTGATAAGCCCCAGCAAGTAAAACTGCTGGAAAGTTTTCACAACTCGGCCTGTGGAGGCCATTTTTCTTCTTCCGTGACAGCGCACAAAATCATTCGAGCCAGGTACTACTGGCCGACGCTCTTTCAAGATGCGGCTACCTGGGTGGCAAAATGTGAACCCTGTCAGCAATTCGTCGGCAAGCCCAAGTTGGCTGCCCTCCCCCTAAGGCCGGTCATTATCAATGAACCATTCAGGCAATGGGGAATTGATTTTATTGGTGCACTCAATCCTCAATCGAGTGCTGGACATAGCTATGTCCTCACGGCAACAGATTACTTCACTAAATGGGTGGAGGCCATACCTGTCAAGCATGCCACTTCTGAGGTGGTTTGCAGTTTTATCAAGGAAAATATCATTGTCAGGTTTGGCATTCCAAATAAAATCGTTGCTGATAATGCTTCTAACTTCTCTTCCCGGGAAGTTATTAGTTTTTGCTATGAATATGGGATAACTTTAGCACATGCCTCAGATTATTATCCTCAGGGAAATGGTCAGGCAGAATCCAGTAATAAGAACTTGGTGACCATCATACGGAAATTAGTAGATGAAAATCAGCGGATGTGGCACAAGTCTTTGTACGACGCTTTGTGGGCGGACCGCATTACTCCCAAGAGATCCTCGCATGTCACCTTTTCAAGTGTTATATGGCACCGATGCCGAACTTCCCATTTCGCGGAACTTCCCGCTCTACGCTTGGCACGAGCAATCGAAGATGAAACTTTTCGAGTTCTCTCGGAAAAGAGAATCATGTACTCATGGAACTTGAAGAAAAGAGAGTAAGGGTGGTCGACAGGATCACTGAACATCAGAATCAAGTGAAGAAGCTTTTCGACAAGAAGGCCAAGCAGAGGAATTTTGAAGTGGGAGATCTCGTCCTTCTCTGGGACAAGCGAAGAGAGCCAAAGGGTATGCACGGAAAATTTGATTCCCTATGGAGAGGGCCCTTCAAAATCAAGCAACTCAATGGAGAGAATAGTTTCTATCTCTCATATCTGGATGGAGCTGAGCTCCCGCTTCCCTATAGCGGGCAACATCTCAAGATCTTCAGGAAGTAGAGCTTGCTCTCTTCTTTGTACAGTTTATTTTAGTTGTGTGTTTGCTTTAGTCGTGTGTTTGCTTTCGGTTTTTGTGTGTTTCCTTTGTTCTCCCTCCGGTCCCCCTTGTTTTTGACTCCGTACCCAATGGATAGGCACATGTGATCTGGGATTCTCTACCCCCGAGTTTGCTCAGGGATAGTCCCTCAGTAAAGAGCTAAATGTTATCCCCCAAAATTGACAAGGGCAATTTTACCGATAACCTTACCGAAAATTTTGTTTCGATCCCTCGTTAGGGATCCTTCGCGTTCAAAATATTGTAAAATCCCTTCCCGGGAAATTCAGTTTTTGAACTTAGTCTTTTTGAGCCTTTTTGGTTGGGCGCATGGTTTTGCCTTGCAACATCAATTTTTGATGCGCCTCCTTAAAAGCCTTTGGCGCATGGTTTTCCATGTTAGCACGTCTTTCGGTGCGCCAAAGGATGTTGAGTGAGTTTTTGGTGCGCCAAAGGGCGCACGTAATATCTTTGTTACATCAAGTTTTGGTGCGCCAAAGGGCGCACATAGCTTCGTGTCGACAACTCGTTTGATGCGCCAAAGGCGCGCTCATTCTCCTGTTGTCATTTTCTTCCATGCGCCAAAGGGCGACATTTTCTCGCCGACACCGTTTCCATGCGCCATTTCAAAAGGTTGGTGGCGCATTAATGACAAGATTTTCTATATATACCAGTGCCCGCCATGTCATTTTCATTCCATTTTGACAAGCACGTGATCGCTCTGGATTTGTCAGCTCTGCTCTGTCATTATCTCGCCCTGTGGACCCGCTTTCCGATTTTAACATATATTTAAGGTAAGAGGTTCATCCTCTTTTTCATTGCATGCTTTCGTGTTTTGGTCTGTGTTTGGTCTGCTGGTCTGTGTTTAAAAGAGTATGTTTAGGTGTTTCCCCCTGAGCTTTTCCATCGTTTTCTTCTCTCCTCTTCTTCCCTTTTCCGGATCACGTAAAGGGAGCTTTCTTGAATGGCTTGGCTTGATTAAACCTTTTATAAAACCTTACTTGCCCAAGTAACTATTTAGGTGGAGGAAATGAGTAAGAATGATTTGAGTGGAGAGTCTTTTTTCAAATGGCGCACTGGCGCGCCTTGTTACAATCAAGACAGTCGCGCCCCTCGGCGCGCTTACCCGCCATGCAACATGCTCAAGACCCGCGCCTAGGGCGCACCCTGCCATCCTGCTGCAGTTTAAATTCATGCGCCCTCGAAGCGCGCCCCTTTTACATGCTGCAAGTTTAAATCCCGCGCTTCCATAAAAACTTTGGCGCACCCTTTACCCCTGTTGCATCCCTCTTCTATGCGCCAAAGGGCGCGCCCAGCTTCCATGCAACGCAAGAGTTATTTGCGCAAGTATAAAACCTCCAAGGCGCGGGCGCACCTTCCGTTGTAAGTACATGATGTTGTGTAGACCCTCCATGCGCCGCGCCATATACCTTTGGCGCGCCTTTTTTCCATGTTGCACAATCTGCCCATGCGCCAAGGGGCGCACCAAATCTCAATGTAACATGCATTTCCTGTGCGCCCTTTATATAATGCAGTCTGCTTCATCCATGCGCCACGCGCCTTTGGCGCCAACTTAACCTCTGTTGCACCCTTTTCCTGTGCGCCTTGACTATTCAGCCTGTTATATACATTTTTCATGCGCCCTGCGTCCCGAACCTTAAAAGTTCTAACTCTTTCTTCTGCTAGTATTCCCATGGAAGATCAAATGACTAATTCAAACTTCTTGGATTGGGTTTCGCTCCTTCTACGTGCAGATCATCAGATAAGCCTTGAAGAACACATGTCTACGTCAAGCAAGAGACCCATCAAACCAAGAGGGAAGGCAAAACTAACAGAAGAAGAAATGAAATACAAATATCAGAGGGTCGATGCCCGAATCACAGCAGAGTGTAATATGGATGTCGTGGATTCAATGGGCCACATTGACATAGAGGAATTCTGGGTAAGGACTCAGAAAGTGACAAGGAGTCCATGGATGGATAAATTGATAGGCAAGGCGCCGCACGCACTTTCGCCGGTGGGATTCCTGTCAGTGCTGTTAATAACGAGTTTATGATGGTTGTTGCACAATCCTTCAACAAAGACACAAGATGTGTCGAGAATAGCAAGGGCGAGGTAGTTATAAACCTTACTGCCCGTCGCTTTGAGTTGATGCTTGGCATCCCTCACCACCGAAACTATGTGGCTGTTAGCCAGCAAGAATGCCTCAAGGCTTGGGAGGACAACGAAGACAATTGCATGCAATTGATGAATGAGGTCTACCTCAAGAATAAGAAGGTAGTGACCCGGTGGCCTCAAACTATCCACCGGAGTGATTTCTCAGAGGAACTCAGTGATACAATCACCTTCCTGAGCAGAGTCTTCGGTCTTTCAGATGCTCACTACTTCCATAAGTGGATGCTGCGATACCTGGACACAATGAATAAGAATCTGCCCGATCAGCGTTTCTGCTGGGGGGAGATAATAAGCAGCACAATATCCGAGCAACTGCAACAGTTCGCTACAACAGGAGTGTTCCACATGAACTCCTACGTAGTGTATGCTGCTGCGTCTGAAAGGGATTATCCAGGGCTGCACCGAAGTGGAACTTGGCCTCAGGCCAAAATATATGAATACTATCAAGAGCTGAAGCTGGAGAACAGCATCCAACACTTCGCTAAGATCAATGATGTTTTCTTCTATCACATCATGTGCATATTGCGGCCAAATTTGACTCATGGCCGACAACCAAAAACATAGTGGTGGTCACAGAGAAGTGGGGGCCTTGTTCACTGGGCTTCCCACATTCACCTATCTCGAGGGCGGTCAACTTTTTGGGCGAACCAACCAGTTGCAAGGTATGCCTGGACCAAAGCTGATTTTATTGAACTATCAAGACAAACTCGTCACATACCATGAAAAGTGCCTCAAGAGAAAGAAGGGCGGAACTCCTTTCCCCTCACAAGAGGCCGTTACACATGCTCCAGCTATCACAAGGCGAAGGAGATGTTTCTTTGAGCTAGAATTGCTCAACCTAAAGCATGATTTCCCAGCAAGGCCCACATTCGACCCTAGGGGCTGTCTACCAAGGGCTAAGCTTGATCCGATTCATGTCCCTCAGATTGAGGATATCTACATCGACGTTCTCCATGAGGTAGAACTCAGAAGAAAGGATCACTCTCGCTTAGCATTAACGGAAATCATCCATTACGGAGTGGCCATTGTCCCAAAAGGCTTCCAAACCACGGAAGACGAAGTAGACAAAGTGTATAATGACACAGAAGGGGATGATTGGCCCTTCCCGGACATTGACAGAAGCAAGGCTCCTCAGACAATCGAGGAGAGGGTCAAGGAGACTATGCGGAGAACAGAGCATTGGTGCCGCATGAATGGGTTAATCTACCTCGGTGTAGATTTTACAACTTCTCCTTTGGGTAATGCACCTCCAAGGTCAAAGAAGCAGCTAAAAGGCAAAGCTGCGGAAGGTGAGCCTAGCACCATTCAGGAGGAAGCCCCTGAAAGTCCTCTTCCTTCAGAGCCTGAACAAGTAATAACCCTGGATTCGCCAGAGAAGGAATTGACAGAGGATAGTCCTATACGCCCATCCACCCAGGATGTCGGCATCGCTACAACTACAGAGGTCCCTTCTATCCCTCCTTCTTCTCTTCCTCCCCTTCCTCAGATGTCGGCAACCACTCCTTTGGTTGTGTCCTCTCCTTCTTCTTCTACTCTCTCCCCTACCTCTTCGTCCATCTTCTCCTCTCTCGCTGATTTGTCTTCCTCCATTTCTTCCCTCATTTCCGGGCTCCCTTCCCTTCCCATGTCTTCTGCAGCTGCGGTTTCCCTTCCTCCCGTGGGCATGTCTTCGGCTATTCTTTCAATGCCGCCGCCGCGTGTCTCCACGTTCTTCCCCTCTTCTACCGTTGCTGCCTCCCCCTCTGTCTCTGGTCCTTCTTCAATAGGACCAGCTTGGATCTCTCAACAGCTGAGCCAACCAAAGAGGAAAGTCCCCATCGCTCCGATGGACTTTTCAGTCATTCCAGCTAAAGGAGCAAAGAAGCACAAGCCGGTTACACGCTTCTCCAAGAGCGCTGCAGGTGAGAGGGTTATGGAAATTGCCTACCCCGATCCCACCAAAGAGAAAGAAGATCTGTCTCCGGCAGATTTCACAGTGACCCAAGTCACAATGGGGACATCCTCTGAAAGTCTCCAGGGGGAAGCTCTTTCCGCAGTTGATGCACTCTGCGAAAAGCTTCAGGAAACAAAGGAAGAAAAGAGGCTACTGAAGGAGCAGAATAAATACCTGCTTCAAGCCCTACAGAAGATGGGAAGTGCACCTCCCACAACTGCCGCCGAGACTCCTGAGCTGCTCAGTCAGGAGAAGATCAATGAATATTCAAAGATCGCGGCGAGCAAGTGGTATGGTCTGTTTTCATTGAGGAGCCAAATCCTTAAGGATAGTGAAAAGGTGATCGCGAGTATATCGGGTTTATACCGAACATCGAGAAGGCGAATAAGGAACTCCAAACATTAGCAAGTCCAAGATCGTAAGAGCTCAAAACGCGCGAGACTCCAACACGAGGCCTTCCAACAAATGTTCGACTGCTCACCAAGATTTGGTCAAGTTTGGAGTATTCGGTCATCCAAGGACCCTCAACAAGACCATGTCCACTCTGGACTATCGGATAGATCAGCTCGAATTTGTGTTAGAGAAGATAGACAAGGTGAAGGAAGAGGCCCTGGATGCGATGCATCAAATGGAGAAGATTGTTCTATCTATGACTCTGTGGTTGCTCACTCCTTCCCTCACCTTGAGATCACCGACGATACTATCCGAATTTTCAAGGAGTTAGCTTCTCAAGGACAAAAGTCACTTTCGACATCGAATCCATCAACAACCTACTGGCCTGTAGAGACTTCATCGGGTCCCTAATCGAGGCGGGTAAAGACTATTCCAAGGTCCCCGAAAAGCTCATTGATGAGCGGGAAACTTGCGAAGCAATCAGTGAAAGGCACAAGGATCCATCACAGGATCAATTTGCGCCAATGATCAGCAAGTTCTTGGAATACCGCGCTCAGTTCCACATCTCATCTCCTGATCAGCATCAAAACAAGGCACCCCTTTTAGGCCACAGGATGATGATGATGAATAGCTTCTTCTTCTTCTTCTTCTTCTTCTTCTCCTCTCTATTCTCCGACTTTCTCTTCGAAATATCTGAAGTGTGTTGGCACAAACGATGACATCATCCATGTTGCATCATGGGATGATGTCATCCATCCAAGTTGTCAAAGTCAACATGACTTTTGGATATTTTGTAAATATCTTGTGAATAAGTGGTTGGCTCCATTTTGCCTTCTCTCTCCCTCACTTTCTATAAATACTAGAATACTTGTTGTATTCAAGGGTGAACATTTTTCAGATAGAAATAGAAGTGAGGAGAGAAAGACTTTGAGCTTTCTTGTAACAGATAAAAACAATTAATACAATTATTCAGACTTTGTGCTCAATAACTGTGTTATACATTAAGATCTTTCTTATGTTAGGTCTGCATGTGTTTATTCTGTTGAATTCATATCTACTTTTCCGTCACTTGTTTATCAGTATTGCTTTGTTTATTTATGCAAGTAGGTTTGGCTCTGTTTACTACCAAGCCCAAAGCATAGATCTTCTGACCCTTCCGCTTTGGAACTCATTTCTTTTCTTCCTTCGGATCTGTTCTTTCTCTTCTCCTTCTTTTATTCCTTTCTCTTCGCAGCCTAGAACACTCTACTGGGATGAGATCCCAACCCCCGAAGGCTGAATCTGTGAGACTTGCATAGGGCTAGTAGAAGTAGCAATAAACCAGTTTCGCTTTGCTATCTCAAAGAGGGGCTAAGCCCCGCACAGATCGGCCCGTCTATCCATAGATCTGTCCACGCAACTGATTTTCGGACCAACGTACTAGAAAAATGGCATCTTTTAGATATAGACCAAATATAATGTGAGTAAGAGAGAGATAGTGCAAGTGAACAGAGCTTGACTATTTAATTCCTAGCGGGATTTATTACAGAATACAACACAAATGTGTTGAGAGTTCTAGAAACTATATTTTGTGACTAAACAAAACCTGCAACTCTAAATGGATTCCAATCTAAGAATGAAATTACCTTACTCTAAGTTGACTTACATGGAACAACAATGAAGCAAGATTGAAACAAGAAGATCAAATGACCTCTAAACAACAAAGGAAGACTAACAATGGATGCAAAACATGAAACTATTGGAATTATAAGCAAGAAACTCAAAAGACTGAATGATTAAATAGAGAAGGAGAGGGGCCATTTGTTTGAAAACAAGTTGGCTATTTATAGCAAATGCATTCACTAGAAGGTAACTTGGAATGAAACTCTTTTACCATTAAACAAAGTGAAAAAACTATTCATAGGGTGGCCAAAACATAAATGCAAAGAAAAGTAGCTGAAAAATGTGGATAGAAATTGAAATTTTATGTTTGACATGATCGTTGGAACTTTTTGGAAAATGTGCACAGAGGCAGCGTGGTTACAAGACTATCGCCTTGTCTTGGGCGATGATCTAATCTCTCAAGAAAAAAATGTAGGGAAAAAGGTGGGTAGAGGGTAGAAAAAATAATGCAGAGGCCGGATGAGGCATACGGGATACAAATGTATACTTGGCAAGCTTTTCTGGATCTTGAACACCTTGCGAGGAGACCTATATCATCATTGGGGTATGTGTAACATCTTTCTAGTGGTGCAGTACCCTATAATTTTGGGTACGTACATATTGTCCCCTCGAAGAAGTGTCTTAGCCATGAAGAGGCGTAAAATGGTGGATCCGAGTATGGCGGTCCCGAAATGGGGAGTTAGGAGTTATACCTAACATGCCCATGTGTCGAAAAGTTACCATCCAAAATCCTGCTATCTACAAAATGAAAAAGGGGACTCAAGTGTAGATAGATAGAAAAATATAGAAATAAAACTAAATTGATATGAAATGAGGACTTACCATCTACGAAGGGTTTATAACTTACCTCTGTTGATGCTCCAACCCTGTGAAAGACCTTCAAAATCACTTTTGGAAAGCTATATATATATATAACAAACTCATTTTACTATTCATTTATGCGGATTGATTTGATAGTTTTTGAGCTCTGGGACCCATGGTGATGGTTTTTGATGAGAGTATAGTCAAAATGTTCATGGTGAGATAGTGATCATGCCTCGAGAGTAGAACATCGACCCGCGAAGTCTTAGGTTAGTTCTTCTCAATTTATTGTTTTTGAACCTAAAATGTAGAAATGATAAAATCTTTGTCTTGGGGGTTATTTTTGAAAATGCTAGTTTTAAATGAGTCTCTAGGGGGTTCCATAGGGTAGGTATTTATTTTAGTAAAAATGGTGTTTTTTTGCATTTTTAATGCATTTTTAGGGCTTGCAAGCCGTTCGTGGGTTTGACAGATCGCCACCTCCACGGGGGTGGCAATTACGGACCGCCACCCTAGAAGGTGGTGGTGACGGAATTACCTCTTTGCACAAGGTGGTGGTTCACAATAAAATGTAAAAAATGATGCTTTATTTACTTGTTTTTACATTTTAGCATTTTTACATGTTCTTATTATCTTTTCTAGTCATATTTTGTTACTTAATCTTTCTCTATGTTTTTGGGTGGATGAAGAAGGAGGAGTACATCAGATGGAGCCAAGAGAGGGAGTGTGATTGGCTCAGCGAGTGTTAGAGGCACTGACCCAGACAGAGCAAGACACTCTATAGAGGGACGGTATTTGGAGGTTCGCACAGTATTTGGATCACAACCATAAATTCGTGGTGGTGTCAAACCTCCTATGGTCATGTGAAGAGTTAATCTCTCCTTTTGATTATCCAATAATCATATGCATTTTAAGCCTCTATGTTTAGAACTAGAAGTTGTGTAATTTTCTTAGAATACCTTACAGGTGTTTCTGACAACTTGAATACGTAAGCTAGTATCTATGTCTACTAGGATGTCTCTGGATTAGGTTATGGAACTAAAGGATCACAACCAAATACTTGTTCTCTTTCGAGTCCTTGTACAGTCATACAGATACCCTATTAAGGCATTCTATAGTTAGGATGATTTGATCAAAATGTGTATGCCTTGTCGTCTTCAATATTTAACTCTCTCAGTTGTTCACTAATTGCTCGTAGGTTTACTATTTCTCAAAAGACTCGTATCCTAAGTACTTGATCTATATCAGCTAGTGTTGTGGGGAGATTTGGTTGAGGCACTATTGGTTTAAATATGTATTCTCCGGGCTCTCTAGGTCTTGTGATTGTCATACAAAATGTTTCAAATTTCAACTAAAACTAATAAACTAATTATGAAATATGTATCTACACTATGCATGTATTCTTTTATTTTTGTATTTTCGATGAATTATTTTAATGAAATTAAAAGAGAATCTATTTTAATATATTTAGCAAATGGACAACTAATCTAGTAACATAATTAAAACAAAAAAAGTAGCCCGATGTAGCTTATTTTCCTATGCAGTTGTGAATTTATCCTAAATATCTAAGCAACTAATTGTTTTAAATTGAAAGGCTCTCGATCCTACCTCAAAAGTGAGGAATGAATCATAGTTTCTCAGAAAATATCAATCCCCACAGCTTCCCGGGTGATATCGAGAGTGAGCTTTGACTGAAATAAAATAATTTACTACTCTATTTGATACGTTGTAACTAGAACTTTGATAGCTCAAACCTGGAGTTTACATAATAGTGGTAAATCTAGTTGTGTGTGACTTCATCCCCTCAGTGTGATCTCCTCATTCCTTTGTGTTCTCTTGAATCTAGAAAAGTGTGTATATGATAGCATCAGCAGAATAAGGTACTCGAACAATGGCAGCTTTGGATATAGACCGAATACAATGCAAGTAAGAGAGAGATAGTGCAAGTGAACAGAGCTTGACTATGTAATTCCTAGTGGGATTTATTGCGGGAATACAACAAAAATGCACCGAGAGTTCTAGAAACTATATTTTGTGACTAAACAAAACCTACAACTCTAAATGGATTCCAATCTATGAATGAAACTACCTTACTCTAAGTTGACTTACATGGAATATCAATGAATCAAGATTGAAACAAGAAAATCAAATGACCTCTAAACAACAAAGGAAGACTAACAATGGATGAAAAACATGAAACTATTGGAATTCTAAGCAAGAAAATCAAAATCTTCAAGTATTAAATAGAGAAGGAGAGGGGCCATTTGTTTGAAAATAAGTGGCTATTTATAACAAATGCATTCACTAGAAGGTAACTTGGAATGAAACTCTTTTACCATTAAACAAAGTGAAAACACTATTCACAGGGTGGCCAAAACATAAATGCAAAGCAAAGTAGCTGAAAAATGTGGATAGAAATTGAAATTTTACATTTGACGCGATTGTTGGAACTTTCTAGAAAATGCATATAGGACCACCGCCCTACATAGGGCGTTGGTTATAGGACCACCACCCCTGTCCTGGGCGGTGGTCATGGGACCGCCGCCCAAGCAGCACAGCGGTCTCGTCACTTAAGACAAAAACATAGGAAAAAGGGGGGCAGAGGGTAGAACAAAGCATGTAGAGGCTAGATGAGGCATATGGGATACAAATGTATACTTGGCAAGATTTTCTGGATCCTGAACACCTTGCGAGGAGACCTATATCATCATTGGGGTATGTGTAACATCTTTCCGGTGGTGCAGTACCCTACAATTTTGGGTATGTACATATTGCCCCCTTGGAGAAGCATCTTAGCCATGAAGAGGCATAAAACGGTGGATCCAAGTATGGCGGTCCCGAAATGGGGAGTTAGGAGTTGACACGCCCGTGTGTCGGGAAGTCACCATCCAAAATCCCACTATCTGAAAAATGAAAAAGGGGACTCAAGTGCAGATAGATAAAATAAATTGAGAAATAAAACTAAATTGATATGAAATGAGGACTTACCATTTGTGCGGGGTTTAGAACTTACCTCCATTGACACTCTAACCCTGCGAAAGACTTTCAAAATTACTTTTAAAAAGCTATATATATATATATATATATATAACAAACTCATTTTACTATTCATTTGTGTGGATTGATTTGATAGTTTTTGAGCTCTTGGACCCACGGTGATGGTTTTTGATGAGAGTATAGTCAAAACGTTCATGGTGAGATAGTGATCATGCCTCCGAGAGTGGAACATCAACCCGCGAAGTCTCGGGTTAGTTCTCAATTTATTGTTTTTGAACCTAAAATGTAGAAATGATAAAATATTTGTCTTGTGCGGGTTATTTTTGAAAATGCTAGTTTTAAATGAGTCTCTAGGAGGGCGCCCATACGGTAGGTCTTTATTTTAGTAAAAATGGTGTTTTTGTGCATTTTTAATGTGTTTTTAGGGCTTGCTTGAAGCCATTCGTGGGTTCGAGGATAGGACCACCGCCATAGAAGGTGGCAGTTATGGAACCGCCACTCTACACAGGGTGGCGGTTCACAACAAAATGCAAAAAAAGATGTTTTATTTACTTGTTTTTACATTTTTAGCATTTTTACATGTTCTTGTTAGCTTTTCTAGTCGAGATTTTGTTACTAACTTACTCTTTTTCTATGTTTTTGGGTGGATGTAGAAGAAGGAGGAGTACATCAGATGGAGCCAAGAGAGGGAGTGTGATTGGCTCCCAGCAGTGTTAGAGGCACTGACCCAAATAGAGCGAGACACTCTGTAGAGGGCTGATATTTGGAGGATCACACAGGTTCCTCACATTGCACCTACTAGTCACATATTATGTGACTTATTTTCATACTGGGATGTGGATCAGAACAATTTCTGATTTCTAGGAGTTAGGGGTGAGTGGACCATCACCCTAGAGGATGTTTATCGCATATTAGGGGTCCCGATTCTTTGGAGGTAGCTGTCTCTTAAGATAGCAGTGTCGAGATCTCAAGTGGTTCAGTGTGCCACTTATATGGGGGATGTCATTATTTCCATGGGGTCGAAGAAGGGGGTGAAGGTCCGCTCCATTGTTGAGTTAGATATTCTGTGCTCTGCAAGGCTATCATGGGCATCCTTGCTTCGAGATTGATTGGGGACAAGGGAGGGGACACTCTCTTATATTGTTGGGCTCCCATCATTACACAGATTGAGGGCCATGGCCGCATTTACACTTGGGGAGTAGACATCCTTAGGACCACCTACCATGATTTATATAGGGTGGTTAGACTACAGGGATAGTCATTGAGCCACCCTACTCTTGTCATGAGTTGGGTGTATGAGCACATCACTCCGTATGGGAGAGGTGTATAGGTAGAGGATCCTGGGGCCATCAGGGTAGCAAGGTGGATAGGGATGACCATTCTTAGAGTGCCTCACCAGCCAGTGGCCTCTTTGACCACTGCAGACATGGAGGCTACTCCTTATCAGGCCATGGTAGGGTTATGGGGAGAGGAGACTATTACATTGATTACTTGCCACACTACCAGTCAACTAGTAGACAAGATGGGGAAGTTGGAGATCCACCCCTTTGATAGAGTACCACAATAGTTTGGCCTCCCATACATCGACATGTTTCCTCTAGTGGGGCCAGTGTATAGATCTGTTCATGAGGCTTGGGGAGGTCCTAGAGGCCGGGGTTGGACTGTGGTTACTCCTGGTGTTCCCATTGTAGCTAGGAGGGTGGTTCGTGCTCGAGGGGTAGCCAGTGCTCCTCAAGAACCTTTACTTTAGATTACCACCGGTCCTGCCCATAGCAGAGATGAGCCTATTGACGTGGACTCGATTCGAAGAGTTAACCGGGGAGAGATAGAGTAGGATATGGAGGAGATGAAGACTAGAGCTAGCATGACGGGTGAGGAGGATGACAATGATTCTGAGTGGTATGACACTCAAGATATCCTACGGGCTAAGAGGGCAAAGTAGAGCACAGAGAAGGTGACTTTGATTTTAGAGGAGTTTCCTTCTCAGGATTTAGGGGAGATGGTGAGTCCGTGGCAGGCCGTCATATTACTCCAGATGTGGGAGAGGGATGACAGTCAGTAGCAGTGTCAGTGGTAGGTGCAGATCCCAGAGATCCTACCTAGAGGCCTAGAGATCCGAGTGAGTTACTACTCCTTTCTCAAATTTTCTTTAGTTAGAATTGTTTAGTTGTTATTTCCTTTTGTTGTTTTGTTTATCTTTGGTTTTATTTTGGACAACTTTCTAACTTGTGTGTTTCTCCTTTTTATTTAAAAGCGATTCTTTGAGGGATGGTGAAACTTTATTCGTCGGGTTTCTTGTTGACACTCTATTGCTCCCTTCTGATGGTACTCGGGTTGAGCTCACTAAGGATGTTGGGGAGCCCTCAGTAGTTGGTTGACATACAGATGTCTTTTCCCCTATCTAGAAGGCGGAAAAGATCATTACCTCCCTCCGCACCGAGCTAGCTAGATATAGGACCGCTAAGTGCTTGATGAGGAGGAGTCACTCTCATAGTGAGACCACAGCTGCTAGCCATGATCGTGAGCCCTCTATCCATTCAGAGCATCATCACAACAGGAGTCCTAGGTGCTGCCATGCACCCTCTCAAGGATCTCACAGAGATTGAGAGATCAAAGTGCCTTTTTATAACAACTTTTGGTTGGACATTTGTACATTTTTTTATATTTTATGGGCTCATTAAGTGTTTTTACCATGCTTTAGTGCATGATGGCATTGTACATAAAACACCATATATATATATATATATATATCTTTTTGGATCTAGACTCTTGGTGCCTAGAATTTTGTGACTCATTTCCATATGTATACTAGATGTTTTTAGAGTATTTGTTTTCATGCTTTTCAGAATGTATGCAATGGATAACAAATGATAGTAAACAAAATGTTTTACTTTGTATGCTTTTGTAATGCTGATATGCAATGAAGAACACATTGTAGTTTTGAACTTTTGACCTCTTTGGGCAATGTTTTTAATTTCTTCTTGTGTTGGCAAAACGGGATGAATGTATAGTGATAAAGAGATGAACTTTCCCCATTCCCAACTCCATGCAACCATTAAGATGCGAGGGCTCTACACCAAGAGTTAGGAAGGGCACAAATTGTATGAGTTTGACTAAATGGAACGATGAGAGACAAACAAACCAGTGACAGAAACCAAACTTAGACCTACACACTTACCCTACTCAGAACTACCACCAAGCTTAGAAGGCCACTTACTTTCCATTTTATCTAGACTTAGATCTATAAATGGCAACCTGGTTGACAAAATCTGGTTTTGAGGATTTGATCTCTTTGGAATTTGGACATTTTTTTCACTTAATATAATTTGATTTGTATTTCTAGAATACCAAGATTTGTTAATTTGTGTGAATGGACCCCCACACCCTACCTCATGCCACTAGTAAGAAGCATGGGTTTGTCACCAAAGGCAGGATATCGGTGAGTAAGGTCACTTCTTTCCTTTCCCAACCTCAAAACACTAGTAAGAGATGCGGGCTTATCACCTTTGAAGGTGGTGAGAAAAGAAGTGTGTAAAATAAAAATATTCTATTTGCTTGGCACTTTTGATTCTATTTGATTTTGACATTTCTGATCTGTGACTTTGGGATATCCTTTCTTTCAAAGAGACTTAAGAGGGATAGATGTGACACCAATAAGCTTCTAGAATAGACCATAGGTAAGGTAGACTTCACCTAGTAGAAAGAAAGAAAAACCATGTATGCAGGCCTTCGTATGGTTTTAAATCCAATACTTGTCTGTCAAACTTGATGAGAAGATTTGAAATTACTTGATGATGTTTGAGGAGATGTGATTTGAATGCTTTTGCCAATATTTTTAGAAATTTGTAATAGATTTCTTAAGAGTAAGTTCCTTGACTACCATTTTTACGAAATGAGTGGACAAAATGAAATAGCTAAATGACTAATGTAATGTAGGTAGCTATAATTTACAAGTGGTGATTCTGATGTCTTATGTGTAAAACCATTTAAGATGCAAGGAATTGATGGTTTCATTGAATTCCTCACCTTCTAGTGTGCACAAGAGATACGCACCATTTCCATAGTCTTTCATGACTTCGTATGGGATCAACCACTTGGGCCAGAACTTCCTTCCTTCACTAGTTTTCTTTTCAATCTAGTTATCTAGTCTTAGAACTAGATCTCCCTCATATATTTTTCACTCATAGAATTTTTTGTTATATCTTGCCGGAACATATGGCAGCATAAGATCTCGTGTCATTTCTCGCCATTTAGCCTAGCCTTGAGAAGGTTTTCCGGTTGAGAGAGGCGTGCCTCTCTATAAGATTCTTCATCCAAAATTCCTTGTAATGAGATGCGGAGACTGGGTATTTCAACCTCAAGTGGGAGAACCCTTACGCCCTAAATACCAACGAGAAAGGGGTTGTTCTGTTGGTGTTCTTATTGAGGTTTGATGGGCCCACAAGGCCATATATGGTTTTAGATGCCAATCTTGCTTGTTCTCCTTGATTTGTTTTAAGGAGAATAGCCTTTAATGTTTTGTTTGTTGCTTGAGCTTGCCCATTTCCTTGAGGGTAGTAAAGAAAGGCCGTGTGATGGTTTATTTTCAATTTTCTACATAACTCATGGACCTAATTGTTTTTAAAGGATGTGCCACTATCGAAATAATGATTACGGGACACCATACCCGCAAATGATTTGGTTTAGAATGAATTTGGCTTTTACCGAGCTCGAAACTATGGTGAGAGGCATGGCCTCCACCCATTTGGTAAAATATTCCGTGCCTATAATTTTAAAATTATGGCCATCGGTTGATGAGGGAGAGAATTTCCCTATCAAGTCTAGATCCCACGTGGAAAAGGGCCACGGGGTTGCTTTATTGGTTACAGTGGATTGTACTAGCATGTGAATCTCGTGAGAGAATTCTTTGCATTTGTGGCACTTATGTTCAAACTCTACTACATAATGTTCGAGAGTGGGACAAAAATAGCCCATCGATGTATTTTGCAAGTAGTGGCGTGACCACCGAAGTGGCCTCCACATATCCCACTGTGGGATTCATAAATAATATTCTTGGATTCTTCTATGTTGACGCATCTTAGAAGCATGTCATTGAAGGATTTACGATAGAATACTTATTCTAAAACAACATATTTAGTAGTGATAATGTGTAACCACCTTCTTTGTTGTGATGTGGCACTTTCTAGGTATGTGTGGTCCATGATAAAATTGATGATATCAGTGTACCAAGGACATGTAGAGATGGGGGCTTGGTTTCGACAAAGTATATACACTCATCAAGAAAGTCCATATTTACTAGATCGACTTGATGTAGTGGATTATCAGCTAATCAGTCTACAATGATTTGTCCCTTAACGTATTTTTGGTTTACAAATGTTAACTCAAATTCACCCATTAAGGTTATGAAATGCCCAACCTTTTTAGATAAAGACCCTTGTGTGAGGAATGTTCATAAATGATCTGTCTTTACAATGACCCTTGTTTCTTGGTTTAACATGTAATTTCTTAAACATTTTGTTGCAAAGACTATGGCAAGGCATTCTCTCTCTACCTATGTATAACATGTTTCATAATTGAGCAACATTCGGCTAATGAAATAGACCGCACGTTCTCGTTTATCATTGTCTTCTTGAGCCAGCATGTAGGCTAGCGAGACATGAGTGGCTCGTGAGTACACGATCAAAGGGTGGTCTTGTCTGGGAGGCATTAGCATGGGTGAAGAAAACAAGAAGTGTTTAACTGTTTCAAAGGCCTCATTGCATTCTTCAATAAAATCAATGCTATAATCTTTCTTTAATAGATTTTTGATTGGATGAATGGCAAAACTTAAATCCAGGATGAACCTTCGGATTACACCGAGTTTCCTAAGAAATGACCTGATTCTAGACTCGTTCGATGGTGGAATCATTTCAAGAATAGCCTGTATTTTGGCTGGATTGAAATCAATCCCTCATGAAGATATAATGTAGCCCAGAAGTTTGCCTTCTGTCACACCAAACACGCACTTCTCTAGGTTTTATGTGACGCAATATTCAATTAATCATGAGAGGATGATACAAAGTACTTCTGGATGATCACAGTGCTTCTTGGCCTTGGCCAATAAGTCATCCACATAGGATTCCACAATTTTATGGATAAGATCATGGAATATGTATGTCATTTCCCACTGATACATAGTTCGGCATTCTTATGACCAAATGGCATGACCAATAAGTTCCCTAGGGAGTTATGAATGTAGTTTTGGCTTGATCCTATTTAGATATTTTAATTTGATTATACCCTGAGAACCCATCCATGAGGGACAATAGTTCAAATTCAGTTGTTACATCAATAATAACATCAATGGATGGTAACAGGAAGTCATCCTTGGGACAAGCTTTGTTAATATCCCAAAAATCTATGCAAATGTGTATCTTCCCATTCTTTTTTAGAACAGGGATGATATTAGATACCCATTGTGAATAGTCAACGGGTTTGATGAATCCCACTTGGAGAAGTTTTATTACTTCCTCTTTTACCATGAGAGCCACTTTTGGCTTCATTGGTCTTGAATTTTGTTTAATTGGTTTTGCATTTGGTTTAGTGACAAGGTTATGTACCGCAATGTGTGGTGTAATGTGAAAGCCTTTTGATGTTCTTTGAGGACTTGGGTGTGTATTTCTATCTCCTTTGGAGTTAATGAGGATCCCAACTTCAAAAATTTTGGTTCTTCCTCCATTCCGATGTTTATGTCAATGGTTTCTTCTATTAAAGAAGCATTACCTTCTTCAAATTCAGGTGGGGCTAGAGGTAGTTCCAAGCTTTCTCCATCTTCTACCTCGTAGATATTGAGATCCTTTTGTGGAGGAGACTCTACCATGGGATTTCAAAAATAGGAAGAGGAATGTGGTATTAGGGAAAGATCCACTATGTGGTAAGCAAGGTGTAGCTCCACATAGGCGTTTAGATATTCGAGAGTGACTCTATCACCATCAAAGTGATCCATGATAGGAAAATCATTCTCAGCTTCTCCATGAATCAGAGTGGGTTTTTGCTATTTTATGCACTAATGGTTCGATTTAAGTGATACTTGTGAAATTTGTATCTACTAACTCACTTGTTTGGAGTGAAACGGGAAGTTGAGGTTGCTATTGAGTCTGCGTGAGAAGATTCTACTCGCGTGGGATTGCTTTAATTGATATCAGTTTGAATCCCTTGCTCGGATATAATACCACTATCTTGTAGAGTTGTAAATGTTCAGCCCTAGTTTGATATACTTTAGAGACTTGGTTTACAACTAGTTGCGAGTCTCCTAACACTCTAATGTTATCGACACCCATTATTTTGGCTAGGATGAGGCCAAGGAGGAGAGCTTCGTACTCAGCCCCATTGTTCATACATTCAAAGTTTAATTTAAAGGTGAAAGGTAGGATCTTTCCCTCAGGTGAAGTAAAGATCACTCCTGCCCTAGCTCCAAAGTGACATCTAGCTCCATCGAAGTGGAGAGTCCAATATTTTCTTGGAAAACTAGATATTGGGATATTTTTCGTATCTATTTCTTCTGCTTCTGTTACTTCTACCATAAAAACCTCATCTGATGGAAGAGAAGCAATTCCTAGGGTGCATCCAATACCCATAGAATCAAATGGTAGGAGAATAGGTAAATATTTCCCTAGGAACTCGACAATTTTTACGGTAGTCCCTAATGACACTGTTTCTATGACATTGGTCTCATTTTTTAGTGTTGGAATGCCCTCGACCAGATTTGTAAGTTCCAATTCTCGGTGGGTATAAACTTCTCTTTTGGTTTTTAATTAAATCACTTGGTAAGTTGATTTGTTGGGAGTTCAAACTCGGAATGAATGCCTGGTCTTTTCTTCAAATTAGCTAGGTGCATATCAAAGGGTTTTGGGTCACCTTGTGCCACAAATATTTTCCCTAAGTGTAGAAATCTTATTTCTTGGAATAACATGGAAGGGATTGCCTTCATGCAAAGTGTATCCATGGTTGATCAGAGGATCATATTATAGTTGGTTTCGATCTATAATATACAATTCGTTGAGGACCGTCTTGGGTCCTAAAGTGACCGGTAAAACTATGGTTCCAATTGAGGTGGCCTTGAGGCTATCATAACCTCTTAGCGTATTTCGTCGTTGTGGAGTAGTTTGTCTCTCCGTATCCTAAATTTCGAAGAAAAGTGAAGGGGACTATGTTAACTACTACCCCATCATCAATAATTGTGGGTTTAACATAATTATTATAAACCCATACTTGTAAATGTAAAGTTGGGTCGCCTCTTCACGTAATTTCCATGTCTGTTGGAATTTTGCTTATATCAAATATAAACTTAGTATCCTGTTCGATTTTCTGGAGGGTAGACGTTAAAGTCTACATGGATTACTTGTGTTTTTGGAGGAGGATTATATTAATTAAATGACCAAGGCCTAATGCTTCTAAGAGAGTAGCCCTATGGGTAGGAGAGTTCTATAATAAGTCCAAGAAGGAGATGTGAGAGAATGTTTCCATTAAATTATTAATTAAATCATAGGTGCCTATGGGTTTTACAAACATTTGTTGAATGTTGTCTAGTTCCAATGGATAAGTTGGAGTTGGTTGAGAAGAGTAATCTTATGTTCTTGTTATGGTTTCTATGGGTAGCTCGGTGTCTAATTCTATGAGACCAACTATCTTGGTTTGCGGTCGAGTTCCTAATTGGGGTGCAACTAGTGGATTTAATGAAGTTGAAGCTTCATGATCATTGTTTCCTATTATAACACCCTAGTTGGGTAATCTTATATCCTCATTACGCAATAAAGGAATTTGTGAATCTAAGGTGAAGAAGGCCCTCCTAACCTGAATTGGTGTAATGGATTGCTCGGATATAATAGTTGTTTGGAGGCTCCAATCAATGTTGAGCTCTACCGAGATCCTATTTATTGGTATTGGATACATGGGAAGTGACCTGTAGGTGCTTCATGTATATTTCAAGACAAGGTCATGAAAATGGTGATGGGAGGTGTAGTGGATTCTCTAGGGTTTTATGGTCGATTCTCTGGTCTAGTCCAGAAATCCTTAGCTTGATTGGTTGCTAAGTTTAATAAGGAGAATTGTGTAATGATGTCTGGTGGGAGTTGTGAGGACCTAAATACTAGTGTCCGTAAACTAGCATCACTATCTAATCAATCAATAGACCCATTGGTTTGTGGGACTGTGGATTACAACCGTAAGTTTGTGGTTTTTCAAACCTCCTATGGTCATGTGAAGAGTTAATCTCTCCTTCCAATTATCCAATTATCATATGATTTTTTAGCCTCTATGTTTAGAACTAGAAGTTGTGTAATTTTCTTAGAATACCTTACAGGTGTTCTGGAAACTTGAATGCGTAAGCTAGTATCTATGTCAACAAGGAGGTCTCCTGTGTTAGGTTGTGGAACTAAAGGATCACAACCAAATACTTGTTCTCTTTTGAATCCTTGTATAGTCATACGGATGCCCTATTAAGGCAATCTATAGTTAGGATGATTTGACCAAAATGTGTATGCCTTGTCGTCTTCAATATTTAACTCTCTCAGTTGTTCACTAATTTCTCGTAGGTTTACCATTTCTTGAAAGACCTGTATCCTAAGGTCTTGATCTATATCATCTAGTGTTGTGGGGAGATTTGGTTGATGCACTATTGGTTCAAATATGTATTCTCTAGGCTCTCTAGGTCCCCTGATTATCATACAAAATGTTTCAACTTTTAACTAAAACTAATAAACTAATTATGGAAGATGTATCTACACTATGCATGTATTCTTTTATTTTTGTATTTTTGATAAAGTATGTTAACAAAATTAAAAGAGAAACTAATCTAATAACAAAATTAAAACAAACAAAGTAGCCCGGTGTAGCTTATTTTCCTATACAGTTGTGAATTTATCCTAAATATCTAAGCAACTAATTCTTTTAAATTGAAAGGATCTCAATCCTACCTCAGAAGTGAGGAATGAATCATAGTTTCTCAGAAACTATCAATCCCCACAACTTCCTAGGTGATATCGAGAGTAAACTTTGACTGAAATAAAATAATTTACTACTCTATTTGATACATTATAACTAGAACTTTGATAGCTCAAACCTAGAGTTTACAGAATAGTGGTAAATCCAGTTGTGTGTGACTTCGTCCCCTTAGTGTGATCTCCTCATTCCTTTGTGTTCTCTTGAACCTAGAAAATCATGTATATGATAGCATCAGTAGAATAAGGTACTTGAACAATGGCAGATTTTTGATATAGACTGAATACAATGTGAGTAAGAGAGAGATAGTGCAAGTGAACAGAGCTTGACTATGCAATTCCTAGCGGGATTTATTGTGGGAATACAACACAAATGCATCGAGAGTTCTAGAAACTATCTTTTGTGACTAAACAAAACTTGCAACTCTAAATGGATTCCAATCTAAGAATGAAACTACCTTATTCTAAGTGACTTACATGGAACAAAAATGAAGTAAGATTGAAACAAGAAGATCAAATGCCCTATAAAAAGCAAAGGAAGACTAACAATGGATGCAAAACATGAAACTTTTTGAATTCTAAGCAAGTAACTCAAAAGATGAATGATTAAACGAGAGAAGGAGAGGGGCCATTTGTTTGAAAACAAATTTGACTATTTATATCAAATGCATTCACTAGAAAGTAACTTGGAATGAAACTCTTTACCATTAAACAAAGTGAAAACACTATTCATAGGGTGGCCAAAACATAAATGCAAAGTAAGGTAGCTGAAAAATGTGGATAGAAATTGAAATTTTACGTTTGACGCAATCATTGGAACTTTTTGGAAAATGCGCATAGGACGTCACCCGCATGGGGCGGTGGTTATAGGACCACCTTCCTATCCCGGGTGGCGTTCATGGGTCCGCCACCAAGGCAGGTGGAAATCTTGTCACTTAAGACAAAAATGTAGGAAAAAAGGGGGGTAGAGGGCAGAACAAAGCATGTGGAGGCCGGAAGAGGCATACAAGATACAAACTTATACTTAGCGAGCTATTTTGGATCTGAAAACCTTGCGAGGAGACCTATGTCATCATTGGGGTATGTGTAACATCTTTACGGTGGTGTAGTACCATAAATTTTTGGGTACGTAATGTCACCAATGATTAAACAAGAATAATGTGCTTCCTGTCACTTGTTATCTTCTCTTGAATATGTGCACCACGATGCTACACATAACATGATTCTCATGGATACTTTTCATCTACCTTTAGATGAGATCCCATGGTTGTTTCACCCTAATTTCTAAACAAGAATCTTCCTCTTCACCTTGGTATTTACCGTGACTCGAAGCCATTACATGGGACCCAACATCTTAATTCAAACTTCTAATAAAAATATGAATCCCTCAAAAGGACATCTTCCTCTTGATAATCGCTGCTTATAAATAGATTGCTCCCTTGAAGGATAGCTATGTAAGGATCTTTCAAAAAAGAGAGAGAAACCGAAGCTTCCCGCATTGATCAAATTCATGAAGACCTCAAGGATTTCAATTCCTCATCCCATATAGACTTCCCACATCGATCGAGTCTATCTCAAATATCAGTCAAACAGAAGACTTTTAGTCATGGACTTGCCCCTTGTGACCTTGGATCTCTTGCCCAAATATCATGTTACCTCATACAATAAAAACTTAACCATCTTTCACCCCTCTCACCATTTGCACTCCCATTTCCTACCACCTCAAGGGACCTCTTAGGAACCATGACATTTGGTGATCATGTGACTAATTTTCAACCTTCGAACAATCAATCATGCAATGTCTTTAGGGTCTTACATTCATCACCTTCTCCAAGGTATGACCTACTCAGTATGATCCTAACCAATCAGGTGGCTTTCTTGCCCCCTCTTATCTTTTAACCTTTTTATTACATATTGATTACCTTATACAGGAATTGGTCCTCGACGCTTACCCTTGGGGTAATCTTCTTCTTTTTCCATAATCAACATCACCTATACCAATTTTCCTATAACAATCCCACACCTAACAGACCTAAACCCAAATCATGCCTAAAACCTACCTACTCATTTTCATACCTCCTCATATTCTTCCCTAGCTTATGGGACAACTACATCGGCCTAAGGTCTCTTTTCGCCGGGACTATGTAGGCAAAAGACTCCGAAGGCATGGGGCCCTGGAGGTTATCTCAACCACTCTCTACCCTAACAAATTCATCTTTCATCTTCTTAAATCACACGTGGCCCCTACATAGTTTCCTTTCTATATCATAGAATTGGAAATTAAACCAAATAAACAACAAGTTGCTTAACATTTTTATCATCATCACAACATACATTTATTACAAGTACCATTTCTCTATCATCATCATGCATGTATTATAAACATGACCCATATCACCATTCATTACACAAATTAATGAATCACAACTTCAACTAATTTAATCGACTCGATCCATGCCTAACCAAACCCTACTCAATCCATTCCTACAACCCGACTTGATCCATGCCTAATCAACCCGACTCAACCATGCCTCATCCACAAAACTAACTCAATCAATTCCTAAACCAACCTAACTCAACCATGCCTCGAACCACAAACCCGACTCAATCCATACCTAAACCAACCTCGACTCGATCCATGCCTAAACCAAACTTGACCAATCCATGTCTATACCAACCTTACTCCATCATGCATCATTCACCTATTTTCCGTCCATATCACAACAAAAATTAAAATTCTCATAAAACACCAACAAATCAAGAATCTCATCCATCTCATCATATAAAAAATATGTGTGTCTCAATACAATATACATGGATATCCAATCATGTCCATATCTCAAAATCATCGGCATGTAGGCCAATTCTTAAATACAAAATGCCATCGACATGCATTTTAGTCTTGTATACAATAAAATAATAAAGCAATACAAAATCTCTCCGCACGTAGGCCAATATATATCAAAAATGACTACAATACATCAAAATATAGGAATGGGCATCAAGCCTCACCCTACTAGACATCCTCCATGTCAGTCTCTCCAGTCTCCTCCTCAGCTCTTGTCCACCGGCCTGGTATCATCTCACCACCCCCTGCTGGCACTAAACCTAAAGCTAACCTTCGTGAGCTGGTGGCCTCTCCTTGATCCTATCTCAAAGCTTGATGGCCCCCTATTCTCTTTACATAGTGAGTCCGGGATCTAGTCCTCTCACTCAAGGCATGTTGTGCCCTGTACTCTCCATAGGATAGGAAATCTATCTCAGCTACCATCAACTGATCCTGGTAGTATCTAGCCTCACCTAGGGCATCCCGTAACCTAGATATGGGAATGGTTTGTGGTGGCCCCATAGGCCTCTGTCCCTGTACCTATCTCATGAGACCCTATTTCGCCACTTTACGTGAACGGGACCCTATCCCGGTGCCTGTGGTGGTGCCATTGGTCCCTGTAACGTCCCCATTTTAGTACATTAGAACAAGTAAATTTTTTTTTTTAATAAATTCTTTCTAGTTCTAAATACATAATTTAGAACTCACAAATCAAAACAACCATTCTTATAACAGATAACCATATGCAGCTGTAATGACTCGGAGTACCTCCGATCTATTCATTCCATGACTTGGTAATCTACTGATCTATTCATGAGTAACAAAGAGTTGACATTTTTATTTTAACACATCACTCTTGCGGTTCTCTTCCCTAATCTGTGATTCAGAGTGCTATGACCAAGGAACCTATCTCGAATAATTGTTACCATTATTCATCAGCATCTCGTCCCTTAGACTAGGTGACATAGGACAATGCAATCAGCAGCTTGTGATACTTTGGCCAAAGATTTGAAACATACTACTTATGTCTCGTATTCCTTGATGGCATACTCGTCATTCTGGAATACGTCCTTCACCCCATTCCTATGTTATGTAGAATGTCTTATACTGACTTCTGTCAGTCTCTCCTGCCCCAAGTTATTCACTTAGGAATGGATTAGTAATATGACAACGTTATAGGGATGCTCCCGAGGACTAGGGATACGCTGACATACTGGGTCAACCCTAGTTAACCCAGTGTGTCAAGATACCCCGAGTCTCCTGGGGCAGCCTTATAACATGACCACGTTCCTAATCAGTCCCAGAGTAAAACTTGTTCGAGTTTAAGGTGTAAATCTTAACGATCAATGCAAAGGGTGTCACCATAAGTCACCTATATTGTTGTATCTTCGAGAAGATCCTAATCTTCTCGAAGGTACAACCCTGCAGTTGACTTGTGCCATCAACCTTCAAATCCACCTCGAAAAGATCTACTTATTTATAAGTGTTACATATGTTGAGTTAAAGTTATACTTTAAGATGCTCCTTTTAGGGTAGTCTTTTCCCAACCCCTGGGTTCCTCACCTTAGAATTACCTTTCTCAATAAAACCCATTACGCAAAGAGAAGTTATTAATAAATGTGGTCTCTTAAGGAGTTCATCGAAAAACAGTAATCTAAATCAACGAAACTGGGCAATAGCCCTAAATCTTCACATAAGGTTGCTAACCATACCCTTTTAGGTTTATATCAGTTCTCATAACTGAAATATATCTTATTTATTAGAATTGAGATATAGTAGATAAAAATCCAATTAAACGTTGTCTTGACTTAGATCAAGACTAGGAAGTAATAATTTATTCAGCCCGTTTAGCTTCCTGTTGAGGTTTATTTTAACCTTAGCTTCTTGAGAGACAGTGATCTAATTTCCAATTTAGCTTTAGATAGAACATAACAGATCTACTAAACATTCACAAGTATTTAGTCACATAATCTTTTCAAAGCTTACTTAGAGAATCCCAAATGTCTCCAAGGTATACAATAATAACAATGCTATTTAAAATCATTCAAACCCAAGAAGTTCAATACATCAAGATACAAATGCAAACACATAAGTAACAAATACCTCATTTCATTCATTTCTAAGCTAATCAAATACATTTTATGCATTCAAACATATTGGATACAATACTCAACAAACAAAAGAACATCTTTCTTCAAGTAGTACATTTAGAGAATCAAATTGGAATTCATCATAAAACCAAATTAAATGATCGAACATCATATCAGATCTACGTGTCTTTACCACTTACGGCAACCATCTGCAAAAATTGTCAACACGGGTCAGTTTGGTGAACTGAGCATGATAAGCACTAATTCTTAAAACAATTGCAATCCACCAATTGTTCTCATTAAACAACCTGTTTAAATGAAATCATTTATTCAAATTCCAAACATAAATCAGGCTATTCATCTTATATGTTAGAGACTAAGAACAAATGAATACAACCAATCTAAAGACAACAAAACTCCTACAAAATTGTTTCTATCAATTTCTCAAGGCAGTTAAAACATTCAACAAGCTCACTGTCTTAATTCTTTTATCATCATAACACATTTCAATGTTATTGACAAGTATACCTATTTAAACAGTAGCTCACATTTTATACCAGTCTCTCCATATAATACCTCAGTTTATTCTTGTTATGCCCTTACCGTAGAGATCGCAAAAGGATGCAAGAAGAAAGCACACAAGGTTTCCTGACTAGGAGAGAGAAAATTTTCCTGTTCAACTTATTATACATCAACATATAAATTACAGTCTAGAAGAAAGAAACAGAGTCAATTAGATTCCTGAATCAACAATGTTCTGGACTGTACCGACTCCTTGAATAATGCTAATACATTTACGCATGCGACTAAATAGTCAAGATTACAAGAAGAACTACAACATCATCAGAATTCCAAATATAAAAATCACCTATAGCTTATTGAGCAATACAAGAGTTCATGCGACAAGCAATAATGAATAATCCAACTCCAATAGGCTCATCAAAACTTTCCATATTATTCAACAAACATGAAAAATATCCAACGCCATCGCCTGTCATGGCACAACTAGTAACTCTTTACCCTAGTCAAGCACAAGACTAGATAACACAACAACAGAAGAGGTAACCATGTGCAAACACAGTGACAATCCCACTGAGTCGAAACACTCAGAAACATACAGCTGAATCTAATCCCTACTAAAATACAGCTAGGACTTAAATCAGAAGCCAAAATCAAGAAAGAATAACCACTACAAGGACTTCATAGAAGACGTCATCGTATCATTAATTTCATCAAAGTTTTATCCAAAATCGAGCTAATACGAATACAACAGGGACTCATACAGAGTCGAGTTTGTAAAGAAAACCCATCCCTTAATTCCTCAGAAATGAACTGAACATAAACACAATAATATTAAGAAGAGTCAATTTCAATATGCATGCACAGTGAAGACTTAAATCAGGAATCGAGCCAACACGCATCATATCAAGGACTTTATCAGGAGTCGTGTTTAAATGGGAATACCGCAAGGACTCCGACAGTGTCAAATCCAACCTAGTACTCACAACCAGGGTTCGATTGGAGTCGAATTCATATGACAACAATTCAAGGACTCCCACAGAGTCAAAACCATTAAGCATTCACAGCAAAACTTCTTCAGAAGTCAAAAACATACTATACATTACAAGGATTCCAAAAAAATTCACAATAAAACTTCTTACCGAAGTCGAAACATTAATTACGTTTCAAGGACTCAAAAGGAGTCGAACCCATATAGTATTCTCAATTAAACTTCTACAGAAGTCAAAAATACTATCTATTCAAGGATTCCAACAATATCAATAACATATAGTATTCACGACTAAACTTCTACAGAAGCCAAAACATACTATCATTTCAAGGATTCCAACAGTATCAGTTTCAACAAGTGTAAACAGCAAGGCTTCGACTGAAGTCGATATCAAACAAGAAAACATTTCATGGACTCCAACAGAGTCTGTTTCATACATTATCCTTGCAAGCATTTCTTTGGAATCTACCAAAATGTAAAACACAGCATGATAATTCAACAACACGAAACCAAATGTACACCCAACAAGGAATCAACTGAATAGTCGAGCCAGCATGAAAACACAGCAAGATACTTCATACATTGCTACCATAAAAACCAACTGAACCAAAAATCATCTAAACAGAGTTGTTCTAATGAAATCATTTGAAGGAAAGCAAGATTTTTAAAAGTTAGGGCCTAACATGCCTAGTAATGTTGCTTAAAAATCTGAAGAAGACCTCTGAATGTGCTCGAGCCTTCTTCTCCTCTTCCACGATAGATTCAACAACAATAATTTGTTACTATCATGTCTTATAAACTTTCCCCGATAGAGAAAAGAGCTAGATAATCTCATAGTTGCCATGCAACACATAGTAGACTGGTTCGAAGAACCAGTGATCAAACAGAGAGAAAAACAGAGCGAATGGAAAACCAAAATACCAACAAATTTTCCATTTGCATGCCTTCCCAAGCAATCCGCGCTCGGGAACCGAAGTTCATCAATGACATTAACTCCAAAATTCCTGCCTAACCTCCATTGCCACTGACTGCCATAGTTGGCGATGGACAAAAGCAAACCAAAGACCATTTCCAGATTTGGCAACTCTACCATGTCGGTCTCAATGGCCGTTTGAAATCTCCGCTAAATCCCTTGTCCTTCATGCTTATCCCCTTCATTTAATGCCATAGAAACTACCGCCCATGGCTCGCACCCCTTCATAGGTCCCCCTTCATCCATGGTCATTAGTTAGGTTAGAAACATAGGTTAGATCTTAAGGTGATACTTACTCTAACTTCCTTAGTGCTAGGTCGCTAACCTTAGAAACATTTAGCTTATAGTTTAGGGCTAGGTTAGATTAGCACTAATCCAACCCATAGGTTATAGTTTAGGTTTAGGTTATTAACCTTAATAAATCTAGTCTA